>PVIA01002268.1:0-219911 GCA_004024845.1 Tonatia bakeri
TCCTCTGGTCACTCTCCACCTGTCCTCTAATGCAGTGTCTTTGACTATACCCTGCTTCTTTCTTTGTTTTGTTGTTTAGGTTCCTGTTAAAGGTGAAATCATATGGTATTTATCTTTCACTGCCTGGCTTATTTCGCTTAGCATAATGCTTTCCAGTTGCATCCATGATGTTGCATAGGGTAGGAGCTCCTTCTTTCTTAAAAATATGGAACGCTTCACGAATTTGCGTATCATCCTTGCGCAGGGGCCATGCTAATCTTTTCTGTATCGTTCCAATTTTAGTATATGTGCTGCCGAAGCGAGCACTACTTAGTCTGTTCTTCATTTTATCAAAAAATTACAGCCATGATTTTATAGTATACCCTAAAGAAGTCACATAATTTATTAACTAATGCAGGTAATTGGAAAATGTTCCAATGCTAGTCCACATTTTGTCTGTGATTTCTTTACTTTTTCATACAATAATTGAATCTATAATTTACAAAAGGAAAGTATACTGTAATGGTTTGGTAATAAATTTATAAATAATAAAATAGATTAGGGAATAGTCTAGGAAACTAATACTTTAATATCAATACAATGAGAAAAATGTGGTTCTTAAATATGAGTTAGGATTCTAACCTCTTTTTTTCTTTTTAATCTTGTGTACTTAAGATAAAAAGCTGAAAATTGGTAGACTTAGATATAAAATGAAAACTTTCTTCACAAAGTAGTAGGACCAAGACCATTTAAAAAAAGATTAAAAAAAGATTTAATATAGCTAATTAAACTCAGTGTTAGGTTGGGAGTTGAAAATATCTAAACTGTTTTGAAATATATAAAAATCACTTTCAGTTTTTCCTTTTATTATTAACTCAAAGGGCAGATATACATAATCTTCCTGTAAGATTGAACGGCACCATTGGTACAGAGTAGAATGTATCTTGTGTCGGTAACTAATGTTCCTCAGGAATGACGTAGGGGTGAATGGGTGTAGTCCAGAATGTGAACTGGCACAATGTCTTTAAAAACAAAACACAATAAGTCAATATTGGCAGTGTTGTATCATTTGAAGAACATTTATGAACTGAAAAAGTAAATGGTTAAAATATTTTACCTTTTAGGAGTACCTAATTATAAATAAATATCATGTATTAAGATTTGAACTTACACTTTTTGTAAAGTGAGAATTGAAAACATTGTATATTTCCAGGCGGCCCACTGGCCCCGAATATTTAGGATGGGAATTCACATGAGCTTTCAGTGCGGTCTGCATGCTGATGACGCTCAAGTTAGCCTGTCCTCTCCCCTGAACTTCTTTTTAAAAATAAAGTTTTTATTTTTAATGCTCTGTAGATGCTCAATAAATTTTTGTTGAATGCATAAACACGTTTTAGATGCTGGCTTCTACTGAGATGTATCCATTTTTTACAATATATTGCGTGTTTGTTCTTTCACTTTTGAATTCATTCTGTAAACTCAATTATTATGCTTAAAATTAAGCATTATTAATATAACAAAAATTAAGGCAACACAAAGTATTTATTTTTCATGTTTTGTATGTAACACTTATGTGTGAAGTGGTCAGATGCTGGACTTAAGTTCTTGGGGATTATTTCCTTTTTTCCTTTTTGCCACTTGAAATGATCTTCCAATTTCTAAGTAACATTGAAATTTAAGGATAGATTTGCTTTATAGAAGATAATTATACAGCCTGTTTTGAGTGCTATTAGTAGTATACATAATTTTTAAAGTAATGGTGGTGATAGTGTTTTAATTTCACTATTTAAACTTTCACTAGTAAAAATTTCACTATTAATACTTTAAGGATGCTTTTTCTTCCTGATGTACCACTGCAGACATGATGCTATTTCACTTAACAGATGAGATATTCCCATGCACACTTCATATGCTGACCGGTATTTGATATCAGATTTGTGTTAATAAAATAATGACCTATGCCACTAACCAAGCTATTAATTGAAATACTTTTCTCTCTTTTATTTCAACTTTGAACCTACCCTTTTATTGCTCTGTCATATGATTGTCACCAAAAACCAAGTTTCCCCTTTGTCCTCAGATAGAAGTACTCAGCATATGTTACGTATTTATGAATGCTTAGCTGAGTAACTGTTTATAAAATATTTCTTTTTTGAAACATCTGGTGACCAAATTACTACAGATGAAGATTACTTGAGGATATGTAGCGCATGCATTCCAGACAACATGGCCTTTTATGGAGAAAATAACAGAGTAGGAAAAAAAATTGATACCAAGTCTGAGGTTTCTGAGATATTTTTGATGCAGAAGGTACTTAGTGTTTTCTTAGCCTCAAGTTCAATGCCCATCTGTGGAAGTTTGTGTGGACTGTTTTTGAATCATGCATGTGTTTGTTTTTTATGAGATAAATTTCATGAGAGTCAAAGAGTCTACTTTCGACAGTTGCTTTCCATCAGATTTAGGAAAAGTAAAGCTTTCAATTTTATAAGCTAAAAGTATACCACTGTAAATTATCCTTTGTACCTGAAACCTGGCAAAAATGGCCTTGTCAGTTTTTAAACTATGATGAATGTTTCCTGTATACCTGACTGTGAAAATAAAGAGTAGTTGTTCATGGAGAAGTTATAAAGCAGATGACTGCGGGTTATCATTTTTCAGTCTGAAGAGAAACCCACTCCAATGGAGACTAATTCCGCCAGCGTCTAAGGTGCTTGGCCCTCAGTCCTACACGCTGATTAATTATTTGTTTAATAAGGATGAATGCAAGGTTTCTGTCAGTGTGTCATTGTTTATTTTTGTTTTGTAAAGGTATTGAGGCCATTTTCCAAAAGGATTTTGCCTGGAAAGTTTTAATTAAAAGGGAATAAAGTAATTCAGTTAAGCATATTAATACTGTGCTAAACTAGTGAACTGTAGGAGACGTTCTGGCCCTTGTTTTGAAGGAGCACACATTTCATTGGGTACATGTGTCTTTATCACGAGAGGAGAACTCATTTTGTATATATTGACAAGTTAGAATTTTTTGTTGTCAACAGGTTTGGCAAACATCGCAAAGATGACAAGATTGAGAAAACGGGTAAAATAAAAATACAGGACACCCTTACTTCAGAAGAGGAGAGAATACGAATGAAGCAGGAGCAGGAGAGGTAGACTTCAGTTATGTGATTTAACCTCATTAGACAGAGGTTCTTTTTTTCTTTCTATTCTTTCTTATTTTTTACATACAAAGAATTTGCATTCAATTGATTTTCATTTTTTCTGTGTGAATCCAAATACTGATGGTTATGGAATGAGTACAACATAAAGAAAGATTAAAAGAAAAACCTGACATTTATTTGAGGCATTAAAATGAATTTTATTGATTATAGTTAAGATATTTTGCAGAGGAAATAGTAAGGCATTAGATGCATAAATTAAAACTGAATTTATGATCACTTTTAAAATCACAAAGAAATATTTAGAACTCTGTCTCATTCATCTTTGAGTATATAGTATATTATAATAATTTTTAAGAAATACTTATCTTGCCCTGGCTGGTGTAGCTCAGTGGATTGAGCGCAGGCTGCGAACCAGGCATCGCAGGTTCGATTCCCAGTCAGGGCACATGCCTAGGTTGCAGGCCATGTCCCCCAGCAACCACGCACTGATGTTTCTCTCTCTCTCTCTCTCTCCTTTCCCTCTCTCTCTCCTTTCCCTCTCTAAAAATAAATAAATAAAATCTTAAAAAAAAAGAAAACCTTTTTTTTAAAAAAAGAAATACTTATCTTGAAATAAAATTATTTGAATTTTTATATCTCATTTAAAATATTTTGACTTACAACAAGAATTGAGGAGGCTCTTAATTTTTACTGTGTTGTGTTCCTTTCACACCTACCATTTATTTCTCTTTTATCCCTCTATTTTACTCTCCTCTAGTTTTGTATCATTTTTTACTTAAATTTTATTCCATCTCTTCCAGAAATATTGTTATTGCTAGGAAGGAAAAATTTCTGCTCTGCCTTCCTAGGTTCTTCTGGCCAGTTGAAGAATTAAATTGACATAAGGTAGATTGTCAGGAGAAAGTGCAATTTAATTCCATAAGTATGGGGGCTACATAGGGATACAAGACCCCAAGCACTCAGGTGATCAAGGTTTGTGTGCTATTCTGAATAAAGGAGAAGGGGGTAGGTGTCTGGGACCTCAAAGGGGAGGAAAACAGTTTACTGAAAGGTGGAAAAGCAAATGTTTGGTAAATGAATATTTGCTGCACCAAGCAGAGACAAGGGGACACAGAGAGGACTTTGAACAAATAGGCCTTTCCTATAAGGTTGCCCAGTTTTCCACTCCTGTCTCATATTCTTCAGTTATTTCTGGTGACAGTCATGTTCACCAAACCCTGGACCAAACCCTGTACCTAAATTCTTTTAGGAAGTTAAGGGGGATGTGCAGGGTTTCCTAAGTTCGGGGGGGTCTCAGTTGTCCTTAGCTCAAAATAATGTGCATGCCTAAGTGGCACATTCTGGGGAGACTGGTTCTGAACCCCTACATATCTGTTGTTGAATTATTCCATGTTGAGAACCCGAAGACTAATGAAATGACTGAAGAGTTACTTTCAGCAGACACGTGAAAACCATTTTTTCTTAAGTGATGAGAATTTTTCGTTGTAATTCCCAGGGGATGGAAAGGCCACGTCACACTTTGGTTGTGGGAGTTTACAGACTTGCAGTGAGCTCCTCTGTCCTCACGTCTCATTGCAGGAGATACTGTGTCTTTTCAAATTTCAAATAACGTGGGGTGTAAGGGAGTTTCTGGTGCCTTGATCAAAGTTGTAAAGCAAAATATTATCCATGGCTAGGATTATAGCCCAGCATCTGGGCATGTCCACTACACTTGTAGAATTGGGCTGCTTGCAGTTTTATACAAACAGTGAATGAACCAAAAAGGGTATCCTACCACAGTTTACTTCAAAAGCAATTAATATTTGGATGTTTTCTATTCCTCTAATATTTCAAGGTTTCTTTTTTTGGTAGGATACTCTGTAGGTTTTCAATGTATAAAATATAAAAGTGGGGGAAATATGGGCTTTTAATTTATGGTACAAGTCTGGGTTTATACTTATGGTTCTTTTCCAACTTTTATTTTCTATTTTGTTGTTTATCGAATTTATTAGGGTGACTTTGTTAATAAAATTATGCAGGTTTCAGGGGTAGAATTCTATAAAACATCCCTATTTTTATTTTCTAAAAGTCATTCCATCTTTCTTGATTTCTAGGACTCTTTCTAACCCTCATTGATCTGGGTTCTTTAAGCTTATTAATAAACTTACTGTTTTTAAGCTGGGGAGCACAGTGTTCCTTAGTGAAGTATAGCATTTAATTCCTTAGTAGTAAGTAAAGACTTCTATCCTGAAAGACTTTCTTGCCCTTAAAGGAAGAGTATAAGTCAGGTAAATTTAAGAACTCAGCATTATCCACAGGCAAGCTTGTAATTTAGTTAGAGAACAATCCTACCGGTAGAAAGAACCTTATACTTCTCTGTGTGATGCCAGCCAAAGGGATAGCTTTCCTTTACCATTTTTCATATTCTAAATATTCCTTTTTTTTTGTAGTTTAAGATGACTGCTGTGTTTTAGTGCTGACTTCTATCAGTATTTTCCAAAATACTTTTATCATGCACAGTCAAATATTTTCAGCTAGACAGTGATTTTTAGATAATGGTTTCACTTGTATCTAACTGTGCCAAGGCACAGTTCACTTCTCAGTCTTGCTTTTAATCTCCAACTCCGTATCTCTAAAGATGCAGTAATTCTGGGAGCTTGGTAGATTATGAGGAATTTACAACATATGGGAGGCCTAGAATAAAAATTTTGTAGGGTCGAGGAGCAAGTGAACGATTCATTCAAAAAATCAATTAGGTTCATAATTTAAGAAAGCTATTATACTTTGTATTTCAATAACAATTTTTACAAGTATGTTGTATTTAAACTCATGGGTCCCATAATAAAAGTGAATGCATGGATTACATAAGGGGAGTGTGTGTAGTGGTTCTGATTTTGATAGAGCAAGCCTTGTTTTATAAATCCTTTCTATTCTGCTTGTTTGCATTAACAAATCTCCTTTTGATATTGGAAACTGCAACTCATTTGGAAAGATTTTGGAGAAAAAGATAAAAATAAGCCACTGCTTATATTCTCACCGTAGTCTTCACTTCAGTGCTGATTAGTGGCGAAGCATCTCTGCTAACGTTGTTTAGCACTACACCTGTGATTTCCAAAGTTATTTTGGCTGGTTCCATACAAAGAAAACTTGACATTCCTTGGTTACAACATGTCCGTATATGAATTTGGAGTTGACGTGTGACTTCAGTGCTTGTTGGCCCTTTCTGGTTCCTCTTTCAGGGGCGCCGAGGACAGAGTCCCTGTTGGCTCGTTTCCACTGCACAAACAGACTGGGCTCCAAGCCCTAAATGGAATGTGCAATGGCATGATCTATGCAATTGCCAGTCCACTCAGTTTCCATTATGAAACATAGGGGTGGATTTCTCTGTTGACCAAGTGTCAGAAGTAACATTTTGTCTCTTTTGTGTTTTTCCTCCAGTGGTATCTCCTCTTACACTTTAATGGTTGGCGTATAACAGTGTGGTGCATGGCTTCCCAAGAAAAGTTCAGCAGCAGAAGAGGGTTCCATATGCAAATATATTTAAGAAATACTTGGTTAAACCAATGTATGTGTATTTGTTTGCTCCATTATTTCTCAAAACCCTATTTATGTTAATGTACATTATGAGTCACCAAGAAGGAGTAGAGGATCAACCTCTACCTCTTGGTTCAGCCATGTCCACCCCCCTCACTCAGGCAACTGGTGGTGGAAATCAGCTGATTATTTCAGAGAACCGTGAGCAAGTTTGGAGCCAGTGTTGTGACCCGTCTCTACTTTGTTGTATGTGCTAGTGAATCCTAATCCTGTTCCATCTGTCTCTTTCCATTTTCTTTTTCCCATGGGACTCTCAACTGTTTAAAACATTTATATATATATATATATTTTTTCTAACTCTAAATCTGAAGAAAACTTGAAAAAAATCCCATAAAATTAAAACAGAAAAAGAAAACATTTACCTGTAATAGTTCCACTGTTAACATACTGGTCTCTGCCTTTCTAATTTTCTTCTATTAAATAGATTTTTGTACACATACAGCATTGAAAAGTTAATATCTATTTTCATTTTGACTTATTTTACAATTTTATACAATGTTTTCTGGAACAAGACTAAATCTAACTATTAACGGATGGGTGGCAGGAAGGGCAGATAGAAGGAAAGAAGGTCTAAAGATGAATGAAACATTAGCTGTGATATCTGGTCCAATTCCCCAACCCAAGTAATATTTATCTTACGTGTTCTCCTTCTTTTAAAGGAGATTTATAATGTTGACTGGTTTGCATTTTTGTAGTTACCTAGCAAGGGATATCTATGATGATATTATTAACTATATGTACTGTTCCTTTCAGTTGTCTTGTAGTTTAAATTTCATTCTGCTGTGAATTTAGGTTTTATTTGATGAATTTTTGAAATACTGATTTTTAGAGACAGGAAGTACTTTGGGGGAAAGATTGAGGAACTTTGTTTCCAGAATTCGGTTTCTGGGTACAAGTTCTGGGGTAAAATGTTTTTCCAGAGAGTTGATTGTATTGTTTTAAACATGGTTAACAAATTCTAATATGTAGCGATCTGAAATTTATTTAATCTTTTTGTTAAACCAGTATTAGTATATTTTATTTTCTGTAGACATTAACAGCATTTTAAAAAATTAAAATCACTAACAGTCAATTTTTGTTTCTTAGGGTTATGTATCGAGGCTTCATAAGCTCAGGAGGTTAAAGTATGTTGGATATAATGCAGTAATTTAAATACACTATTGAGTTTTCATCCTGAGGAGTTGGTCCCTCACTAGTGGTTCTCATGTTTTGTATATTTTTGGGGTATACGTCTAAAGACTTGCTTCATAATCATAAGGAAGTCATTTTCATCTTATTATACTGCAGTTAGCCATAAAAGCCACTTACTGTCAGAGCAAAAACCCTAACTAATAGAGATACTAAAGGACAGGAGTCTTGTTTTGTCTTCATCGTGCATTGTCCACCTTAATTAGAGGGAAGGGTGGCGAACACTGTGACAAGGGTCTGGAATTACAATCATTAATTGATGTCAAGCTGAAGGGAGACTGTAAGTATGAATTTAGTGACAGCAGGAAAGAAATTAACCTTATTGCTCTATGTAGTATATTCCATTATTTTGTGTATTATTGTCTATGCAGGTTTAAGGATTTTCATTACCATAATGGAAAAGACTTTTTTTTTTTAACAAAATGAAAAGGTGTGAATATTTATCTTTCAAATGATAAATTCTTTGCTAATTTTTTTTAAGTCTTAGTAAAAACGTTTAAAAGTCTTATTGCTATTATTATTGTTTAAATTTCAGGGCTAGGGAAGTAGTCCTTGATGACACTGCCCAGCAACACTGGTCAGTGTAGCTATCTGTGACCACTCAAACCTCAGGACAGTTCTGTCACTTGCAACTAGGAAGGACTTTCTGTGAAGTGCTTAAAACAATATATATATTTAATTCTTTTGCTAAGTTTTGGGCTAATCAGTTACTTCCTTCATTGTTGGTGTTTGGCCTGAGACAAATGGGATGAAAGCTACACAACCATCTGACTCTTCAGAAAAAGTGATGACTTTGCATCATGCATGTGATGTGTGGCCTCAGGTTACAGGGCAGGGGATAAGGTGCCCGTGAGAAGCACCGACCATCTGCAACCACACGGGCTCAACTGCAAGATGCTCACTATCTTCTTAAAGAGTTTTTCTAAGAAACTGTGTTATTTTTAGTAGGTAACCAAAAAGATTTTCTCCCCTGGCCAATTATTTCTTTCCTAAAACAACTTTTTTTCCACAAAGAATGAAAACATATAACATGTCAGAAAAACTCTTTGGTTGTGTTACAAAGTGCCTTTTGTCAAATAACAGTAAGCAAGATATTCGGGTATAAAAGTATATAATAAAGGAAATCATTTGTGTATTTTGCCACTAAAATTCCTCAAACCTACAATGCATTCCTAGTTTTTTAAAAATTTAATATTTATGTATTTTTCTCATTACCATTTATCTGCCTTTTACCCATTCCCCAGCAATCACCACCCCATAGTCCATGAGTTTTTTTTTTTTGCTCAATCCCTCCAGCCCCTAACCTCCCCTACCCCCCACTAGCTGTCATGTACTCTCCATCTATGAGTCTGTCTCTCTTTTGCTTGTTAGTTTAGTTTGTTCATCAGATTTCACATATGAGTAAAATCATACAGTATTTGTCTTTCTCTGACTAGCCTATTTCACTTAGCATAATGTTCTCCAGGTCCATTCATACTGCCACAAAGGGTAAAACTTTCTTCTCTTTTTTACAGCTGAGTAGTATTCCACTGTGTAAATGTCTCATGTTTTATTCACTCATCTACTGATGGACACCTGGGCTGCTTCCGTATCTTGGCTATTGTAAATAACACTTCTATGAACATAGGGGTACTTATGTTCTTTCAAATGAGTGTTTTGGGATCCTTCAAATATATTCCCAAGAGTGGGATTGCTGGATCAAAAAGCAGATTCATTTTTAAATTTTTGAGGTATCTCCACACTGCTTTCCACGGTGGCTGTGCCAATCTGCATTCCCACCAATAGTGCAAAAGGGTTCCCCTTTCTCTATATCCTCATCAGCACTTGTTGTTTGTTGATTTATTGATGATGGCCATTCTGACAGGCATGAGATAATATCTCATTGTGATTTTATCTCATTGCATTTCTCTGATGATTAGTGATGTTGAACGTCTTTTCATATGTCTATTCGCCATCTGTATGTCCTCTTTGGTGAAATGTCTATTCATTTCCTTTGCCCATTTTTTAATTGGGTTGTTTGTTTTTTTGGTGTTGAATTTTGTAAGTACTTTATAAATTTTGGATATTAACCCTTTATCAGATATAACGGTGAATATGTTCTCCCATTCTATGAGTTGTCTTTTTATGTTGTTGATTTGATTTCCTTCACTCTGTAAAAAACTTTTCAGTTTAATGTAGTCCCATTTGTTTATTTTTTCTTTTATTTCCCTTGCCTGGGGAGATATAGCCAATTAAAAATTGCTATAAGCAATATTCCAGATTTTGCTGCCTGTGTTTTCTTCTAGGATCTTTATTGTTTCGGATCTAACATTTAAGTCTTTGATCATTTTGAATTTATTCTTGTGTGTGGTGTAAGAAGATGGTCTAGTTTCATTTTTCTACACTTATCTGTCCAATTTTCCCTCTTCCACTTACTGAATAAACTATCTTAAGCCCTTTGTATGTGCTTGCTTTAAGGAAAAAATGAAATTGTCTTTATTTGCAGATGACATGATATTATACATAGAGAACCCCAAAGATTCCACCAAGAAACTGTTAGAACTGGCCAATGAATTCAGCAAAGTAGCAGGATACAAAATTAATATTCAGAAATCAGTTGCATTTCTATATGCCAGTAATAAATGAACAGAAAGGGAAATTAAGAAAACAATCCCATTCAGAGTTGCTTCAAAAAGAATAAAATACCTAGGAATAAACCTAACCAAAGATGTAAGATTCCTGTACTCAAACAATTGTAAGACATTGAAGAAAGAAATTGAAAAAGATACAAAGAAATGGAGGCACATACCCTGTTCATGGATAGGAAGAATTAACATCATTAAAATGTCCACATCACTCAAAACAATCTGTAGATTTAACACAATTCCTATCAAGATTCCAATGATATATTTCATAGGACTCAAACAAATATTTCAAAAATTTATATGGAACCACAAAGGCCCCGCATAGCAACAGTGATCCTGAGAAAGAACAAAGTTGGAGCAATCACACTACCTAATATCAAACTATGCTATAAGGCCACAGTAATCAAAAAGGCATGGTATTGGCATATAAACAGACACATAGATCAGTAGAACAGAATAGAGAGCCCAGAAATAAACCCACATCTTTATAGTCGATTAATTTTCAGTATTCTTGGTTTTTAAAACCTATTTCTCAGTGCAATTTGCACAGCAAGCTTAGTCAGCATGAACGTAGAGAATGAACTTCCGAATGCCTGGTAACTCGGGCTAGCCGTCAGATCTGATGGCCTGCGCGGCACTCTCTCACCTGTGTAGGCTAGAGCTGTGCTATAGTTATATTTTAGTATTTTCATCACAAGTGTGAGCCACCAGTGTGGGGAGGAGGAATACAAACAGCTTTTACAACTTTGGGAATAAATTCATTGGTGATGAAAAGGTTAACAATAAAAATATTTCTTTTGTTATTGAAACTTAGGAAAAAATCAGTGTTTTTTAGAAGTTACTATAGATGTAACTGTAATGTTTATTGGGTTCAGTGATTAGTGGCAATTACTAATAATGTTCCAATTTGGGTAAAAGAGCAGTTGAAAACTGGGCTTTATGAATAGTACCTCATGCCACTGAGCATTTCTTCTGAGCACCTGACTTGATAGAAATTGACCCCAGTGAACATTTGTTTCTGAGTGATTTGGAACAAAAGAACATTCAAATGCCGAACCCATCAATAGTATAATGACACTGATGTTTAAGAAGTTTAGGGAGATATTAAGGTTCATGCTTCCTTCAAAAAGAGATTATTCATATTTTCTTTTTTAGATGTCTTCCTTTCTTAACAGGACCGCACTTTCCTACATAAGTTAGCTGGATTATGTTCACTTTTAACGAAGTGAGTGTCAAGCTTCACAGCGTTCACTCATTTATAAACCAATCTAAGTCCCTCCCTTTGATTTCAGGGAGTCCTCCAGATTCAGTTTGGGGATTTGTTTCTGTGGCAGTCCTCCATGTTTCTTCAGGTTCCCAAACTTCATGACTTATGTGAACGCCCGGTTACCCTGGATACCTATAATATTAGGTGATTGTCTGGTATAACCAAATTTAGGGTTGAAGAGAAAAGTCATTTCCCTTTCTCTCTAGTTTTTCTGGCTGACTACAGAGTCAAAAAGACAGGACAGTGCAAAGAATAGAGTTATCTCTCAGCTTACTGTATGTGAACTTTTTATGATGGACATATGGTATTTGTGGCAATCAAACATCCTTTTATAATAACATCCTTGACTGTCATCATTGCTCCTAAATGAGTAAGTACACTATGAATTTAAGAAACTATAAATTCAGCTAAACTTAATATTAGAATTTCAGTTACTATTTCTGTTACAGATATTATGTCTGTGGGACTGATATTTATTAGAATCTAGGGCTCTCCTGATAAAAATTTCTAACTTTCCAACACTTTCTTATGAATTAAGAAAGTCATTGGTTCTCAACTCAGGAAATAAGGTCCCTCTAAGGAGGTTTCGGGGATTTGTGATCACTGCTGGTTGCCTTCAGGGCTACGGGACACAGCTTGATGGTAGGTGGCTGGAACCAGTTGTGCAAGGAGTCCAGCACAACACATTGCCTTTTCTCAAATGTTACTGGACCCCTGGGGAGGCGCTCTGAGCTAAATGAATTTAAGTACTTGTGTTTTATAGCTGGGAAATTAGAGACATTTAACCTAGTGGGTCCAAAATTTGGAAAACAAGACTAGCACAATACTGATAAAAGAAACCAAGAGAGAAAAATGCAAGTTTTGCCTGCAACCTATGTGACAATTTTCTGCCATTTAATAAATACACACAAGCTTTTTATTTTATAATTATTTGGGTTTATAGGAAGTTGCAAAGATGGCACGCTTCATTCAGCTTCCCCCAACACTCACAACTCACACAATGTCATAACCAGGAAGTTGACATAGACACTTGTGTCATCTGATCACATGTGTAAAGTTGCATACCCACCACTGCAATCAAGAAACAGAACTGTCCCAGCACAAGTCCTCCCTTGGGCTGCTCTGTGTAGCCACACCCACCCTTCTGCTTCCACCATGGCTAACCCCCCAGCAACCACCTATCTTCTCGCCACATCTGTGCTTTTGTTTTGAGGATGTTATATAAACAACATCACATAGTATGTGACCTTTTGAGATTGACTTTTTTTTCCACGTAGCATAATGACTCTGAGATTGATTCACGTTGCTTCATCTATCAGTAAGCTGTTCATTTGTATTGCTGTTAGTCTATGATATGGATGGGTTTGTTAACCGTTCACCTTTTGTAGAACATTTTGGTTATTTCCAATATTTGAATATTAGAAGTAAAGCACGAGCAATCGTGTACAGGTTTTTGTGTGAACTTTAGCTTTCTTTTCTTTGGGATAAATGTCCAGGAGTGCAATTGCTGAGTGGTATGATAATTGTTTGTCTAGTTTTGTAAGAAACTGCCACACTGTTTGCCAGGGCGGCTGTGCCATTTTACATTCCAGCAGCAGTGTGTCAGAGATTCAGCTCCTTGCGTTCTTCTCAGCATTTGATATTGTCCTTTTTTATTTGAGCTGGTCTCATAGCTTGTTGTGGTCTTCATTTGCATTTCCCATACGGCTGGTGACATAGAACGTCTCTTCATGTGCTTATTTGTCGCCTGAATATTTTTTTGAGAGAAATACTGCTTTATGTCTTTTAGCCCTTCTAATTGGATTGTTTTCCCATTGATCAGTTTCGAATGTTCTTTATACAAGCAGAGACCCCCCAAACATGAATTTATTTATAAAAAATTGTGTATTTATTCTTACATGTTTAAACTTCAGTCACCTTCAAAGTACTCTCCATTTGAGGCAATACACCTATTGACATGTTTTTTCCATTGCTCAAAACAGGATTGAACTCGTCAATTTTGATGCCTTTTTGTGCTTCTGCCTTGTTTTGTTTCACCTCTTCCACATCAGCAAAAACTTTCCCTTTGAGGACTTTTTTTATCCTGAGAAACAAAAAAAGTCTCTCAGGGTGAGATGTGGTGAATAGGGAGGTTGGGCAAGGAGGTCACGCTGGTTTTGGTCAAAAGCTGCTGAACACAATACGGTGTGGGCGTGTGCACTCCTAAATCACCCATCACGAAATAGGCAAATGCATTGAAAGAGTCTTAAAAAGTTTCACTAAGCCAAACACAGTCTTTCATAATGCCACCAGCTGGGTTCCTAAAACACTCACCTAGCAGAGGAGGCTTGTATTACAAGCAGTCTGCCCTCTGGAAAATAATGCCATTTTTTTTTGGTGGGGGGGTCCCCTTGTGTACACTGGACATAAGTCTTTTGTCAAACATGTGATTTACATTTTTCTCCAGGTCTGTACTTGTCTTTTCTTTTCTCTTAATAAAGTCTTTCACAGAGGAAGTGCCTTTAATTTTTCTGATGTTCTATTTATCTGCTTTTTATTTTGTGGATTATGCTTTTAGTATCTTTTCTAAGAATTCTTCACTAAGCACAAGGTCTTTTATGATTTCTTCCAAAGTTTTATAGGTTTACATTTTACATTTACATCTTGATCTATTTTGAGTTAATTTCTGTACAATTTAGGGTATGTGGGTTTGTTGGGGTTTTTTTGTTTGTTTTTTTCCTGTAGACATCTAATTGCTCCAGCACTGTTTGTTGAAAAAGCTGTTTTATTCTATTGCATTGCTCTTGCACAATTATGAGAAATCAGTTGGTCATATTTGCTGCCTGTTTCTGGGTTCTTTATTCTGTTTCATTGACCCTCCACAGCACAGTATTGATTAATTTCTATAGCTGTGTTATAAGTCTTATAATCAGGTGTGTGATTACTCCCACTTTATTTTCACAGTTCTTTTTTACAATTGTTTAGCTACCCTATCCTTTGGTTTTCATATAAATTTAAAAATAATCTTGTCTATATTTACAAAAATCTTTCTGGGGTTTTTATAGGAATTACATTAAACTTGTGTATCAGCCTCGGGAGAATTGGCTTCGTTACTATGTTGAGTATCTCATCCATGGTCACAGTGTGGCCCTCTACAGGTCTTTGATTTCCTTCATCAGCATCGTGTGGTTTTCAGTATACAAGTCATGTACATGTTTCATTAGATTTACGTCTGTATATTTTTATATACATCTACGAACCAGACTTTGTTTATATTATATATCAATGTGTTTCATTGTTAGTGATTATAAATGCAGTGTATTTTTATTTTAGCTTTCATATTCACTGCCAGCTTATAGAAATTGAATGGATTTTTGTGCATTGATGTATCCTGTTACTTTGTTGAACTTGCTTTTTAGTTCTAGGAGATATTTGTAGATTCCTTGGGATTTTCTGTGGAGATAATCATATCACTTTAAAATAAGAATGGTTTTATTTCTTCCTTTTTAATCTGTATGCCATTTATTTCCTTTTCTAGCTTATTGTCTGGAATATCCAGTGCTAGTTTGAATTAAAGTGGTAGGAACACACACCCTTACCTTTTTCCTAATCTTAACAGAAAACATTCCATCTATCTTCAACATGTACGATGTTACCAATAAGTTCTTTTTTATAGATGCTCTTTATCAAGTTTAAGCAGTTAGTTTTCTCTATTACTAGTTTTTTTTAAGAGTTTCTGTCATAATGAATGTTGAATTTCATCACATGTGTTTTCTGCATCAGTTGATAGAGCATGTCGTTTTTCTTTAGCCTGTTAATGTGGTAGGTGACATTGACTGACTCTTGAAGGCTGAACCAGCTTTGCATTCCTGCATAAAAATCACTTGGTCATGGTGTATAATTCTTTTTATACATTGCTAAATTCTATTTGTTAATATATTGTTAGTGATTTTTATACCACTAACATATTCATGAAGGATATCACCCTGTAATTTTCTTTTTTGTACTTGCTTTATCTCATTTTTATATCTTTTCCGTATTGTTTTGAATAGATATTTAGTGTCATTTATGCAAACAAGGGTCTATTTTACATATGAAAGAAGTAAATAAATTTGCAGTAAGATATTTAACTCAGTCTAAAATATTTCTTTGTTAAATGAGATTTCACTTTTAGATAAACATTTACATTTGTAAGTATTTCCCCCATCAAACATCAGAAATATTTTTGCATCAAACATTATCTAAAATCATCAAAATTCTATTTTTAGATAAGTTAGATTGACTTAAAATAAATTATATCAATATATTATTAATTGCAGAGAACTTTGTACCAAGTAGCTTAATAAAATCTTAGCAAATATCTAAATATACCTTAAATGAATGTCAGTTTTTTGTTATAACACAGGCAAGTTTTATTTCAGAACTTGATTGAATATGTGCCTTCTTATCCTTAATCTCAGAATTTGCCAGTTCCTTGTACATCACATAAAATCAAAGTCGATGTCATTAAACTGGTATCTTCTCCTATTGTTAATAAGGAATTACGATGTGGATTCATATTTAAGCCTGACAGTATGTCAAATTCGCATGGTATGTTTGTAATGAGTAACATATATTATCTACCCCTTTGTAAATGTATACATATATAGTATGTGTGTAACTGGGGGTAACTTTTTGAAAAATTACTTCTTGCCTTAAAAAAGTTCACAAGGAAAACCCAATTAAATGCCTTGTGAATTTTTAAATCTACTGAATACATGACAATTTAAGACACAAACCATGACTATATAGCATTGACATAAACAAGTGCTATCTGAAATTATTATTTTTGAGCATCTATGACATTACCTTGATAGTCTAAAATGAATATAACATCCATTTATGACATCAGTTTCTTACAGCTAAATGAAAAAAAATGTATTTTACAATATATTTGGATGAATGTTTCTAAATCAGTTCTTAGAGAAGACATAGCTTCTCTTATTTCAACTTTGTTCTAATTTTACAGGATTCAAGCCAAAACTCGAGAGTTTAGAGAGAGACAGGCTCGAGAACGTGACTATGCTGAAATCCAAGATTTCCATCGGACATTTGGCTGTGATGATGAGTTGACATACGGGGGAATTTCTTCTTATGAGGGTTCCATGCCTCTCAATGCCAGACCCCAGAGCCCAAGAGAAGGACATATGATGGATGCTTTGTATGCCCAAGTAAAGAAGTCGAGGAATTCCAAACCTTCACCTGTAGACAGGTAGGCTCCAGGAGCAATCAGAATATTGCTTCCAAATCAACTTGATACAGTTTTTGATATGGGAGTAGATTGTTTTTCAGTCCTTAAAACAGGACTGGCTTTTATTAATGACCTTTAAAAAGCCTCTGTATTTGAAATATTGGGTTTATACAAATCAAAGCTCAGTGAAAGGAGCAGCAGAGGATTTGATAGCTTTTCTAATGATTCACCCATATTTCATCTTGCTCTGAAAGTGGCTTTAGAGCAGAAAACTAACTTTTAGCTTATAACCAAAATAGGAAGCAAACTTGAAATTATGGCTCTTCTACTTAAGCTGGATTTCCTTTTATTATTAGGAGAGGCTCTCGTTGTGGTATTTAAATAGATGGGGACTGACGTGTTTTCTTCTGATTGTGATTTATTTAGAAGGGCTTTTTTTTGTGACATGATTTTATATGATGAAAGAATCAGTGAATGAGATGTATACTATAACCAGTTTTCACCTTGCTTTTTAACAGCCACAGACACAGGTCTGCTTAAGTATCAATGTAGCACAAAATAGTGCAATGTGAACTCTGTGTTAATGGCTACATATTGATTTCAAATTTTAATGGAAACAGTTCAAGCACAGAGCTTTTTCCACCCCTTCATTTATATATTTAAACACCCTCATTTATGTATTCAAACATCATATAAAGTTTAGTTCACAAAAACATTTACTCATTTCCTTTTACTTGAAACATATGCCCATATGCATAAACATGTTATTGTCATAAATAGTGTGCTAATCCCATCACATCTTATAATGGTTTTTGTCATCATTGCTCTGTAAGGACCTGGGCTTTGAACAGGTTTCACTTGGAACTAGCAGTTCTAGAGCTTTAGCATGCACCAGAATCACCTGAAGGACTTCTTTAACGACAAATTGATTAACCCTACCCCAGATTTTGATGCAGTAGGTCTGGAGTGGAGCCTGAGAATTTCATTTCTAGTAAGCTTCTATGTCTGATGCTGGCACAACTGGTCTACGGTACCCTTGCAAGGCCCTGGATGTCCTGGAATTGTATCTTGTAGAGTACCTATATGTTGTTTGGCTGCTACATTTTGCAAGCAGCCTGTTTTTGTTGTTTACTGCCAGCTACTTTTAATAGAGGTTTGCAAAGGCAACAGGTGACTCTCACTCAAACCCAGGAGGAAGTATTTTAAAGATTAACAGAAGGAGAAGCAGATCTTAAGGTAAAACTCTGATCAGATATTTGTTCTGTTGTTTCCTTTTTTTTTTAGGTTTTGTTGAGTTTTAGGTTTTCTTTATCGTTTTGTGAAAATCTCTTTGATGTTGGCTGTAATGAGTGCTTAATGTACATTAACATAGGAGTCTTATGGTTGATTTAAACTCCTTTTGTGTGATCACCTAGAAGGTCCAGAGTACTTATTAACTGACACAGACATGTCAGGATTTCAAGACTAAGGTTATTATTAGTGACATTAAAAAACTTCTTACTGGGCTTTTGCTCTTTGTAAAGGTCAAACAGCATTTGAAGGCTATGAATGTCCATTGAAAGTTGTTTTCTTGAGAGAAAGTTCAGCAGAAACCCTGGTGACTTTTGGGAAAAAAACTAAAAGAAAATTAGTTAATGTGTTATTGATCATTAATAAAAGCATTAATTGTTTTTAGCACCTTCCACATCTAATTCAAGTCTAAAATACAGTGGATATGCTTGTAGTAGTTGTTTGCAAAGCTCAGAAGTTCCACCTAACATGAGAGATGGTAGTCAAGAGGGATCTTTCCAGCTCCTCAGAGCCAGAAATCATTGCTTTAAACTGCAGTTTAAATCCTGGTGCCCTGCAAGAATCTACATCTCTCCTGAAGATGTGTGCACATTTTCAAATAGGCCTACCTGCTTAGGGCCTGTCTACTACCGAGCTCTGCCTCCTGCCTGCCTCTCCGCTCCGCACCATGCTCACTTCACCTTGACACTCAGCCTCCTCTCTCATTTCCATCAAACACCGACTCAGCAGAACATTCGAGAGGAGACTGAAGTCATGGGAATGAGTGACAGTGAGCAGTGAACAGCTCAAAATCACATCGTGTATATTGATGTGTTCAGAAGCCCCCTCAGGTAGCCTAGAATGCTGTCTGCCAGGGATTGTACAGTTCTGTGCATTTGAGCCTCCAAAGGGTGTTTGGACTAGAGCGTTTCTAAGATACTTCCAACTCACAGGAGAGAAATTTAAAACAAAGAAAGGATGAGAGAAATGTATGCTTAGTTTTTTTTGTTGGTTTTTTTTTTTTTTTTTTTTTGGAGAGTAAGATGCCTGTTAAACAGTAGGCATATTAAATGAAAATGTTGGGACTTATAATTCCTGTAAAGTACTTCTTCACCACCTAGGAATTAAATATGAATTTGGCTTAGAAATAACTTTTTCACCTCTGTTGTCTTTTTCTGTCACAAAACTAGAAAAGTGTTTCTCAGACTTAAGTAGTGTAGAGACTCTTTTAAAAGGAAAGACAGTGTCTTGATACTGCAGTAATAATTTAATAGAATTAAGTTACTTTGATTATAATGTTACTTAAATGTAAAAAAAATAAAATAGGACTAAACCCCTTCTGTTTACAACCATTATACAACCATAAAACCAAACATCTTTACAAATTAAACATAAACAAATAGCAAAACCATTACATTCAAATGAACAATATTAATTTAATGTGGCCAATAATTTTTTTAACCTAAACTCTTGCACAAATCATGAATGTGCAAGATTGGATGCTGCGTGGAAGGTTCTTTTGAGTCTGTTTGCCTCGGGGGCTGACTCAGCGCACCCTCCACTTTCTCAGTCTGCTCTCTGCAGTTTCTGTGGGTCTGTAGGCAGTGGTCTTTGGCCTGTATATGCTTCATCGGTGCATTGTTTATGCAGCAAGTCCAGCTTGCTTCTGTTATCATTAATAGACATAGAAGTGAACGGACAGGGAAAGTAGCATTTCTTTGTACCTTCATATTTGTAAACCTAAATTCAGACAGTGAAATAACCTTCTATGATGACTTACACAGTGCTTCTGTTAACTTTAAA
The DNA here is from genome assembly GCA_004024845.1 of Tonatia bakeri. Classification (NCBI taxonomy): domain Eukaryota; kingdom Metazoa; phylum Chordata; class Mammalia; order Chiroptera; family Phyllostomidae; genus Tonatia; species Tonatia bakeri. The sequence goes on from PVIA01002268.1 coordinate 20,071, forward strand.
AAATAATCATTCATAAAGTTCATAAGAAATGTTCAGGAGAGATATAAGCAAAATTAAAAGAATAAATAATTTCAAATGTTAAAAAAAATCATTCAAATGAAAACATAAAACTTGAAACTCCTCAGAGAGTATAGCTTACATGAAGATGTACCCAAAAAGAAATTCCTATCAACTAACTTTTGCCAAAATTTGCAATTGGTGTCAGATGAACTTTACTATTGAAACTTGTTTTATTTCATGGGAATATAGGAAGTCAGTTGACGATCTGAAGCATAAACTGCATTTGTTTTGGGATTTTCCTTGTTCGGTGACAAAGCAGTATTCTGAGTTTTATCAATTAATCATTTTGATGGATCTTATTGTCAGAAATGTGGGTCTGTAGCCCCATGTGGAAATAGCCTGGCATAATTTAATAAATGCTGTGAATTTCATGTTAAAATAAGGTACTTTTCTTAATTTTTATGTATTATAAAATACTTTTTATAGGAAAGCTTTATACTATGTCTAGAAATATTTCCATGCCTGTTTAATCTCGTTGACTCATAAAGTATTATCTGACTCTATGCTTTGGTCATAGTGTCATTGTTACTAGTATTTATTAATGCCCTTGGTAACATTTTGATTTTTCTAAGAAAAACTGACCCTGCCCTTCTGTCGTATACGAAAAATAAGGCTTAAAGTTACAGAAATGTTGGTGTACTTATTTTTTATCTGCATACAAGTAGAAATCTCAAAGATGTAGCTGTTGTAAATGATTCATAATTCTTCATTCCTTTGGCAAGAGCACATTTCCTGTCTGCTTGTTGTGTTTTCAGCTAGCAAAAATACTTCTATGTCTGTGGCAGTGCTCCCTGTGTTCCCATCTCCTTCTGCACCGTGGAAGACGTTTGTAGTTGCCTATCTAATACCTATTCTCTCTTCTTCCTTACTTAGTAGAATCCTAATTTTGTTCAGGCTGGTAATGTGTCCCACTAAAAACTTCAATATCCCACAATCCCCTGTAGTAAGAGGTAGCCACCTGACATTGTTCTGACTAATGAATAAGAAGTGGGTCTAGGATGGGACTTCTGGAAAAGCTAGTGTTTTCCTGGTTAAAGTGGATTGGCTCAGCTTTTTCCCTTTGCCATTACTCCTTCTCCCTCCTTGGGACTTTGATGGGTGCTCCAAGGTAGGGTTCATCTAACAACCCTGAGAATGAAGACCACATGGAGGGACAGGAAAACAGCCAGTCCCTTGAGCAGCTGTCCCAGTCCTGGCCGGCCTGCCCTCTGGTCCTCATTATCTATGGAACTGAGCCCTCTGTCTCATGGAGCCAGTACCATTCTGAGTGCAGTGAATCAGGCACACAGAAGCCCAAAGAGTGTCATCATTTTCAGATCAAAAATCATCATCTACATATTGGAGAAGTATCCCCTGTTCAAATCATTTCAACAGTATTGTGTAAAATTAAATAATGGACAAAATTCTCCAGTCTCACTCAATTAGCTCTTCTTGCTTTTGTTTTGTTTAGCTTCTACTTAAAGAAGTATTACCAATCAAATGTTTGCTAGCATAGAGCCTTAACTCTGATATACTACTATCTGCAGGCAACTCCTCCTGCTAGCTGCAGTTCTGCTCTAAGGTAGGAGGAAGTTGAGTGGGATGTACGTGAGCATCAACTATGGAACCACACTGCCTGCACCGCCAGCTGTGGTGAACTGTGTGCTCTATTTTCCTGATCTGCAAAATGGGGATGATATTGGTGCTGACCTGCTGAGCTTGGGGAGGACTGAGTCTGTTAGCACGGTACCTTGCCCACAGACAGCACTAGTGAAGTGTTCGGTGTAGCTCTTGTCAGTTAGGCAATGGGCATTTGCTCTTGGGAAAGCACAACACCCTCACCTGGATGCAGAAACAGCACAGAATGAAATAGGAATGAATAAAAATAGGTTTTATACTTTATACTTAACATGCATACAAAAGTTTGGAGGTGTAATTCTGCTGATTCAGTATTAAATAGTTTGGTTTCTAAATGTTTTCCACAAATCATACCACATCATGAACAGTTTCTCTTTAAATTAGGACTTAATGAGCTCAGTAGGACACATTCTGCATTGCCTCTACAGTATAAATACTTGGAATAAAAGTGCTACAAATGGCTTATATGAAAGTGAATAGGGGGATAATGGTCTAAAATCGTGATCTCAGTTTCCTTCTGTACTTTGACAATTTGAAAGTCTCCATTTTGTACTTTCATGGGATTCTTTGAAGCTCTTCCTGTTCACTGGTATGAAATTCTTGCTGATTCTAAGCTTGTAATGCTCCATGGAGAAGTGGAGGCTTGAACTTCTCAAACCTTGCCTAAAATTTTGACATTTCTATTCATGTTGTTATCCCCAGGCAAGGCATGCAGGTAGGAATCTTGATTTTTTTCAAAGATAAATATATTGCAGTGACATTGGTTAATAACATTATATAATTTTTAGGCATACAGCTTTATAATACAGTATCTGTGTGCTCCATTGTGTCTCCCACAACTTAAAGTCTAGTCTTCTGTCACCATGTATTTGACCCCTTTTCCCTCTTCGTCCATCCCCTGTGCTCTGGTAACCACCACACTGTTCTCTGTGAGACTTCATTCTGTTTGTTTGTTCATTTTTTACTTTTTTGTTTTATATTCCACATATGAGTGAAATTCTACAGTTTTGGTTCTTTCTGTCTGACTTATTTCTCTTAGCACAGTACTCTGAAAATCCATTCATGTTGCCACAAATGACAACATCTTCTCTTTTTTGGTTGAGTAATATTCCATTGTATATATGGCCCACATCATTATCCAATTATCCATTGAAGGATATTTAGGTTATAAAAGTGTCACTATTTGCAGATGACATGATTCTATATATAGAAAACCCTAAAGATTCTACCAAAGGACCATTATAAACAATAAACAAATATAGTAAAGTTACAGGGTACAAAATCAATATATAAAAATCCATTGGATTTCTGTATACTAATAATGAAATATCAGAAAAATGAAATGGAGAAAATGATTCCATTTACAATTGCAACAAAAAGAATAAAATACCTAGGAGACTTAACAAAGGAAGTGAACGACCTATATACTGAAAATTATGACATTGTTAAGAGAAATTAAGAAGACACAAAAATATGGAAAGATATTCCATGCTCATGGATTTGAAGAAAAAACATTATTAAAATGACCATTTTACTTAAAGTGATATACAGATTTAATGCAATCCCTGTCAAAATCCCAATGGCATTTTTCACAGAAACAGAACAAAAAAAAATCCTCAAGTTTGTATGGAACCACAGAAGACCCTGAAAAGCCAAAGCAATTCTGAGGAAAAAGAACAAAGCTGGAAGTACCATACTCTCTGACTTCAAACTATACTACAAAACCACAATAACCCAAACAGTATGGTTTTGGCAAGAATCATGATCTTAAGAATTGTCACTGACTGTGTTCCAAACAGTGATTTTTAAAATTGTAGCTTGTGTACAAAGGGCCTGGAGTGCTTCTCATAGATGCAATTTTTGTTACCCTCCCCTCAGAAGAAGTATTTTGATTCAGTAGATCTGGTTGGTGACTAAGAACTCACATTTTCAACAAGCATCTCAGCTGACTTTTGCAAGCAGTCCATATATACTGGTCTTGAGCTAATGAAAAAGCAAATTGGAACTCCAATATAAGTTAGTTTATTAAGGTCTCTTAATAGTGAAGCCTGCATGCATGATATTTGTAAACTTTATTCAGTGTTTCTTGACACCAAAAATTTTCTTTTCATGTAGGTTATTCAATTTAATTTAAAAATTTAGTGTGCTTTGAATTCTAACAAAGAAATGATGAAATAAATGCTGGTCAGTAATTTTTTTCTACTCAAGAACACCATACAATTCTTATTTTTATACTCAGTTACCAGAATCTGTAGTTAAAAACTCCACAGAAAGACAGTTCTAAAGACATTTGCTGACTGTCACCATGCAATCATTTGCCACCAAGAGCTCATTGTCCTCAAATATAATTGAAATAAAATAGGTAGTGTGCTGCTATAAATTTAAATAGCAGGAAAATAGCTGGCTAGAGTCTGAGGACACCTTAATGGAAATGTAAATACTGTAATCATATGCTTTTTGCATGCATGTTACCAGTAAAGAGAAAAATGGTAATTTTAAAAGAAAAGACCTTTGTGAACTTGTTTTTCCACCATTAAAACTGGAATCCAGTTATGTCAAAAGGAAGTCTGCCAAACACAGAACAAAACTAATTTTCTTAGATCCAGGCAGTTATTAAATGTGTCCTATTTTAGAAATGGTGGGTCGTATAACCAAGTTGTATTTGCTCTTTAAAAAATCAAATACAACTTAATTTGCTTTCATTTACTTGGTATTATTTATCTCCACTCTTCTTGAAATGTGAGAAAGTAATTCTTAAATGTAATGAATCTCATTGTTACATGAGTTTGTAAGGTGGTGCTGCTGCCATTGCTAATGAACTGAATGCAGCCCATCTCCAGGTCCTTAACTTTCCATTTCTTAATTTGGCCAACTCCATTCACCTCAGCAAATGTTTCAGACTTCGTTGTTCCCTTCAGCATACATTGCATCTTCACACCTACCACCCACCTACATCTGCACCTGGATTACACTGCTCTGTCCTTGCTGAAGCTCTGCTTTCCTTGTTCCAGGCAAGCTCTGTAAACACTCTGCCAAAAGCCAGCCCTACCCGGCAAGGAGCCTGCTCATCAGTCTCTTGTTTTAGTCCTTTGTTCAGCTGGTGCCTCTCCTCCGGCAATTCCACAGAGCTGGTAAACCTGCTAATGTCTTCATCATCTGTTTAAAAAAACAAAAACCCTTTTTTACTCTCTAGTAATTTTTCTCCAGTTTTCCCTTCCATTTTTCTCTCTTCACTTATAATCCAGACTTCTTGAAGTATTGATCTACATTCAATATTGATAGCTGTCTGTATCTTCTTTCCCACATCTTGTTTACTCCATTTGTGGGCAGAACAATAGTTCCCCAAAGATGCCCACACCCTAGTCCCTGGAACCTGTGAAGTGCTTCACACAGCAAAAAGGGTATTGTGGATCTGATTAAGTTGAGGATCTTAACATGAGAATTTCCTAGAATATCTAGATGGGCCCAGTGGGGAGTCTTTGTAAGTGAATAAAGGGCAGAAACTCAAAGCCAGAGAAATCTGAAGATGCTGGGCTACTAACTTGAGACAAGGAATGCAAGTGTGTTCTACAGGCTTGAAAAGTCAAGGCTTCCATAGAGCCTCCAGAAGGAACGCAGACCCACCAACATCTTGATTTGGACCCAGTGAAACCCATTCTAGACTTCTGACCTCCAGAACTATAATGTGATAAATGTGTGTTACCATAAGGCAATAGTTTGTGGAAATTGGTTACAGCAGCCATAGTGTCAGTTTCCTAGTGGCCCCCTGGATTCCTGATTCAGTGAGCACTTCAGTTCTCTTCACTGCAGATCACTCCATGGTGTTCCTGAAACTGTTCTCCTAGTTTCCACGCATACTGCTGCTATCTCTTGCTTCCTCCTTCCTTTCTGATTATTCCTTAACTGTCTCTTTAAAGATTCTCTTCTATTGATACTTGCCACCTAATTTTGTGTTCCCTAGAAGGATAGCTGTGTAGCACCGCTGCACCCTAGGTATTCTTTGGTTAGTTTTAACTACTGTGCTAAGGACCAGCAGGGAATGTGTACTTCCTGTGTTTTTCAGGCATCTAAAACCAACTTATCCAAAACTAGGTTCATCATTTTTTGTTCCAAACCTCCTGTAGTTTTATGAGCCTAATGTGGGAGGATGCTATCACCACCCATACATCTGCTCAAGCCATAAGCCTTTCTTTTACATCCAGCCTCCCTTCCCACATATCAGTCAGTGACAAGGCCTACTGATTTTACATTCTAAATCTCTCCAAATCTTTCTCTCCTTCCATACCACCACACATGGGTACTGGCAGTAGTCTCTTAACGCTCCTCCCTGCCTTCAGCCCTGTTCTTCTCAAATTCCTACCTCAACTAATAGTTGAAATTTTATATCTAAAATAAAAAATCTGACATCTCATTCCCCAGTTCAAATTATTCTTTGGTTGCCCTGGCTAGTGTGGCTCAGTGGATTGAGCACTGGCCTGTGAACCAAATGACCGTTGGTTCGATTCCCAGTCAGGGCACATGCCTGGTTTGCAGGCCTGGTCCCCAGTAGGGGGCGCTTGAGAGGCCACCACACATTGATGTTTCTCTTCCTCTTTCTCCCTCCCTTACCCTCTCTAAAAATAAATAATAAAATCTTTAAAAAAAAATTATCATTTGGTATTTTCTTGTCCCCATGATGCAGTCTAAGCCTGAAGCATGGTGTCTGTGGACTCTAAGACTGCTGCTTCTCAGCCTCATCCCTAATTGTGTCAGACTGTGTCGTGTTCATCCATGTCACGTTTTCCTAGTAGAGCACGAGTCTCAAAGTATAAGTCTATACATTTGTGAACTAAGTGGCTCTTTGGTGTGATATGTTCTGCAAATGTTAAACCTTGGTGAGTAAAAACAAGCAATCACCATTCATTAAGCTATTCTAATACAGTTGGAGATACAGCAATTAAATTAAAGGCTGAGGTGACATAGCTCAACAAATGAAATCTTGAAAGTAATGAAGCCATTAATAAGGTCATAGCTAATTTTAAAGCCTTCTTGTTTAATTCTTTTTGTTGATTAACATTGCCTAAAACCACAATTTGTTTGTAGAAGTAATGTGTAATGGGGTTTTCAATTTATATATTTATTTTAGCCTTAGAGAAAGTGTAAATATTCTGTAGAAATTTGAGGGTAGGCAAAAACTGTTTCAGACCTCGGTTGTAGTTACCAGGCAAACAGTCTTCCAGCAGAAGGTTTTCATTTTTGTTTTACTATCTTTTTGTCTGCAGGGCACTGAACTTTGTGTGTGTGTGTGTGGGGGGGGTGTTGGTGGTGAGCTGGCCACACTGTGTTCAAAATCTCCTTGAGCTACATGGTATTTCATTTGATATTAGCCTTCTAACAGAAGCTCCAAGATCCTGCTTTGCCTGAAGCTTGGCATGATGACTCATCTAAATCTCTGACCCAGTCTCACCTGGTTCTTTTGTCTATCAGACAGTTCAGACCCCATGGATCAAGCACCAATCTTACTGATTTGGGGTGGTCTTAAGTTGGTGTAATTTTCTTTCTTGCTCCTGCACAAGGATGAAGTATCAATCAAGTATGACTATGAATTCATGAGGATTTAGGTGAAGCCTTGTTGTGAGATGCATTATCAACTTCTTGGGAGACTTTATCTAGACTTGAATCCACAATCCACTTTTAAGTTAACATTTCAGATTTTCTAGAGCTTTTGTTGGGCACCCCAGCCCTCAGTGTAGATGACTATTTGATTACTCCCTATTTGTTGCTTTATTTATTTTCCTTCCATTAGTTCCCCATTGATTGATTTTGTGTAACTTAGGGAGAAGTAGTAGTTGATTTAAAAAGATATATATTGTCCTTTCCAATTAAAGAAGTAGTTGCAAAATCCATAGCTTATTTCACTAAAATAGCTGTGCATATAGAAATGTGAGCCCTGGCTGGTGTGACTCAGTGGATTGAGTACCCACTTGAGAACCAAGGGGTTACCAGTTTGGGTCCCAGTCAGGGCACGTGCCTGGGTTGCAGGCAAGGTCCCCAAGTGGGGCCATGTGAGAGGCAGCCACACATTGATGTTTCTTTCTCTTTCTTTCCGTCTTCCCCTCTATCTAAAAATAAATTGAAAAATCTTAAAAAAAAAGGAAATGTGGAAATTCCCAACTTTTCTGTATTGTTACAGAATAGAAAATGACTAGATAAGTTGTATATTATATGGCTTTGTAGTAATTATTTGAATATGCATTTGAAATTGCATAAACAGGACGTAGTAAATATAGAATAAATGAGTGCATTGTTGAATGTACATTAGTATATATGTACATTTCTGTAAAACTGACAAATATTTTTAAAACTGAATTTCCTATATCAAGTTATGCCTTTCATCAATAGTTCTACCCAATAGATTGCACAGGGATTATATTTTTTAATCCTTAGGGATACAGAGTTTGGGAAATATTTGTTCGCAAAACATAATACTTTGGGGCCAGACAACTGTCTCCAAGGGGATTCCTTTCACAAGGGGCAGGATGGGTGGGTAGTTCTATCAGCTCAACTTTTTCACAAATAAATTTACTATAATTGTAAAAGTCAGACAGATACCATTGGGCATGAAACTAACCTAAGCCTTAATTTGTACTTCTTCATTACTCTTGTTTTAACTGAAATTCATGGTCACCTCCACAAGAGGCCCGCCTGGCTCAACCTCATGTGATGTGAACCTTCCCAGGGTGGATCCCGACTGAGCCTGGAACAAATCAAAGAACAGGAGGCCACTGAATCCAGCTCATAGCAGAACTCAGGCTAGCCACAGGAACTGAAGACTATTGCCTTAAAGAGTTTGGAGTCTTTCGTGGGTGTGCATGAATGAGGCCTAACATTCTGGGACTCCTAATTGATTGGTAATGTCAGTCTGAGTGGAGGAGATGGTGTACAGTTGGAACTAGAGAATATGCTCACAGATTCCATACTTTCAACCCAAGGTGCATCCAACAACGTAGGTGGAGGGCTAACAGTGTTTTAACTAGCAAGCCTTTCTATTTTAAACATGGATTGTTTTTATTCTAATTTAGATATAAATCAAATTGCTTAAATTTAGTTTAGATGAGACTCATTTGTTAAGTCTAAAATGATTTTGTAACTCACCCATCTAGGACTTAATATAATTCTGGAATTGTGAAAATATATTTAAAAAGTAAAAGTATATTATTGTCTTCCATTAAAGAAAATGTGACTGAAAAGAAAAAGTTTGCCATTCCAAAACTTACTAATTATCATGACTTGAAAACAATTCCCTCCAAATAAATCTGCATAGCTGTCAGGTGAGTGATACTTTTGCCTTTTTCTCTGGTCTTGCTTTGATACTGAAAGTGTCATTCAGTGCCAGGTACAAAGTGTGAAAAGCAATCCGTACTTGGTCTTTTGAAGCTCATACAATAAATGGGACCTGCATCAGTCATTTATAGAAGCTGTAAAGTAAAATTTGCACTGCAAGTTTGCTTTAAATTCAAGTGCTACTTAGAATTCTTAAAGAAGATTGGGAGAAGGGATGGGTAGGATGCCAATGGAATTGGAGCATGCTTGGGGACATAGGATATCAGTTGAACAAGTCATGGACTACACAACTCCAAGGATTTCCATAAAACTACTACTTATTGTGGATTTGGACAGTTATGGTAGTTTTTTGTGGTACATGGCAGTAGAAGGTTTACTACAGATTTCACCAAGTCATCATCTGACCTCTTGGGGAAAGGAGGAGAACCTAGAAAAATGATGTAAAATCTATATAATTACAATTATGGTGCAGAAGAGCTTTGTTTTTGCTTTTGCAAGCTGCAGCAGCATAACTTTAAAAAAGCCCCTGTTCTGCAACAAACTGAAGCTGAGGATAAGTATTTATTTCTAATTCTCTTTTTCTTCCATTTCCTTCTTTCCTTTAGTCTGTATGTTTAAGCTTTGTGAAACATTCAAAGGCTTCAAGTCTTTGAATGAGCCCAAAGTTCTTGTGCATATTTATCTTCCAGCTTCTGTGACTGTCCATCAACCCCTACCCCAAGGAGTTATTCAGTAGCTACTCTGTACCAAGGACTGTGGAAGGTGTCTGGGACACAGAAATGAGCAAGACCTGATTTACCTCCCAGGTTCCTCTTACAGTGTCACATCTGGGACCGCACACAATATGTTGTACAAAGAGTGATAGGAATTGAATAGTATTCTAAGAGCAAGTCATGTTGGGGAAGGAGGGGCTTCTAAGAAGTAGTGTGCTTGAGCTACATCGTCAGTGGGTCAGAGGCATATTATATAGATTCTATTAAAAAATGTGTGTGTGTGTGTGTGTGTGTGTGTATATAATGTATAGTGACCTAGTTTTGGCTTTTGACAGTGCACTCTAATTAAGATGCTGGATTTATGTTAAATGACCATATTAAATATGGTCAACACTTCCCTAATGGAAGTGTACATTAGGGAATGTACATTCCCTAATACCTCCTGTCCCTAAAAGCCACTGGTAGAACTAGTGACTTTTCTCTGAGTGATCTGATTCTTTAAAAAGTTTTATAGAATTTCAGCAAGTAAGGTATGCTCAGCTTCTAGGGCTGTTGGTGACATTGAGGTGTATAGGATAATGAGGGAAAGCCAGACAGGAGGAGATGCTGCAGACCCTATTAGTTAGCAACCAGGTGGTTTCTGGGGGGTGAGGGATGTGGCGGGCAGGATTCAGGTGCCATGCATGAGTGACAGCTGTGGTTGGTGATACTGACTTTCTGAATCAGTATTAAAGTAGGTCTGTGAGAATATTAATGTCTTGAATATGGTATCACTTTAAGCATTTGAGGAATTTAAAATTCTTGTTTTGGCTATTTGTGACTGTGAATGACATGTGATTTGCAGCATTGCTAGGGCATGTGGACTTTGTTGGAGCATTGCGGAGAGGGAACTACATTAGTCACTGGCAGCATCCGCTGAGCATCTACTAGACACAAACTGCCTTTTGAAGCCAGTTCAGAAACATTGGTGAAACTCATAAAGTCGTGATTTAGTCAACCTGTTCCTTCTAATGTTAGTTTCAAGGCATTATATGTTTGCATCTGGGAGAGTCCCATTAATCTTCTTTGTAATGGATGAATCCCAAATGCCCTACTCTGTTTTTTTTTTTTAAAGATCAGAACATCTGAATTATGTTGGCTATTGTATAAGCTTTCCAACTATTATACTAGATCAAGGCAAACTGGTTGTAGGTATAGTTGACCCCCACTGACTGAGGGGTTTATGATGTCCAACAATTCTGGCACACTTTTCAAAGGGCAGGCAGTGTTCTGATTGTTTATTATTATTGTGTGAGAGTATTACTTCCCCACTTTTATATCTGGATACCAATAGAATTATTTCAAGCTACACAGACTGATTCTGTTAGAAATCACAACAAGAATATGGCCTACAGACAAGAAACATTCAATATACCTCCCAATCTTAAAAAAAATAGATGTCAAGGACTGCAGTTATAGGACCATTGCTCTGCCTTCCTACACAAGTGAAGTGACACCAAGGTGATGCGACAAAGGCCTCTGCCTTGTAGGGAGAAGAAGTGCTGGACGTTCAAGCTGGATGGAGAAGAGGAAGAGGCACTTAAGATCTAATTGTGGGCATTTGCTGAATACTGGTGCGCTCCAAAGAATTTCAGAAGAAGGTTAGTCTACTTTTCATAGAGGCTTTGCATGGATCATGAAAAGCTCTGGGCTGCTCTGAAAGAAATGGGTGTGCCTCAGCACTGGATTGTCATGATGTGTAACCTGTATTTTGGACAGGAACTCACTGTCACAGAATATAGACACAGATGGTTTCCTATTGCAAATGTGTCAGACAAGGGTGCATTTTATCTTCCTGTTTGTTTAATCTGTACAAAGAACATATAGGAAAAACTGGGCTAGACTCAGAGGAAGGAGGAATGAAATTGATGGAAGAAATATCAATAATGTAAGATATCAATAACTTAAAATATGCAAATGACACCATCTTACTGGTGCAAAGTAGCAATAATTTGAAGCAGCTTCTGATGAAATTGAAAGAAGAAAGTGTCAAAGCAGGACTACATGTGAACATCAAGAAGACAAAAGGTATATACAACTTGAACATAGACAATGAAGACACTGAAATTGCTACAAAAGATTTTGCTTACCTCGGTTCACTCATCAATTCCAATGGAGACTGCAGCCAAGAAATGAAGTCAAGTCTGAGACTTGGAAGGACAGCAGTGGAAGAATTAGGAAAGATCATCCAGAGCAAAGGTGTATCATTAGAGAATGAGGCTAAGATCATAACATCCTCATATTTCCAATTACTGTGTACGGATGCAGAAGTTGGACAGTGAAGAAGGCTGGTAGGGAAAAATGGATTCATTGAAATGGTGCTAGATGGAACTCTACAGATACCGTGGACTGCCAGAGATATGAACAAGGGGGTCCTAGAGCAAGCTAAGCTTGGAACATTGCAGGAGGCCAAAATGACAAAAAGGAAGCTGTCCTACTTTGGGCACCTCGTGAGAAAGCAGGGATCTTTGGAAAATACAGTAGTGCTGGGGGAAAAAAGAAGGCAGCAGGAAAAACAAATATGAGATGGATTGACTTCATATAGAAGCCCCAGGCTGAGTCTCTAGGAACTAAGGCCATTGAAACAGGACATTGTGGACATCACTCATAGCGTCTCCATGAGTCAGAGCTCACTTGACTGCATGTAACATACATGCATGCACACACATGTTCTTGAAAAAGTTTCATAGTCAAATGGTTATGCCAAAACCACACACATGTATGGACAAAGGGGTTGTGCTCTGGGAGAGATAGAAACTGCAGTGAGAAGTAACAAAGCTTCCTGCAGGCACTGGTGATAATTTCCACCAGCCATCTTCCCATCACTGTAGGGACAGACATGTGGAGCCAGATGTCTTCTTATACACTGATGCCCTTCCTGAGCGCTGTGCCCATGCTTGCATGTGGCATGTGGGCTTCCTCCTTTCCCCTTCACACTTTAAATTTTTTGTTGTCAGTCACCTCCAGCAACTAGAATGATTTTTCATTTTAAAGTAGGAGTTTTTGTCTCCATTGTCTGTATTCCAGAACATGACGCATAGGCAGTCAGATATGTTAATTAAATTAGCAAATGAGTAAATCAAAGTCTTCATCAGCACAGCAAAGTCAGTATATGGGGTGTGGTATATGATAAGGAAAAATGGAAGCTGTAAGTAAGTAGAGACTGCTTGCTTTAGAAAAGAAATGTGGAATTTCAGCAAAATATAATTAAACATTTAACTGTTTAAATTCCTTTCACATATATGTCAAATCCATGATTTTTTTAATAAGAAAAAAATTATTGAATGTAGTGGGGTGACATTGGTTAATAAAATTGTATAGGTTTCAGGTATACAATTCTGCCATACCTCATCTATGTATTAGATGGTGTGTTCACCACTGTATCTGTGAGGTTTTATTCTTTAATCCCTTTGTCTTTTTCACCCAGCCCCACAACCCTCCTCCCTTCTGACAGCCACCAGTCTGTTCTCTATCTATGAGTCTGTTTTGATTTTGTTCATTAGATTCCACATATATGTGAGATCATGTGACACTTGTCTTTCTCTGGCTTATTTTGCTTAAAATAATACACTCCAGGTCCATTCATGCTCTTGCAAAAGGTAAGATTTCCTTCTTTTTTACAGCGAAGTAGTATTCCATTGTGTAAATGTAACACAGCTTTCTTTATTTACCACTCATCAACCGATGGGCATTTGGGCTACTTCCACATCTTGGCTATTGTAAATAATGCTTCAGTGAATGTAGGAGTGCATACAAGGTCTACCCACAAAAAGTCCAGCCATTGTTAATATAATGAGAATAGTTTGCGCAACATTGATGTAACCTGGAGCAAAGAAGAGTGGATTGGAATGCACATACATGAACAGTGACAGCTCCACTGTACTAGTCAGTGGGGACAGTGGACGCCATTGAGTGAGCATGTGTGCTGTGTGGCCCTCACATTCAAAATGACTGAGTGAATAGAGCAATGAATCTGTATCAGATTTTGCGTTAAACTTGAACATTCTTACGAGGAAACTATTTGGATGATTCAGAAGGCCACAGCTATGGGCAACTGGTGACTGGCAGCTTCATCACAATAATGTACCCACTCATGTCTCGTGCAGAGATTTTGGCAAAACATCAAATCACTCAGGTGACTCAGTCCCCCAGCAGTACAAATTTGGAGCCCTGTGACTTTGGGCTTTTCCCAAAACCAAAATCACCTTTGAAAGGAAGAAATTTCAGACCGTCATAGACATTCAGGAAAATATAACAGGGCAGCTGATGGCTATTGGGAAAACTGTGTGATGTCCCAAGATGTCTACTTTGAAGGGGACTGAGGCATCATTGTCCTGTGTACAATATTTCTTCTATTTTGTATCTTCTTCAGTAAATGTCTCTATTTTTCATATCACATGGCTGGATACCTTCTAGACAGACCTCATATGTTCTTTTGAAATAATGTTCCAATTTCTCACATAAATTTCTAGAAGTAGAATTTCTTGGTCATAAGGTAGTTAGTTCCATTTTTATTTTTTTGAAGTAACTCCATACTGCTTTCCACAGGCAGTGCACCAGTCTGCATTCCAACCAACAGTGTATGAAGGTCCCCATTACTCCACATCCTAGCCAACACTTGCTGTTCGTTAATTTATTGATAATAGCCATTCTGACTGGTGTAAGATGATATCTTATTGTGGTTTTAATTTGCATTTCTCTGATGATTAGTGACGTTGAACATCTTTTCATGTGTCTTTTGGCCATCTGTATGTCACTTCTCTATGGAGAAGTGTCTATTGAAGTCCTTTGCCCATTTTTTAATTGTATTGTTTTGTTTTTTTATTTTGAGTTTGATTTGAATAAACTCTTTTAAATTTAGGATATTTAAGCTCTTATCAGATACATCGTAGGTGAATATGTCCTAGCATGCAGTGAATTATCTTTTTATTTTATTGATGTTTTCCTCTACTGTGCAAAAACTGTTTTGTTTAATATAGTTCCATTTGTTTATTTTTTTCTTTTGTTTCTCTTGCCCAAGGTTATATATCAGAAAAATATTACTACAAGAAATGTCCAAAACTGTACCTTCTAGATTTTCTTTCAGGACTTTTGTGGTTTCAAGTTTAACATTTAAGTCTTAAATTACTTTTAGTTTATTCTTTTGAGTAGTATAAGAAGGAAATCTAGTTTCGTTATTTGCATGTATCTGTCCATTTTTCCCAACACCATTTATTTAACAGACTGTCTTTACGCCATTATATGTTTTAGCCTCCTTTGTCAAATACTAATTGACTATAAAGGTATGGGTTTATTTCTGAGCTGTATATTCCCTTTCATTGTTCCATATGTCTGTTTTATGCTAGTACCATGCTATTTTGATTACTATGGCTCATAGTATAGTTTAACATTAGGTAAGTTATTCTCCAGCTTTTTTCTTCTCAAGTTTGCTAAGGCTATTTAGAATCTCTTCTTGTTACATATAAATTTTGGAATGTTTGTACTTACTAGTTCTGTAAAATATGCCAGTGGTATCTTCATAGAAATTGCACTGAATCTATAGGTTGCTTTGGCTACCCTGTGGATATTTTAATGATGTATATTCTTCCTATCCATGAGCAAGGTATTTGCTTCCACTTATTTGTATCTTTCTTTATTTCTTTCTTTAGTGTCTTATAATTTTCTGAGTATTTTACATTCTTGGATAAATTTATTCCAAGGTATTTTATTCTTTTTGAAGCAAATATGAATGGGGTTGTTTTCTTAGTTTCCCTTTCTAGTAGTTCATTATTAGTGTATAAAAATGTAACTCATTTTTGGATATTTATTTTGTATCCTGGAGGTTTACTGAATTCATTGACCTGTTTTAGTAGTTTTTAAAAAAGATTTTATTTATTTATTTTTATAGAGTGGGGAAGAGAGAGAAAGGGAGGGAAAGAAACATCAATGTGTGGTTACCTCTCATACATCTCTTACTGGGAACCTGGCCCACAACCCAGGCATGTGCCCAGACAGGGAATCAAACCAGTGGTCCTTTGGTTCATAGGATGGTGCTCAATCTACTGAGCCACACCTGCCAGGGCTGCTTTGAATATTTCATGCCAATCTCTCTGACCTGAAATGTTTCTGTTGATAAATCAGCTGGCAGTCATGGGAGCTCCCCAGTAGACAACTGACTTTGTCTCGTGGCTTTTAAGATTCTCTGTCTTTAATCTTTGCCCTTTTAATTATGATATGTCTTGGAGTGGGCCTCTTTGGGTTCAGCTTGTTTGGGACTCTGTGCTTCCTAGACTTGTGTGTCTTTTTCCTTCACCAGATTGGGGAAGTTTTGGGTCATTATTTCTTCAAAAGGTTTTCAATCCCTTGCTCTTTCTCTGCTCCTTCTGGTACCCTTATGTTGCATATATTGTTATTTTTCATGTTGTCCTAACGGTCCTTGAGTAAACCTTACTTGTAGTATCCTCAAAAATGCAGTGAACTTTTGAGGAATTGGATTAGTCCTGGAGATAATGTTTAGTGGTAGAAAGATACTGTCTTTTAGTCTCACAGACCCATTTTTCATTTTTTGTTCTGACATTTACTAGTTGTGTTAGAAATGAGTGACTTCAAGAAAAATCATCTTGACCTTCTGGTGTGACCTTGTGTGAGTGACTTAGTATCTTGGAATCCATTTCTTTTTCTCTCCAATGGAGAAAAACAACACATCTGTCTGCAGAGCTGGTGGTTACTATTAAATGTGGAAGGCACCATATATGAAAGAGTAGTACAGGGCTCAACAAATGTTCGTTCCCCTGAGTGCTAGTTCTGCACCTCCTCCAACCTGGCTCTTGGGTTATCCCCGGGACAGGAAACCACCACCCTCCAGTACTAACCTCTCAAATCACAATTTCAATGAGATAATGACCATTGTGCCACCAAGGTCCAGTGAAAGTCTTCTTGACTGTAATTTTAAAATGGCAGGGGGTAACAAATATCTTTAATCCTGTTATTTTTTTTTCTTTTTGCTGTTCTGATTGGGTGTTTTTCTACTTGTCTTCCAACTAGTTGTTTCAGTCCTCTGCTTCATCCAGTATGCTGTTTATTTCTTTTAGCGTATTCTTCATTTCAGGTATTGTTTTCTTAATTTCTGGGTGGTTATTGTTGATTGTTTCTTTGTCTCTTTTCATGCTGTTGTAATTCTCACTCAGTAAGTTCCCTGAGCTGTTGTAGATATCAGTGAGTTCCTTGAGCATCCATCCTTATGCCCGTTACTTTGAAGTTTATATCTGTTAAATTACATGCCTCTATTTCATTTAGCTCTTTTTCTGGAGAGTTCTTCTGTTTTTTCATTTAGGCTAGATTCAGACAACATCAGAGCAGGATCCAATAAGCTTTATGAGTGGCATATCCAAAAGGAGATTTCGGCAGGTACCAAACCCTGCTGAGGCAAATTCCGTTTTGTGTAGTCAGCACCTGCAGAGCAGCTTGTACTTTGTGATCTTGGTTGAGCCTCATAGTCGGCCAACCTGAGCATTGATCCCATGCAGGAACATGCCAATAACAAAGGTCAGTTACAATAGGAGGGTCCACATTACCTATTCAAGGACTATTTCTGGAGCACCTAGCTCCAGGAAATGGTGCTGCTGCCACGGGACACCTACTACATGAGACCACCGAACGAAGACTGGGAGTCATAACAGATCTATCTAATACATAGAAACAAACACAAAAAGGCAGTCAAAATGGGGAGACAAAGTTCATGATTCTTGCAGGTTTTCTAGAGCTAATATAATTTTGAGAGGGGGAGAGAGAGGGAGGGAGGGAGAGGTGTGACAGGATACCACACAACGTGACATGCTAAGGTGTGATATAGGTATAGTTAAGAGGAAGGGCTCTGGAGCCAGCCTGAGTTTACAGCCCAACTGTGCTAATAAACCTTCTGTGCCCCACTTTTTGTATCTATAAATGGAGATAATAGTAGTACTTCCTTACCTCACTGGGCTTTTTGTGAGGATTAAATGAATTACTATACATAAGTCTCTTTGAATATTGCCTGGCACATAGGGAGAAGTCAGTAGATATTAGTTGCTGCTATTATTATTATTATTGTTATTATTATTATTATTATTATCATTATTATTTCACCACCACCCCCATCATCTTCTGTTCTTGAGTTGTAGGACATTTAGAAGCTAAAGTCTGCTTTATAAATTGTTTTTGCATACATATGATCCTTTATTTGTGTAAAAACTTATTTTAGGTTTCACAACTTTTTATTTTGATGCTAAAGTCCATGTCTGCAGCTTTTTACATTATGTACCGATTCTAAAATGTGCACTGCTGTGGGCATTTGATGAACTTCTGTAATTAAGAAGCAATGTAATCCTCAGTAATTTAGTGGAGTGATTAAGTCGAACAGCCACAGATTCATTTCCGAAGCAGGAGACTAAGGTGAATGAGGGTTGTGACATTAGAGGGCATGAATGGAGATGGTTCATGCCTGGGGCTGCAGTCACAGCTCCTGCAGTGTGGGATGCAGTCTGGGGGTGTTCCCACCTTTGGAAGAGCTATTACTGCTTCCTTCTGGGAAGCCTGAGGTGGGAAAATGAGGCCATTTTAAAGAGCTGAGTGATATATTAAAATAAAAACTACCATGTAATTGTGTCATGTCAGTATTATAAATGCCTTATGTCCATTGTATGATAATTAAAATAAGGTTCATCATTAATAAATATGTAGTACAAAGGTATTGTTAGTATTATATTTATGGTAAACAATAAATAATTCAAATGTTTCTTTAAAATTTCCAGCTTGGACATGATAGATCAAATATTTGAAAGAGGGTAGATTTTCATCTTCTATAATGTCTTTTTCTGGCACGTTTTGCCCTCTTATGTGGGATCAACTATATACATACCTCACAAAATGAAGTCTCATTATCCCAAAATAGCTAAATGCCCGTCAGGAATAAATGAATGCATTTGAGTTGTTTTAATTAGCTAGGTGTGATTTAAAGTTTGCTGAAATCAAAAAGGCTTATTCATTTTTCATCAATAATCACTTACCTTAATATTTCATTAGAACCCGCTGATTTGCAGACCTCCTTCTGTGCTTTGATTCATTATGACTGCAGACATAATTTAACATAATTTAACTTTACCCCTTTTCCTCATTCTGTATTATACTCTTTCATCTCTGAGACACTGTTAAGATGTTTCCAACATTCACAGGGTTGCTAATTGACCCAACTTTTTTTTAAAACTGTACTTAAAGCTAAGAATTCTAGGCTGTGGAAAGTTTTGTGTGTGTGTGTGTGTGTGTGTGTGTGTGTGTGTGTGTAGGCAGTTTTCTTTCATCATTGGAACAGCTGGTAATAAGGTGCACACTTTATGTTTCATATGTTTTCAGAGTAAGTACTGAGTTATCTATATGCAAAAGGCAGTAAGTAAATAGACTGGACACGTTTTTAGACGACACCACCCATTTGCAAGGACAAAGGATCTTGTGTGTGGCATACTCAGCAGATTACATCACTATCTGTGCATGTGCCTCATTTTCAGAACATTTCTCTGGTTGCTTTAGATGCAGACTCACACTTGTCCTCAGATGTGCAGTGTGCCTGTGTGTCCTCAGGTAGCATAGCTGTCCCAGGCTTCCGTGCTGTGCCCTGTGGAGTGCTGCTCTTAATAGCGAAGCCAGAGTCTGCCCTGATGCCTGTGCAGCAAGGAGCCATTTCTCTTCTAAAATTGTCTGCTGACTGAGTGTGAATGGCCACAGCCAGAGACAGCCCAGGCAGTGCAGGGGACCTGATTGGAACTTCTGCCAAACCAAAACTCCAAGCCACCTCTTCTTAAATGCATAGATCTATCCTAGATTTTTTGGAAGTAATTAATCTAGAACATAGAAATATACCCAGAGATCTAATAGCTAATGCTGACAGTGAAAAAAATGAATAAATAGATATTTTCATTTTTCCAGATTGTAAAATACCATGTCTGTCTTCTGTAGCCATGTTAAACAGTTTGTATAAAGGCACGTATTATATTAACTTTCACTGGCTGTACCAGTGTTGATGCTGAGTAAACATTGCTAAATATTTTTAAAAATTAAAATTTGTATACTTGTGTATATGTTCACAATTATGTAATATTTTCATTGGACTGGAATCTTTCTTCCCTTTTTAATATTTCCCAGAAAACTTAATGTTTACTTTCTTCATGTCCCAATTTTCTACTCCAGAAACATGTCTAAAAAATTAGTGAACCACCAATAGATAAATATATATCTACTTATGGAGAAATAAAAGATCATTAATATGTAAGGGAGTATTAGCCACCATTAAAAATTAAAAGTCCTCCTTGTTCACCCACATCTACTCTTCACATTTTGCTTAGCTTCGGAATGTATGTTGATAACTCTTCCCATAAAATATATACTTCTTGTTACCTATTAGAATTACCATAACTTGCTTTCTGTGAGTATGTTTCAGTAATTCTGTTCTTTGCTTATGAGACTCTTCAGAATTCCAGGAAGAAGTTTTAAGACAGTGCATAAATCTCTTTACTGGACTTCTCCTTTATCGGATTGTGCCCTCGGCAGCCTTGTTGTAGCGTAGCAGAAAGAGCACTGGGTGACGGAGGAGACCCGTGTGGCTTTATATTCACGTCTTGGCTCTGACACTTATTTGGATGTTTGGCAAGTTATTTAACCTCTGTGAGCTTCATTAAATTCATTCGTATTTTAAACTTTTTGTCCCATTGTTAGACCATATGTCACCTGTTTTCTGATTTTTGTATGTAGAAAATACGTTCTTTATAACCATGCTTCATTATCTGTGGTGGGAAATATTGGGCCTAAAAGAGAAATACAGATCCAGTCTCTGATAGTAGTGCTCTTCTAGTCTTTTGGGGGAATAACAGACGGAGTTAAATAACAGGACCAGTTTTATTGACCATGCTGTTTATTTTAATAGCTAGACCAGAATGGTTTGATTGACTTTTTAAAAATCTGGTATGTTTTTTACCATATGGGCAAGGCCATATCTAGAGTGCCAAGCTAATAAGCCTTCTTTTCTCTGCCAGTGAACCATGAAAATTGTTAGCAAAATGTTTTATTTCAAATTGATCCATTATCCAAGCTCTTGGTGGTATAAACACCCATCTAAGGGATAAAGCACACATTATCATTCATCAGTTATTTGAAATTTGTTGCACCAAAGAAGTATAGGCAACTAGTATGTGAAATGAGCTGGAAAGAATGTGTGTAATATGTATGGTTCAGGATGCCTAAAATTGTAATAAAACTACCCTAAATCAGTTGATTGTGGTTATACAGGACAGGCCGCTTTCTTTAAATGGTGTTATAACACTTGAAGAATGTAAACCATGGGGGGTTAATAGTATTTAGCAGTAACATTTTTTAAAAAATAGTTAAGACTTAAAGTAGGAAGACTTTGTGTTTTTCTCATTTTCGTTAAGGGCTCAGTAGACAAATCATTCTGAATCAGAATACCACTAATTCCTGTGTATAGTAGGCAAATACTATAACAGCATTAGGCTATCTGCTAATCTAATCAGTTTTTAAGTATTTGTTGCATCCCTAGTCTCAATAGTATAATCAGGATCTGTACACCTTCCGTCTCTGCACTCCCCACTTTGGTGTTTTCCTTTATATCCTTTAGCACTGAACTGAAGCTAAAGTAGCTTCTCAAAGGTCCTTTTCCCTCTTAATTCCATCCTCACTACCTTCTCTGAATCTTTTCCATTGACTTACTTTTCTCCTGGTCGTGGATCACATTTTTCTCCTTCTGTTAATTTTTTATTGGATGTCAGGCATTTTGAATTATATGATGTTGAGGCTGGGGTTTTTTGTGTTTTGTGCAAATGTTGGGTGTTGGCCATTAAATTACTGGCTGATTATTTGTTACTTTAGGTTGCTTTTTTAATCTCTTCTAGGCCAGGTCCAGAGTAGCCTTCATACTAAGGCCTAATTCAGTCCCATTTCCAAGATGTGCTCCTTCTTTACTGAATGAATACCCAGCATACTGAGCCTCTGCATTCCATGGGCCTCTCTCTTCTTATGGTGGGATGGAATGTGCCAGCTCTGGCACTGTCACAGCACCCACAGTTGCTTTCTGACAGAAGCTGTTCCTGTCCAGGCTGGTAGAGTTTTACCTTACGTTCAGCTTGGAGTTAGACTAAATTAGAGGACCCTTGCAGACTTTTGGATCTTCTCTGTGTAGATCCCTCCTCTCAGGTAATCTGTCCCACAAATTCTGACCACCTTAGCCTCTCCAAATTCAGAATTCTGTGTCCTCACCTCTGAGTGACTACAGTGCTGTTTGGTTTTCCCCTCCCTGCACTGCACTCTAGGAATTGCCAGCAGAAGGAAACTGCGGTGATGGTGCAGATCACCTCGTTTCCCTTTCTCGGGTATTGCAGTCCTGGGCTCCTTATCCCCAATTTCTGAAAACAGTTGTAGCCTGTATTTTTCTAGTTTTTTAGATGCTTGTAGTAAAAAGATAACTTAGACTACATTATTTTCTCATTGCCTGAAGTGGAAATCTCTTAAAATAATTAGAATAATTGTTCTGTCAAGGGCTTCTTCCATCTGCTTACCTCGTTCTTACTCCAGAACCACTCCAGCTGGCTTCAGCTCCTCTCCATTAATGAAGGCTCTTTTCACGTGAACGAACTGCCAGATCTGGAGATTCGTACTTTCTGAAATACTGAGTTCTGATGCCTGTTCCTCCACACCATCTTGGGAAGGTGTCCATGTTTGATTTATAGGACCTCTTCTTCCTTGGGCTCTTATACTCTTATCTATTTTTTGTTTTATGTCTTTTTTTTTTTTGCTGACCTCCACCTTCTCAGAGGTTTCTTTTGTCCCCTACATATTGCAATTCTTGACATCTGCTCTCTCATCTAGTTTTGTAAGTAGAGCTAGTCAATTTCTGAGTGCGGGACCTACTTTGTGCATGTGTCTCTGGGGATCCTGACAGTACCACAGATTCAACAGACACCCCGTCTGGTGTGACCTTTATCATCAAAACTGTGGCCTCCACACTGTCCCTTCTATCTGCTGTTTTCACCATCGTCCTCCCTATCTCCTGTGTTCTTCATCCCTTTACCTAGTCATGATTCTTCTTCTTGACTGTTTGTTTCATCATTTTGTCCCCACCTATTTCATTTTGCTGACGTAGGGATGCATTGTCCCTTATCTGGTGTAACAACATAACAGCACAAACATTTTCACACCCTATCAACCACCTATGGTCCTCCTACATGGCCCTGTCCTCATTACCTTCCTGAAGTTCAGTTTGGATGGCATTACTCCTGCTCACAAAAGCGGACTGCAGAATCAAGTCCAAACATTTTGGTGTGGTATTTTCCTAGAGACCGCCAGATTCTTACTCCTCTGTACTTCTCATCAAAACTCTAGTCACTCAGGTGGTTTCCTATCCCAGAATATGTCAAGCATTTTTCTACCCCAGTCCCCATTATGGGTGGTTTTTTTTTTTTCAATCGGTTGGGCCTGATGCACACAGCCTTCTATACCCCTATTGTTGAAATCCCAGTTTTCCTCTGCAAATTTAGTACATCTTGTTGGAATGACTCTCTTCTTTTACTTGGCTTCAAAGCAGTTCGCATGTCTACTAAAGATTTCCTTAAGAGTCTGTATAGGGTAGTATCCCCTCCACTTTTTTGCATGATTTATGTTTTTCCACATGTTCTTCAGGACATCTTCTTTGGTGAGGATGGGAAATCATTCAAGCCCCCCCTAGAACGTCCTTGCTTGCAGTGGGACTTACACTGCTGCTAGAAAGCAGTCTTACACACAGGGACCTCACGGCATCTCTGAAAGGGGATGAGAACTTACCTCTGTGGAGGCAAGGGTGAGACCATGCCTTATTCACCCTTACACCCTCCAAATGCTTTTGTAATTTTTGAGGATTTAAAGATGGATATGTAAGATGAATGAATGAAAACAAATTGACTTAAAGTTGTTGAATGTCTTAATTTATTTATTTCAGAAGATTCCATAATGTAGCATATGACTTCAACATATAAAGATAATTCAGTGTACAGAAATTAGGTACATATAACTTTAGTAACTTATCAATGACATGGAACAGAAAACATTGCTGTATAAATCCATTATGACAGTAATTTTTTTTGCCAGGTCTTCTCCCCAAAAAACTATAATTCAGAAGTGATAAAGTTGCATTTTTTTTCCCTTGGTAATTTTCTTAAGCCAGTGATCATGATAATGTTGGATTGAAGACCAGGCATCGGAGGAGACGAAGGGTGTAGGTTGTTTTGGGACCTTTCAATGTCTTCACTCTGGTCTGCTTTCTTTCTGTGCAACTACTCAGACACCACTGGGCACCATGTTAACTTAGCACAACATTTTGCTGATTTCCTTTAAATGTTTCCTGAGTAAGAAACATTATTTCCTAATCAGCTTCTTTTGAGATGTCTGTTTACACTAAACAAAATCCTATTCCAATTAGTTTCAAATTCTAAGCAAAAGCTCTGGTAAATAAACATTGATGGAGCACCTTGTTAATGTATCGCAATATTGAAGTTGAGGTGCAGTGAAAATAATATTAAGCTTATTAGCTCATTTATCAATTTAATTGATCAGTCACATACAAGGACTGTATACTGACATAAGGCTTTTTTTCTCTCAAGCTGAAACACTGTGAATTTGGGAAGCTTCACACCTCTATTCCCTTGTCTGTAAAATGAAACAACTATATGAAATAAAAATAATCACTGTCTTGTAACACTGTATAGGATAAATGAGATAATATAGGTGAAAATTTGGCACAGTGCCTTCTCACAGTATTATAAATAAGGTGCAAGTCAAATCTCATGACAAAAATGTATTATGATAAAAAAAATCCTTCTGGGCCCTGCGGGGTAGCTCAGCTGTTTAGAATATCATCCCAATATGCCAGGTTTGCGGGTTAGATCCCTGGTCAGGGCACATTCTAGAATCCACTAATGAGTGCATAAATAAGTGGAACAGCAGATTGATGTTTCTCTCTCTCTCTCACTCTAAAATCAATAGGAAAAGAAAATCCGTCTAATGAGTCGATCTTGAAAATTCAATGAGTAGCACAGTTAATTACCTGAAGAAGCATTCAGTTTTAACACATTGTAAAATTTTGGACAACTTTTTGGACTTAATTTTAAATGCAATGTAATCTGTGTAAACCACTGGCCAAACTGTGGAGTGACTGACACGAAATAACCCCTGAGCGTGACGTGCTGACAGGGCACTCGAGTTACACAGGCGTGGCAGCCATTTATGTCCACCTGGATCCTGTGCCGTGCACGTGGGCACTGGCTGGGCGAGAGCATTTCAGGCGTGTTCTGTCAGTAGGGGGCTACTGCAGCATTAATTGGCAATAGAATTTATTTCATAATGTGTGCAGTCTGTTGCAGTGGTGAAATAGGTTATTTTTAGGTTCCATATAAAATTGTTTTCTCACTAGATAATTATAGGTGGCTCTGTGTGTAACATAAATTTTAAATACTTTATGTTATTAGTAACATCAGTATAACATAGGAATTAATAAGATAGAAATGCAAATACATTTTACTGTTTCTTAGGCTGTGGCCGCAACCCAGACAATTGGTTCTGTAAATTACTTTTAATATGCGCACTTTTTAACAAGGTCCTTAAAGTTGTAATCATTGCTTAATTTCCACTGTCCTGGGTAGCGATGTGATGTTGTTTTTGTTGGTGATGAAATATTGGTTTTCATTAAATTTTTTGTTACAAAAACTAATTCAAAATCAGAGTTTTGTACCATGTTAGAACAGAAAGTAACCTGGTCCAACGGCCCTGTCTTACAGAGGCGGGAACAGGGGCCGGGGCGCAGGGCAAGACAGGTGCTGCTTGTGCCAGCTTTACTCCGAAGGAAGTCCTGCTGCCATGGCGAGGGTGCCTGACAGGGAGTCAGCCCACTCAGGGCCGGGGTGTCCGCTGGCCTCCAGTAGAGGTGCTGCCTTCTGTGAGCCACCTGATTGTCAGTAGCCTCTTTACAAAGCTATAAAACAGGAACAAACACGCGTGGTTTCTCAGTTACAGAAGGAAGAGAATACTGATCAAAAATAGTATTTATGTGAAAGCTGTACCAGGTGTTGTAGCATCGTGTTCTAATTACCTCTGCCTATTGACCTCTTCCCAGACCTGTAGAACTGTCAGGCGAGTTCATTCAAAGAGGAGAGGTTTGTAATAACAACTTTTTGAGAAGTAGAGCATGTCATTCCATGCCAGTAGGCTATTGGAACACTAGATGTTTCTGTTATAAGCAATGTCCAGGTAAGGGTCTTAATGGACTTCAAATGAGAAGGGATTTTTACAAAAAGACCTCAGATGCACAATATAGGTAGTTATAACCAGATTTAGCTTCAAGTTAAATTGACAGAGCTTTGTGAATAAACAGTGCGGCCTTGTTTCGGTGTTGGCCACCGTCCTGTCTCATTTAGAACTTGGGAAGGGTGCTCTGGCCTGGGCCGTAGCCTGTGTTTCCTTGGAACTCCGTGCCGTCCTTCCTTACTGTGGTTCCTCCACTGGCCTAGGCAGTTGTGACTCCCTCAGTGGTGTCTGTCACCATTTTTCAGTTTTTGACAGATTCTTGTGAAGCATCTCCATGTCCCTTCATTGCAGTGATGACTGAGACAGGTTGACCCCATTCTGCATTAAGTGCTCACCTTCCCTGCTTCCATCACTGGGCCCCATCTGGGGGCCCTGCCTCCAGCACTCTTTGTCCAGCAACACTAGCCTCCTTGGAGCGTCTGGACCAGCCAAGAGGAGTGTCCACGTGTCAGTGGCTCTGCACTTGCCATCTTATCTGCTGGAGGCGTGCACTGGATCCTGACATGATGGCTTCTCTCGTCACTCAGACTCGGTTCAGAGTTCACTCTGCAGGGCAGGTGTCCTGGACACCCACTCAGCAGCAGCAGGCTGCCCCTCCTCCCAGCCCTCCTAGCTCGTTCCCTTCCTTAATCCTTTGCATACATGTATCCTTATCTCACATTGCCCTCTTCATTCATGTGTGTTATCATGTCTGATTCTGCTTCTTGGATATGACTCTACAGCAGTAGAGATGCCATCTGTCCTGTCTACCTGTGTGTCTATAAACTCTTAACAGTGCTTGTCTAGCAGTGGGTGCTAGTTGATTTTTGTTTAATGTATGTCTGCATATGTGTATGTATATATAGGTGTGTGTGTGTGTGTCCGCTCATGGATATTTACACACACATGTGGATTTATGTATGTATGTCTATGTGCATGTTTGTATCGCATGAATGTGCCTGTATGTTTGCATGTATGTGTTTATATTAGCATGTGTGTATCTTTGTGTGCATGTTTATGTGTGTGTTGTGTGGTTCTATGTATATGCTTGTATGTATGTATATATATTTATGTGTGTGTGTACATATATGTCTTTGGGGTGTGGGCTCCTTGTATGTGCTTCCTCTTCTTGTTGGGTGAGCATTCTCAGGCAGTCCTCTGTCTGTGCTCTTTCCTCTAATTCCTCAGTTGTAGCTTTGAACTCTGCCTGGCATGAAGAACTATTTGTCTACCCTCAAAAAATCCTGCTGGGTTGGTGTGCCTGACTGACTACTGGGTGTGCCACCAAAAAGACACCCCTCCAGAAGCAAAACAAATCCTCTATGGTGCTTTCTATTTCTTACTTTTAGAGTACCTCCTTCTCACCAAATCCAAAATCCCATCTTGCCTTAAGGAAGCTATATTTAAAAGGTTATTAATAAAAAATTTTGCTTTTAACCTTTCACGAATGCCTTGTAAAAAAATTCTTGTGTCATAGTGGAGAGCTTCTGGAAACTGTTATTGAATTAACATACATTAATAGAATGATTCCTTTCACTAAACCTCAAAATTATCTTATATTAAAATCATGCTTTTAAAATAAAACTTAGAAAATACAGAAAAAGAGAAGATCATCCCAGCCCAAAGCAATAGTTGTTAGATTTTAGAGCATATGCTGAGACACACACATGCAGAGTGATGCTTGCTCACTCACAGCTGCACCGCTGCACACAGCCCTCCAGTGGCCTGCCTTCGTACTTAACGTGTCACAGACGTCTTTCCATGCCAGTAAGCATTCCCTTACAAGAATATTTTTCAAATGGCTGTGGTCTTTCATTTTATGGATTTATCTTGCTCAAATTGCTTAACCACCTGATCCTCAGTTTTTTTGCCTGTGAGAAGGCGTAATAATCCTGCTTTAGATAACCTCAGGGGATTAAAGGAGCCAGTACTCTACAATGCCAAGAACAGTGCCTGTCACATAGTGAGTGCTCAGCAATTGTTACCTGCTGTTTCTATTTATCCATTTCCTTCTGTCTTTTAACAATTTAAATGCAGTGTGATCTAGCCTACTGTTTTTCTTGTACATCTAAATGTGTAATTGTATCTTATCAGTAAAACATTTTTAAACTCTAAACATAAATATTTTTTTTATTTTTAAACAATATTATCAAAATATAGTAGAGTGTTTTTAGTTAAGGTTAATCCCCAAATAAAAACACTCAAGTTTTATGAACAGGATTGCCTCCCAGGCTTCCATGCAAGAGTAGAAGTTCTGCCCACTTCCCCAGCCTCTCTCATCCTTGGGTTCCACCACATGTCCACCCCACTGGCTCAACACACTTTTCTCCTGGTTCTCTTCTGTTGTTCAGTCCTCACTGAGGATACATTTATTAATTTTAGAGAGAGAGGAAGGGAAAGAAAAAGGGTAGAGAGTGAGAGAAACAACAATGTGAGAGAGAAACATGGTTTGGTTGCCTCCCATACATGCCCTGGTCTGGGATGGAACTTGCACCTGACTTATGTGCCCCACCCAGGTTCCACAACAGTATGGTCCTCCAACCAACTGCACCACCTGCACCACCAGCCGGGTTCTCTTATTCTTTTTTTTTAAGATTTAGAGAGGGAAGGGAGGGAGAAAGAGAGAGAGAGAGAGAGAGAGAGAGAACCATCAACATGCTGTTGCTGGGGGCTATGGCCTGCAACCCAGGCATGTGCCCTGACTGGGAATTGAACCTGCGATGCTTTGGTTCGCAGCCCGTGCTCAATCCACTGAGCTATGCCAGCCAGGGCCCTGGTTCTCTTATTTCTTATCCCTTCTCTAGGCTCCTAGGGCTGCCAGCCTCAGGGCAGTATTAGACTAAAAACATTGTTTGTTAGTGTTGCATAATTCAGGGGTCCCCACCCTCCTTGCTGTAGACCAGTATGGGGTGGGTGCGGGGCCTCTTAGGAACTGGGCTGCTCAACAGGAGGTAAGCTTGAATGTAAAGCACTTGATTCATCCCCAAACAGTGGTCCCAGGTGTCAGAAAGGTCAGGGACCACTGGATTCACCAATATAGTACTTAAGAATGAATGTGACTGTAAATAAAAAGTTGTTTGATTTAATTTAAAGTGAAACTTCTTATTTTGAATCTTTTCCCTCGTTCGGTTAAGCATGTAAGTAAATGAACTTAGAAATGGTGAACAGTTTCTGTTATGTTGCACTATTTTAAAAAATATCCATCTCTATTTCTAATAAAGGTCTATTCTTTTAAAATGTGTCAAAGTTAAAAATCTATATTCACAGTTGCGTAATAACTATTAAGGGTTGGAAATAAAATGTTGTTTAGGTTTGAAGTTGATACAGTATATCTATTGCTTTTTCTCTGTCTTAGGAGTTCCTCATATCTTTCTGAGAAAGGGTGGGGTAGGGTAGAGAGAGTATTCCTTCACCGCACAGTTTCCAGTGAGCATCTCTGCCCTTGACTGCTGTTCCTCAAAGTGTTCTGCACTGCATAATATTTTTAAAAGCATTTTACCTGCTTTTGAAAATAATTTCTTATGTTCCCCTTTAAAATGCCACCTCATCTTTGTTCATATTTCTCTTTCTTAGT
Organism: Tonatia bakeri; assembly: GCA_004024845.1. NCBI lineage: Eukaryota > Metazoa > Chordata > Mammalia > Chiroptera > Phyllostomidae > Tonatia > Tonatia bakeri. The sequence continues at coordinate 49,726 of PVIA01002268.1, forward strand.
CTAAACCCATTGTTGGCTCCCAGCCTCTTTGTCCTGGGCCCCATGTGTGGGAGATATTTTGGACTGAAGCATGTGTTAGTCCGACTGACATTTATATTGTTTAAGTAGAACTGGCTATTGAAAAATGCTAACACAAAACCTCAGCCATTCTTTTATTAATGCATTAAAGATCTTGACCAAATTTAAAACCCAGGAGAGCCTTGTTGAGCCTGAATCTGTTAGGCTCCGAAATGCACCCTGGGTCCTGAGGAAGGAGTGAGCACGTTTATAGCTTTAATTACTCATTTGGGATACTGCAGTCTGTTGCCAAAGCCAGTTATCATCAGCTTTGATTAGAAATCACGAAAGACAGCTGCTAAAATGCAGAGTGAAAAGAATTGTATTGGATTAGAAAGACGTTCTTTTGAATCTGAAAGAGAAGGAAAGTATCTTTGGGAAACGTGAATATGCATTTATTTTCATAATTGAATGGCTGGAGGTAGAGCACAGTATATTGTAGGTGGAAGTGGTTTTATTATTAAATTAAGTGCCTTTGTTCAGCTCATCTGGGTTTTCCCATTGGCTGCCGTAGTCTTTGTGCTCTTGTAGCTCTATTTTGATGCGGTGTTACACCCCCGTTTGTGGGTTGAAGTGCGTCAGTATTCATAAACTAGATTCATGAACCATCTTCCCAATTATTTGGGCTGATGAAACACCATTTGCCAGTGTGAAGCCAAGCCTGGAGAGGCACATAAAACCACGCATTCAAATGCTAAGCGCGCAGGGGCGGGGCTCTTCCTCCCTGCACTGTGTGCGTGGGGAGCACTGCTCTGAGCCATGTTGTTTTCACGATGCAATTTTGGATCACAGTGAGCAGCAGAGTAATGTCATGTGCGGATGCTCCTAAGTTAGTCAGAATTTCAGAGTTAATTTCGCATTTATGTGTTCACAGTTTGTAAAATCAGAAGAGTGTCGGGAAGATTTGCTTTCTGCACTGGAAAGCTCTTTGAAATATTGTACGGCAAATTAAATTAGGCCGCGTCCTCCTATCTTTAGTTAAACTCTGTTCAACAGCACCATTTCTTCTATTTCCACAAAAGATGAATCCAGCTGCTTAAAATATATATATATATAAGCAAACAGTGTACATGAAAGTATCTCTATCCCTTAAAATAGCTATATAAACTCCAGGAATGGTTGTATTTATAGTCATATTTACAGGAAAGTAAATAAATACACCAAAAAAATTATCAAACATTTTGTCTCCACGTGGTCCTCTAGCTTCAAAGTAAAGCTGAGAATTTTCACTCCATTATTTAACTCCAGGCAGCCTAATGCTTAAACAAAACAAAGATAACATTCTGTACCTACACAATGGATCAAAACAGCTTCCTTCATCCTCACTTTGGACCATCTGTTTAAAAGAAACTAAACCCTCAGGAAGCAGCCTCTAATCTGTGGTTGAGTTTAAAGACACAGGCTCCTCTGACAACCAGCACGGGTGCAGCGAGCTGTAGTAGGTTTTGTATCAGCTGTAAAGGGCGACATGGCTTGACCTCAGCGGCTGTCAATTACAGCTTCTCTGCTCTCAGTAGGAATTAAAAAATTCTTTTTCATAGTGCATCTAATTCTGTATTATTTTAACATCAACTATTATAAACATTGGTTATAATTTTTTAGAAGCTAAATGATTCTTGAAGTTTCCAAGTGCCTTGAGAATCATACTTCTCAGCCCTCTCCCTGCCCTCTTGATGAAAGGAGCCACAGACAGGCGCCAGTGACCCGTTTTCGTGATGGGACTCATTCAGGCTTATTGGAGAACAGACTTGATTGCTGCTAAGAGAGTGGTGAAGACCATTATCCCATATTTTTCCATCTTAATTCCCACTCAAACTTTTGAAAATTTTACCTTGATTCAAAGATCTTGGCATCAGTGAACATTTTCAGCTTGAGCACCTGCATGGGACCACAGTTGCTCCTTCCTGTGAAGCAGTGTGGCAGGGCAATTTTTACATGATGCTAATAAAAAGACCCCTGCTTTACTAGAGGTGAAAGGACACTTTTCATAGTTGAAGCTTTTAATGTATCATACACTCTTTATAGGAAAGTGCCGTTATCTTTAGTCTTGTATTTGACATAGTTTAATAAATTATCTGTTCTTTATTATAATTGTGGGAAAACTCCAGTAAAAGTAGCAATAAAACTACTGATCAGGCAGCCCAGAAACTGAAGGGGGGTAGGGTGGGATGGGGTGGGGAGGGCAGGAAAAGTAAGTTTCAATGTCTGAGTGGAAAAATAAATATATTATTCAGCAATTTTCTTTGGTTGATCTGTCATTGAACCATAGGCTGTAAAGATGTGGAATCTAGTCATTAACCTTCCAGAAAGTGCTCAATTTCTCTAGATCATAAACCATAGATTATTTATATGCTAGCCATCACAGACTCTAGCACCAGCTGTGCACTTGACTAAATGGTTGGATTGAACACAATCCCCAAGGTGTTTTCTAACTCTGATTCTAGCATTTAGAGTATTCACTAATTGTGAAACAGATGACATGGTCATACTTTGCACCCTTTAGTTGTGCAGGTTTTCCTTGGTATCTTCTGTCTCTGTTGATGCAGGCACCTTTAAATGTATAGGAATGTTCTTATCTGGTCGCATACTTCGCAAGGAGAATACTGTATTTGGAAACATTTCAGCTGGAAAATGCATTGAAGTGAACATTGTCATTTTCTTAGAACAAATCAAAGTCATTTAGTACTATGTAATATATCAAAGACATGAACATGCAAAAGCAATTATTATAATCTTCACTCATGTAAATAGGCATCCATCACTGACTCATCCTTGGACCAATAAGACCTCAAGTGAATATCATTAGTCAGAACTTGGCCAGATTTGACTTCATGCCAGTCACACACGCGCGCGTGCGCTCCTTTATGACAAACCTCAGAACTAAATGGCAGTGGTAGTAAATGTGGCATTTGATAAACTCCATAGATGAATTGGAGATAGTGGATAGGGACTTGTTGTAAATAATGCCGTATCCATCACAAAAATATCTGAGTAGGAGAGAGCACGACAAAGGCAAACAATTTGGTGGATTCTGGAAAGACACCTGGACTCTCGGCAGCGCCGGAGCCAGTTCTTCCCCGGCTCATCTCCACGCCCAGCAGCAGCACTGGCCTGGCTGCTGGTGTTCTGTCTCTAAACAACAGACTTTACATTTTCAGGAGAGCTTGCGACATTCCAACCTATGGAATTAAGGGAGTTTTTGTAGTTCTTAGCATAATAATCCTACTTTAAAAAATGATTGTAGAAAATACAGCAAATTTTAATAAATTTACATGAAGTAGAAAAACCTAACTAAATTAGTGATCTGAATTATAGAATCTTAAAAGAAATTAATAGTAATTTAATTACTTTCCAATGCATGGAGTTCCTTGGAAAAATTGCTTTGGTAAATAGAAAAGAAAAATTTACAAAGAGCACATCAGTTGGTAAGTAAAGCAATATTTCTTAAGAATCCACCACAGACTGGTATTTTTAAGTACTTTTCTCCCTGCAGTGTATATGTGTTATTAATATGCCTTACAGAGTCTTTCTTTATAAGAAATAAAGAGAAATAGTTCTGGTTTTTAAATCATGTGTGATGTTTGGAAGTCATCTACAGAAGCATTGTAGTAATGGTAGTCATTCATTTGCTTATTCATTCATGCCCTTATGCATTGAACAAAAATATATGTATATGGAGGTAATTTTTTTAATAAGCACACAGTAGTAAGTTCAACAGAGTCCCCTCTGATTTTTATATCCAAGGGGTGGGGTTAACTATGCATGTTTAAAAATGAATCAGTATTTTGTTGCAGATTGTAATAGGGATATAATCAGGGTATAGGAATATTTTCATAGGAAAGAGATTTTTTATTAAGAAGATGCCATTTGTACTGAATCCTAAAGGATGTGAAGGAAGGAGGAGTTTAGGCAGAGCAGCTATGTGAACTAAGTGAAGGGCAAGGAAAAATTCAGCATATTCCAGAAACTAGAAGGGACCCAGTTTAGTATAGGATGAAATCCAAGAGAAATGTGTAAATTGAACCCCCAGGCAAAGCTTACAAGATGAGTTTTTTCAGGACTTCGTGGGGGAGCCATTACAGTGGGTTTGTTTTTTTTTTTTAGATTGTAAGCACAGTCTGGTTTATGATTTTAAACTCCCAATGACTGCTGTGTAGAAAATAGATTATAAGGTAGGCATGTCAGCGGGAGAACAGAAACTATACTAGGAATTTCAGTCAGGTGGAGCTTAGTATAGGGCTTGGTTACAGGGGTCTGAGAGAGGAAATAGGTAGCACAGAAGTACCTAGAGATAAGTGTGGGAAGCAGCTCCAGGAACAGAACGGAGCATGTAGGGGTGGCTTTGAAGCTGAGAGGTGAGGAATAAACACCCAGCTCCGTGGGCAGTAGCAGGCACAGGACAATGTTGCCCTGGTTTAGAGATGAAATAGGCAGGCTGGGACTGGGTAGTGGAATTGAAATTAATGGATTTGTGAGAGATTTTGGAGATAGACTCAAGAGGACCTGTTCTGAAATACAGCCTGCTGTGAGGGATTGGTTTTATTGAGCAGGAAATCAAAATTGACTGACTTGAACAAGTGAATGTAAGGTGGCACCTCTTATTGAGGTGGGAAAACCATGAGGAGCAGGTGTGGGAGAAATGTAAGTGGTGAGTTTAGAACATGAGAAGTGTGAGATGTCCAGTGAACCATCTGGTATGTGAGTGTGGAGGTGAAGATGCGTAGGTCAAGACACAAGTGCGGGAATCATCATCTTTCAGATGGTATTTAAAACTATGGAAATGGCTAGCATCTAAGGGGAAGATAAAGAGAAGGGCTCTTTGTGAGCAGGGGTGGGGGGAGCACAGGGAACCGACACAGGATGGAGAGATGGTAGGAAGGAAGTCCAGATAGCGTGGGACTGTGAGACCAAGACAGGGAGGAGCAGGGCAGCAGTCAGCAGTTCTGACGGTGCTGGACAGTGGAGTGAGAGGTGGACAGGACGACGACCATAGATTTCACCCCATGAAGACATTTGGTTACCCCCCAGATGGAGTAGAAGGTAGAAGAGCTTACAGAAGGCAGGGGCACTCCATTGTGACACAGAGTCCAGATTGTTTCCTCAGCTCAGGGCCCCATGCAGAGCTGACAAAAAAAATGTTATTCATGTTTGGTCCTAATATATTTGCATTCTGATAGTGGCCTCAGCCTGTATTCTATGCCACCCTCAGTCACAGATCCCATCTGCCCTTCCAGGTTGCTTTCTCTACATTATAGTGTGGGGACCAAGTGGTTGTTCACACTGCACAGCATCCATTACTTAATTGTTTTTATGTTAACCTTCAATCATACTGTTCAATAAAAGGAGGAAAACTCCATTTCCCTGTCTAAAAGTCATCTCATTTGAAAAACCTCAGAACATATTTGTTAGGACTTCATTTCTTTCAAGCCCAAAGAAAGGCTTGCCAGTCCTAAGTGCCGAAGTGAAGCCTGAACTGCAGGATGTGCACGTTTCATACTCTGTAGGTTGTCTCTGGGATGCTAGAGATCAGGTGTTAGGGTCATTTTCTGAGCCTTCCTTCCTGTCTGTCGAAGCCCTCTGGGCGGAATAGAGAGGGCGTTAAAACTGCAGTAGATTGGAGTCTTTGGAAACCAACATTTTGTCCACTTATCAGTCACAAAATAGCCCATGTAGACTAAAGCATACCTTAGGTGTTGCTATTGTCTCTGTAGAAGACAGTTTTTTTCTAGTGATGTCTCAACAGCTGTGTCTGCTCTTGAGTCCAGGGTTGGAAAAGGCATTGTTTGCTATATGATTGATTAATATTTGAACCTTTATTAGATTTCCATGGAATGCCTAACATAGCACTGAGGGGTTTAGACTATAACCTCTTCTTACATAAGTTATTTTTCAGTTTGCACTGCTACCGTATAGAGAGAGATGAGAACAGAAATTTTATTTCTTGGTCAAAGTGCTATTTTTGTACCAGGACAAAACATGCATTGTTTTACTTTACTTATCACCAGCCCACATTGGAATCCACTAAGATTGTGTTTAATAAGTATGTTCTGTTGGGCCAAAATGTCAAATCTGCCCCTAATGAGTGTAGTGACATCAGCGAGCATGCTCGTGTTCCTTGCCAATAATCGGCATTGTTGGAGCAGATGACATTAGCTGTTGTTCAAGCACAGATGCCAGGGTCAGGGCACTAACAAGCCAGACCCTCAGAAAAAAGATGAAGATTTAAAGCAAAGTCTGTCCATGTCAGAGAACAATGGGCAACTGTGTAGGGATAGCAGCGGAGACTTTCCAGAAAACGCCTTTGCCTCAGACATGTTTTCTGTGCATCTCTGCCCGTGAAACTGTGAGTCAGCAGTGGACGTGAGACATGATCCTCTTTAAGCCACAGCTGCCACTGTGAATGTGGAGTTTCGGAATATGGCACAGACAGCCTGACATTCTAAAACTGATTGAAATTTTATGACCTTCAGAAGTAACTAATATATTTCCAGCTAGTGTGACTTTGGGAAATAAAGTTCAGCCACCAAAAGTTGATTGTTCATAGCAAATAGTTCATGAATGTAGTTCTTTTGTCTTAGAACACTGAAACATGTATGAAATAGAAGGGGAAAACTCACATATATTTTTCCTGTAAGCATAGATTTTATAGTTTCATTTATTCTAAGAAATGTTGTTATTCATTTGTGTATATGTGGATGTGTAATCTAATTTGACAAACCTTGTTAAATTTTTGTGGCAGGGATGAGCCTCTCCTTTTGGGTCCAGCTAGAATAACCTAAGGAGGAAAAGGAACCATAGGGAGATTGGGGTTTTAAATAATTGTTTGTACACTTTCCCCTCTGCTTTCTGACCTTGTCATTTCAAGGAGCATAGACAGAAGGCTCTTGTGTTCCAGGTGACTGGTTTGCACTGAGAAGTAAACGGCCAAAATGAGGCAAAACATCCCTAGCATTAAGTTTTCTAAAAGACACATAACTTGAATCAGTTAGAGCCGTACCAGGTCTACATTCAGGTATCCAGAGGGAGTTGCTAAGCACACAAAGCTTCCAATCTGTTTCTTCCTTAAGCGAACACCTAGATTTCAGCTATACTGAAATGTTGTTTTACTATTTCTTTTTGACCACTGTAAACAGAATGCCCAGCCTGACCAGCAGGAACTCAGAGGAAACCTGTCTTCAGGTGGTGTGTGGTGTGGGGAGCAGGCCACCCTGGAGGTTCTGCACCTCTAGTGGGGCTGTGGTCTGGGCTGGGCCATGCCCTCTGGGGTTCTCTGTGGTCAGGAAATTGACAGCTTGAGGCTTTCCTGCTTTCTGTGATCTTGGTGGTTTATGTTCTGTTATATGTTTTTCTTTACCAGTTACAGTCTTTGATTTGTGGTCACTTGATATATTAAATAGAACCAAAAGGCCAAATTGTTTCCTCAGCTCAGGGTGTACCCAGAGCTGTGCAAAGGAAGTTATTTATATCTGATATTAATGTATTTGAGTTTTGTCTTACCTCATAGCTGACCAATGGCATAAATGTGAACTAAAGCTGTGGTGTTTGCAAACTACCCAAATGTAGGTAGCGGTTCACATCAGAGCCACATGATAAGAAAGATCTAGGGGATGAGTACGTAGTTTGCACTGAAGCCTTTTCTCATGTAACCAAAAATATTTAAAGTGGCAAATTGGATGAATCATTTAAAATGAAAGACATGTTTCTTTGCTACATCAGCAGTTCATCCATTCATTCCTGTGGTCATTCATTTATTGCCCAACAATAAAAATAACAAATATGGATTAAGTACAGGGCATTGTTAGTGATCTTGAGTTTTTAATCTGGTTGTACACACACACACACATACACACACACCCCAACAAGAGAAGAATGACAAAGGGACATATGAATAAAGAAAATTAAAGAGGCATTTTTAGGCTTAATAGTTATGAGATGTGTTTTGAGAGAAGAGTGTGCCACCACATTTGGAGAAGCAGACATAAAGTACAGACAGTTCTGTAGCTGATGCCCAGATGCCGGGCTTGGGACCTTACTCACCAGTGTGCAAGTCAGAGGGACTCACTGTCTGCTTTAGACCAGAAAGGTACCGGAGGGCCGGCTGCTGGAGGTCAGGAGGCCGAGGAAAATTATCAGGAAACACTATCTCATCTGTTTCGTGAGAAACAGAGACCAGGTGCCTGGGGTCATTTGTGTATAAAGAGCAAGAAACACAGTCAAAAGCAGGATAAGGTGACTGTAGAAATGAAAAGCAGAAAGGAGAGAGAATTCCAAATAATTCAGTTACTCTCTAAGCACAAAAGCCTGTGTTTCTAACAAAGGCAAAGGTGAAAAGAGTTTCACACAGTGGGAAGTCTTTATCAGTGGGGGCATGATGTTCCTTCTTTATTCATTTGTTTCAATGACTTTTTCATGTACCAGAGTAATTCAACTACCATGCTGCCTAAAAATTCTGATCTTTCTCTTCTATTTTCATCCTAATCAATAATATTAACAGTTTTATTGAAATATAATTTGTATGCTATAAAATTAATCTTTTAAGTGTACAATTCAATTATTTTTAGTAGATTTATAGCACTGTACAACTATAATACAGGTGTAGACAATTTCTATCACCCTCCAAAGATCCCTTGTGCCTATTGACAGTGATTCCCTGTTCTTGCCCCAACCTCAGGTGGACACTTCTCTGCTTTCTGTCTTCATAGACTTGCCCTTTCTGGGCATTTTGTATTTCATATAAGTTGAACTATCAAACATAATTTTGCATTTGGCTTCTTTAATGTTTTTAGGTTCATCCATGTTACAACATATATCAATAGTTTATTTTTATTGCTTCATAGTATTCCATTGGGTAGATACACCAGATCTGTTTATTCAGTCACCAGTTGATGGCTATTTGGATTTTTCTACTGTGGGGCTGTCATGGATAGTGTGTTAAGACCTTTTACATGCAGGTATTTGTGTGGACATGTTTTATTTCTCTTGGGCAGATACGCAGAAAGGGATTGCTGGGCTGTATGCTAAGTTTATGTTTAACTTTTCAAGAAACTGCCACACTGGTTTTCAAAGTGGCTATATAATTTTGTATTTTCACCAGCAATATATGAGAGTGCTTTCTATTTTATTCCCATCCATATCTTATTATTTTAATTTGCATTTTCCTAATGACTAATGATGTTGGGCATATTTTCATGTACTTATTGTCCATTTGCATATATTTCTTGATAAACTATTCATATCTTTTGCCTGTATTTGGATAAGATTTGTTGTCTTGTTATTATTGAATTATAAGTGTCTTTTGCATATTCTGGATATGAATTCTTTAACAGTTATAAGAGACACCAATATTTCTTTCAGTTTGGACTTTCAGTTTTCTGAATGATATCTTTTGAAGTCCAGAAGTTCTTAATTTTGATGATTCCAATTCATCAATTTTTCTTTTCTTGATCATGACTTTGGCATCATATCTAAAAACTCTCTATTAAGACCATGAATATTTTCTTCTAAAATTTTTGTTTTTAGCCTTTACATTCAGATCTTTGATTCACTCTGCGTTTATGTGTGTGTCACGTGAAGGAAGGAACTGAAGTCGCCTTGTTTGCACATGGGTACCCTCAGCAGTAGTTAGGTCAGAAATAGACAAAAATCTGCCTGGAAACATTGCACTCGTCCTTCGTAACCCATCCTGGACATTTAAGTTCTCGTGACGGTTTCCATCTCCTCCTTCTCCACTCTGATAGAATTTACTCTTTTCCTGTGTCTCTGTATTGTTGTTGAATGTAAAAACCTGTATTGTCATGATGTGCTTATGTCTGTCTTCCCTGTTAGAATATGAGTTTCTTCATCTATATATCCTCAGTGCTTGAAACGTAGTAGGACCTAAAATATTTTTGGTTGTATTTGATTAAACACCAATCTCTATGATCCTTAAAAATCCCCCCACTCCTCTCTCTCTCTCTCTCTCTCTCTATGTAAAACATGCTAGCATTTGAAACAACAACAATGACAAGAGTCCAGGGAACCAGCTTATTCAGGAAAAGGAATTAATCATTCTAGCTGACATTTCCCCAATTTCTTGCAGAGCTGCTTTGTTGCTTTTTGAGAGAGAGTTATGAAAAGGGACAGTGATTTGATGGGATTTGAACATGTTGATGGATAACTGCCCCGGTCCTAATGAAATAGCATAGCTAAGAAAACCTGGAAACCCACAGATGACAGCAGACACGTGCCCCATTACGTCTCTGTTATTTACTTGCAGTCTTTCTGTGCTTTGGTGCTTTGTTCTGCTCAGGGCTTTCAGTGTCCCTACTGATCACAGAGACATTCCCCCTTTTTTCTCCCTGTCCTGCATAGTTCCTGTTGCAGCTCCTGAGACAGTTTTCTTAGTTCACAAGGTGAGACAAAAACCGGTGCCTTGGGATTTATTTTAAATTTCTGCCAACAAAGATTTGTTTATAGTATTTCTTCATAATCAGGTGAGAAAAAAATTAGCTGACTTTTCCCACAGATATTAATTGAGGATTTATCAATGGTATACGTTAAGCTCTTCACCCTATGTCTTGTGGAAGATACACACATAACACACTTGAATGATATCTGGCCCTTTCCCCGGGGTGGGGGGTTCAGTATGTTCAAAGCATTAATGAAAGGAAAGGAATATTGCCCTAATTCCCCCATGTGCCTCTATAAAATCTTATGAGATTTTCCCAAATCTGACTGAGGAATGATCTCTCCATATTGTCAACTTAAGCAGATTCAGTGAGTGATATATTTGGATATTGATCTTCTTAACTGTGTCTTATGAAAAGCTGTAAGTCAATCTCTTAAGGTTGTTTTGAGACCAGAATATAAGGGCAGCAATGATTAGGATTTGGCATGGGCTCTCCAAATGAGACTTCTCCCTCCTGAGGCTGACCTGCTCAGGAGCGGAGCCATATGAGACTGTAGGGATCAAGTACATTCTTAAGGTTTAACCACAAACACTTGACTATCCACCTTTATTTCCTTAGCTCTCATCTAGTTTAAACTTGGAGCTTAGAATAATGCTTAGGCTGAGACTTGGAACCACAAAGACCTCCTCGATTTGAATCTTGGGCTGTGTGTCCTTGACTATATTACATGACCTCTCTGAACCCCAGTTTTCTGTTCTGTTAAGATAGTGTTCACACCTATCTCACAGAGAGGTTATAAGGGATAACTAAGGAATATACAGAAGGTGTGTAGATCTAAGCCTCACAAATAATAAACTCTTAATAAATGGCTGTCTAGACTAATGTTTTTAAACATTTCAGTGCTGATATGAACTTACACTAAGTCTGTATAATCTCTCCATAGTGTTCTCTGCCATAGTGAGTTTCCCTTGCTTTGATTTTTTTTATGCTTTAGATTTCTCATTAAAGAAATCATGTATTACAGATGTGGCCAAATTTACCTCCTATTCCATTCACCTTCTTGCCTTAAAGAGGTAGCCTGCCTTCTGAAGTGTATCTTTCTCTTCTAGTCCATTTTAAAAATACTTAGCCCTAATAAGTTAATATTTATTCACTGGTATCTAATATAAAATCCATAGTTAAGTTCCCTTATTGGTATAGTTTAGTTTTGATCTAGGAGCTAATTAAGTTTTATATATTGCATGTGGTTGCAATGCCTTTTTTCAGTTTCTTCTCATCTGGAACATCCTTTCTCCCTCTCATCCCCTTTGTACATTTTTCCTGACAGTCCCATATGGAGTGCGGGCCAGTTGTCTCATATGCTGTCCCATATTGTGTGATGTGCCTTGTGACCACGAGTGCCATGGCAGGATAGGCAGGTATGGTCTGCAGACACAGGTGCATTTCCTACTTTGCCCTTGTCTCGTGCAGGAGCCCCAAGCAGGGTGCTGCTTACGTGTTTGTGATATTCAAAAAAAAAACACCCGGAAGACCTGCAGATATGGACCTGCCATTTACTACTCACATTGCAGGGGTGGGGTGCACTGCTCGCGGTGGATCCACGTGAGAGAGACTGTACCCTCCCACCAACCTTGGGTTAAGGAGGGAGCAGTGGCAGCTGGGAAGGAGCTGTGGTAGTGTGAAAATGTTACAGGTTTGTGATAAACACAGGGGTCTTGAGAAGGCTGGGACTCCAGACACAGGCTCTTTTCCTTGCTCCTTATGGCTGCTGGCCAGGCAGCCACCTGTTCTCTGAGGTGGAGGGGCCACGTCTTGAGCTACCCCACACCTTGCTTCATCAGTGAAGTCACATGTGCCACTGATCTCTCTCATCTAGGATGGGGGGTTTATACACCACAGAGGATGGTCATGAGCTCCTAGTGAGATGATTTATGGAAAGGCCTAATGCAGGCATGTGGTAGACCCGCAAAGAGGCAGTGAGACAGCAGAGGGCTATTGTTTAGAGAGAGGTCACTGGGCCAGGGGAGGACAGGAGTAGAGAGAGTGCATTCTAAACCACAGCAGTCAAGGATAACAAGCGCCTAAGAGGACTGGTTTTTTTGTTTTCCTTTTTGGCATTTACGTGCTTACTTGGCATCCAGAAGGAGCAGCACAGCTGAGGCAGTAGAGCAGGAGACTGAGGCAGCAATTCTAAGGGGCCACCAGGGCAGAAAAGCCCCTTTGGAGGCAAAAGGTCAATAAAGACATTGCTGGTGCTTTGTTCCCAGAGCTGAAATGCAGGCCCACTTCTGGCCCCTTGTGGGCCCAGCAGGTGCTTGCAGATCTAGATAGGCTTCAGGTGAGTGAGAAGCACACTGTCTCCCTCCACTACCACCAGATGGGTCTCTCCCTCTCTCAGTGTATTGTTTACCTGGTTATGCCAGGAATTTGTTGCTTCTGTTAGCACATTGATTGTAAAAGCAGTGGGGTATACAGAGGGCTCCTAAATCTTCAAAGGGCCTTCGCATTTGGAGCCTCATGTCATCAGTCCCTAGCAGTGCTCTTATTTATGCTGCTTTCTGCAAGAAGGCGAGCTCCTGGTCCTTCTTAGGCTAGCCTCCATTTTTCTTAGGTCACGCAAAGGACAAAGACTTGCACTCAGATACCCGACTCATGGTCAGTGACAGCTGCATAGTTCACGAGGCCCAGTAGAAATGAGAAGGCTGGTGCCTGGTTCAAATGCAGAAAAAAGGTGCCATTGAAGGTGCAAAAATAAAAAGCCAATTCCTGTCTTCTGTAGGCTCTTTTCTGATCTGTCATGATGTTTTTAATTTATTTTTGAATGTTGCTTTAAGAAACATTGAAACTTTAGGGTTTTGGCATGAATTTACCATTCATCTGTAGATTGTGTAAAGCCAGTCTTTTTATTGTGGTAAAAAACTCATAAAATTTCCCATTTTAACCATTTTTAAGCTAAGTACATAGTGGTACCTAGTACACTCACATTGTTGTGATCAGTGCCAGTTTTAATTTCAAACGTAAGAGAATTTAACTCATTCATAATTCGTAGCATCTAATACATGTGAGTGGTGTGTTGTCAACAACAGTGAAGCACTGTAGAGAGTTAGTTCTGTTTTTATCTCATCGTGATGGTCACAGTGTCTGCCAGCTTTCTCTCCCTTCACCTCACCAACGAATAAGGCCTCAAAGGAAGAGGAACTTGGGGTTCTCCTGTCTTTCCCTTTGCTTCTGTGCCATCCTTTACAAGGGGATCCCCCCCCCCGCAAACAGAATTATCTCCTGGAGGGTGGGCCCCTTGTAGTAACCCCTCTAGGCGAGTGTTCTAGGAACCCATCTGTGTCAGTGTACCAGCTGGCATGGTTGTAAGAGGCTACGTTCAGCTGCAGTCAACTTTTTTTGAAGATATTTTCAACGTGTTTGCCCATTTCATGATGGGTGATTTTATGGGAACACTTGCCCACACCCACTGAGGGTTCGGCAGTTTTTGACCAAAAATGGTATGACCCCCTTGCCCTGCCCTCCCCGTTTACCTGATCTCTACCTGAGTGACTTTTTTTGTTTCCTCGGATGAAAAAAGTCCACAAAGGGAAACATTTTGCTGATGTGGAAGAGGCAAAACAAAAAAACAGTAGAAACACTAAAGGGCATCAAAATCAATGCATTCAAAAACTGTTTTGAGCAGTGGAAAAAATGTTTCAGTAGGTGTATTGCATCAAATAGAGGGTACTTTGAAGGTGACTGAAGTTTAAACATGTGAGAATAAGTGCACAATTTTTATAAATAAATTCCATTTTGGGGGGTTCCCCCTCAAACACTGTATGTTTGGCTAATTACAGGAATTAACATGAGTAAGAAGGGGCACAACAGGGACTCCTTGGTCATTTCTATTTCTTGGAATGCCATTGCTTCTTCTGCATTTGAAGCAGGCTCTGGTTGGCATGGAAGAGTGGCCTCTGGGGCCATCAGCATCTCCGCTGAACCCACATGCACCATGGGCCCTCCTGAACCTTACGCTGTGAGCATCCGGGATGGAATATGCAAATGGGCTAAGAGGAGGAAGGTGCTCAGGGACCGCCTCTCCTCACACCTCCGCCATTGTCTCATCAGACACCACATCAGACTCAGATAAATTAGTGAGATTTCCAGAGTGACAGCAGAGGCCTTCTGCACATGGGGCCCTGTGTGACTGACTGACTGCCAGGTTGCCCACCATGGAGTCGGCCCTGGTCATGGCAGGTGCTTTACACAGCATTGCGGAAGGGAAGGCACTGGAGACAGCACCGCTTTGAGAGCCCCTCAGTCAAACCTTTGGACTCTTGCAGTCCGCCTTCCAGAGTCCATGCTGAGCCCACCCTCTCTCCTTCCCTTAGGTGTAGCAGTCCTTCCCTGGCATCCCAGAGCTAAGGCGGCAAGAGGTGCAGTTGGATTTGCTTTATCCATCAGCATACATTTAACTAATTCAGACTGTTTTGTAAATCAAAGAACTATAATTTTATTAAACATGTGGAGCATTAATTACTCAATGAATATTTTATTGAGTATGTACTGTGAAGGCCGGAGTATATTCACAACTGCGACCTAGGAAGAAACTATCGTCAGCCCATTTTACAGCTGATGAGGCTGAGGCCCCCAAGTAGGTAGGGTGGAATTTGGCATTTCCCAGCCACATTACAGGTCCTGGATTCTGTTTCAGAGTTTTTTCCATCATCCTCTAAGCAAAGACTGGAGAAAACCCCATTTCTGCCAAGAGTCACCACACCCCATTGAAGTAGTTCATGTCTGGGCATAAAACGTACAGGTAAAATGCACTCTAGGAGGTACAAGCTGCCATTCAAGGGGAGGAAAGTACTCATTATTTCAAAGGTTGCAAATGGATTTCAAAAGTGGGACTGTCCCTTTTGCTTACTTCTGGAAATGAAAGTGCACAATTTTCACAACGTATTTTTTCAAAAGCTATCAGAAGCTTCATATTAAAAAAAAAAAAGGCAGTATGTCACTCCCCATCATCTCTGTAATCCCCCTGTGGTTTCGCATGTTAATCAGCTGGTTTGTGCTTTAAAGGTTTTTCATTTGATTTACAACTTGTAGGAGTGGAGTTGCAGTGAGTAATCAGGGAGAACGCCATAAAGAGGACAAAAGGAAGGTGAAATGCAGTGTTAATAATTTAGTTTCAATAACCTTAAAAGGTTTACTGTTCACTTTTAACCTTGTATCCCAAAAAGCAAGCTACTGCAGTGAATCATAAAAATGTTTCTTTTAATTTGCAAGTCATTTATTTAAGTTCGCTGCAGGGACTGATGTGTTCCTTAGCAGAAAGGTCAGGAAGGACAACAGCTGCTCTGTTCCATTCTGCTTTTTGAGGTTGCTCTGCCTTTGATGGGCAAGATCTTAGAGCTTCAACTTTGTAGAGGCTTGTTTTTAGGATATATGGATTATTATCATGTCAAATTATTAATTTAATAACATTTTAGTTCTGAGAAAATTAGAAAAAAACCTCATGCTGACATAGAGGCAAGGAGAACATAGAAGTGATTTTTTTTTTTATGAGGACAAATTGACTAAGATTTACAGATGATATTTAAAACCTAAGTCAAAACTAGGGGGCAGGCTGGGGTCATGCTTGGAGACGAACTTCAAAACACTTGCAGAGTAGAATTTTAACATCTCAGGAGGACTGCTGAATTAGCAGAGAGTTTTTTCACCAAGATCTCATTACCAGCTCTATTAAAACAATCCCTGTTGAATATTAGACTGCACCATTGCGTAGGAAATCACCAGGTGCGCAAGGTGAGCTTCGTTTCATGATTGGGGGAGGGGGGCTTATTTCTGCTAATGTGAGAGAGCTAATGGAACATTTCTTCAGAGTTCTTTCTTGTCCTTAATTAAGAATATGCACCATAATAAATGGAACCATTTTTTTTCCTAGAATTTTAATTTTATTTCTGGTATTGGGGTTTGTCAGTGCAGTAAGTCCTTGCCTGATGATGGCAATGTGTTCCATGACTCTAAGCAAAACAACATATAAGGAAACCAGTTTTACCACAAGAGTTAAGTTCCTAGGCCATGTCATAAACATTGAAGTGAATGTTTTATTTGAGGACCTGCTGCATTTGGTTTCTCAGCTTCTCAGGAAGTGTCCTGCAACTCTTCCTCCTGCTGGGACCTTCCCCAGCTAGGAGAGAAGCTCCAGGACTGCATTGTGCAATTAACCTTGAGCAACAAGAGAGGCTAAATGATGTAGAAATCCAGAAGAAAGGTTTCTAGATCTCATTTTAACTTTAATGTTTTAAATGGACAGACCCAGTTGAGAAGGGGAAGTGATAATTACCTTTCCCCCTCTCTCCTCCTCCCACTCCCCCACTGATAACCCTCCATGTGATCTCCATTTCTGTGGTTCTGTTCCTGTTTCAGTTGTTTGCCTAGTTTTTGTTTTTTGTTTTTTTAGGTTTGGTTGTTAATAGCTGTGAGTTTGTTGTCACTTTACTGTTCATAGTTTTGAAATTCTTTTTCTTAGATAAGTCACTTTAACATTTCACATAATAAGGGCTGGGTGATGATGAACTCCTTTAACTTGACCTTATCTGGGAAGCACTTTATCTGCCCTTCCATTCTAAATGAAAGCTTTGCTGAATAGAGCAATCTTGGATGTAGGTCCTTGCCATTCATGACTTTGAGAAATTTTTGTTTTGAGAGAAAGGTTTCTTTTGAGAAAGCAGCAGATAGTTTTATGGGCATTCCTTTTTTTTTTTTTTAAGATTTTATTCATTTTTAGAGAAAGGGGAAGGGAAGGAGAAAGAGAGGGAGAGAAATGGAAATGTGTGGTTGCTTCTCAAGTGTCCCCTACTGGGGGGCTTGGCCTGCATCCCAGGCATGTGCCCTGACTGGGAAGTGAACCAGCGACCCTTTGGTTCACAGGCCAGCAGTCAGTTCACTGAGCCACACCAGCCAGGGCTATGGGCACTCATTTGTAGGTAACTATCTCCTTTTCTCTTGTTGATTTTAAGATTCTTTCTTTATCTTTAATCTTGGGTAATGTAATTATGATGTGCCTTGGTGTGTTCCTCCTTGGATCCAGTTTCTATGGGACTCTCTGAGCTTCCTGAAAATCTATTTCCTTTCTGCTCCAAACTGTTGATTTGAGTCCTGGTTTCCTTCCTGTCACTGTTGGTTCCCTGTAGATTTTTATTTATTTCACATAATGCAACCTTCATTGTTGCCTGGGTCTTTTTTACACTGTTGAATTACCCAGTGAGTTCCTGGAGCATCCTGATAACCAGTGTTTTGACCTGTGCCTCTGATAGGCTGGCTGTCTCTTTGTTGCCTAGTTATATTTTATCTGTAGCTTTGAACTGTTCTTTCATTTGGGCCTTTTTTTTTTTTTCCTCAGCATGCCTGTTAGGTAGTAAGGGGCGCAGAGCCTTAGGTGTTCACCAGGGCGGATGAACCCACCTAGCTGCATTGTGAGTGTATGTGGGGGAGGGGTCAGAGAGGGAACAGTGCGCTTGCTCCACTCTCTGCCATTTCAGTTACTTCTCCCACTACCCATAAGCAAATTGGGCCCTTCTGGTGCTGATTCCCCGGTGGGTGGTCTTGTGTACGTTCTAGGATCCTGTGGGTCTCTCCATCAAACTCTCCTGTGAGGCTGGGAGTTTCTTCTGTTGCTGCCTCAGCCCCCACAGGTGTTTTCAGTCAGAGGTTTTGAGGCTTTATTTCCCCGAGCTGGAACCCTGTGTTGTGTTGATCTATCTCAATCCCCAGTTGTTCCTCCCAGTTTATCTGCGCGTGAATGTGGGAGCCCAGTCTGCTAGCCCCCGCCTTGCCTGCCCCCATCCTCCAGCTGCTGCCTTGCCGTGAGTCCTCTCTGCCCCTCCTACTGCTCTGGATGAATGTTTCTTCTTTAACTCCTTGGTTGTTGGGACTTCCATACAGTTCAATTTTCTGTCAGTTCTGGTTGTTTTTTGTTTTTATTTTTATTTTTTTAAAGATTTTATTTATTTATTTTTAGACAGGAAAGGGAGGGATGGAGAGAGAGAGAGAAACATCAGTATCAGTGTGCGGTTGCTGGGGGCCACGGCCTGCAACCTAGGCATGTGCCCTGACTGGGAATCGAACCTGCGATGCCTGGTTCGCAGCCCGCGCTCAATCCACTGAGCTACACCAGCCAGGGCATGTTTTTTGTTTTTAAATGTGTTGTTGTCCTTGTTTTGATTGTGCAAGGGAGGCACAGTGTGTCTATCTACGCCTCCATCTCGGCCAGAAGTCAGAATGTCTTTTAAGTGGAAAAGGATCTGTGCCCTTCCTTTCCTGATAATTAAAGGACAACTTGCATCAGTACTGCTGGCAATATGAGGTACTTCGCGCTCACCGTCGTCCAAGTCATGACCGTGTATGTGGTGTTTCCGGAGAAAGTTGAGTGAGCAAGTGCTTGGGGACCGGACAGTGATGAGGTGGTTTACAAGCCTGAGGGTGTATCGCAGGCAGCACCAGAATTCATGGGGTTCAGACTCCTCTAATCCTTGCTCTTGTCTTTCCTCGAACCCACCTTGTTGTAAGGAAGAATGATGTTTTGGTTGGAACTCATTTGAGGTGTCACAACTAAAGAAGCCCTTTGTTTAAAATATAGTTAAAGAAGAAATAAATATTTATTTAAAATGAGTTTCTTTTTTTGTTTTTTCAGAAGAGTGCCATTGGATGGTGGGTGGGTAGTCCCCCTTTAAGTGGCTCAGAATATGTGACCCAGAACAGTTTCTTCTCACAGGAGTGTCGAACCTTTGGGTGCCTTTGGGCCACACTGGAAGAAGAGTTGTCTTGGGCCACACATTAAATATATAAGCACTAACAAAAACTGATGAGCCAAAAAAAAGAGAAAGATTTTAAGTAAATTTACAATTTTATTTGGAGCCACGTTCATAGCTATCCTGGGCTGTAGGTTGCATACCTCTGCAAATGTAATTGGCTGTAGTGTTAATCTTGATGTCCCTAGTCAAGGAAATCACCATTATAGTTTACATATGTGAGGGAAGTAAGACATGTCTTGTTTACATCACTGCCATTTATAAACCATTTAGAACAGCTATTCTGCTGAATATACATTCAAGAGCCTGAAGGATAAGCATATCACTTAAACTTCTTAAGACTAAACTTTCCAAACCATTTCCTGCCAGGGGGACCCAAGAGCAAAATTGCAAACTCTGTGCCCCAAGATGAGATAGGCCGAATTAGATTAAGCAGCTTACAGTTGACGTGTCTATTGATCTGGGTTCAGTGCAGCTTCCTGTCTCTGCCAGCAGTTGGGTTGCTGTGTACAGTAACACAGTGGCCTGGTTTATGTGGAATTGGGGACTCTAAGCTTCAATTACTCCAGGAAGCAGTGGCACTGGGAGATAAGGTTAAGCTATTTACAGTGTTTTAGACTGCTAAAATCCAAGCAACATATTTGCTGTCTAAATTGTTGCTTATAAATTTGACAATGTTCCATTTATAAAATTCCCAAAGAAATTCATCCACTGTTATTCTCTGCTAGTAGTAGTACAAATAGCATTATGAATGCTTATTGTTAAAGTAGTGTAACCCACTTAATTTCATGTGTGTTTCTTAAATATTTGCATAAAGATACTGATTGGGTGGCAGGACTTCATGAATGTTGCAGAGCCATCTTAGATCATCAGCTGTGCCCAAATGAGAGTATGCAGTTAATGTAAGAAACAGTGTCAGCCATTTAACTCAGACATTTTGTTTTCTTTTTTTCCGAGACCAGTTAAATCAATTCAGTCAACTTTTGTCCTTGTAGTTCTAATACCCACTCATGTTTCTAGAGAGCACTATATTACTAAGTACAAAATACTACATCTTTAGTACAAAATCCATGCAAAAATCAGAAAAGCACAATGAGAAACACAAATGTCACCACCCAATGATAATTATTGTGTGCTTTTGGATACAGTTATTTCAGGTGTTTTAAATATGTATCTCCCCAACACCCCCATATACACACATGCATATGTTCCTTTTCTTTATTAAATATTTGTTTAATTGTGATTATAATTGATTGTTTATATGTGGTTAAAGGAAATATGCCTTTCCTTTGGGAGTTCTTACAATTTACCTTACTTCATACTTTGCAAAAAGAATAGAAGTGGAGCCTGTGCTTATATACTTCTGTACTGATTAGAAGAAAGGCATTTTTATAATCCATGGAGTTGGAATTCCTGAGTTCTTGAGCTTCTGCTCTTTAGGTCTGTTCACACAAGTTGTTAAGTTTTGTGCTTAAAATGTAACTCCTTTTATTTCTATAAGAGATGTTCACAGAGCAAATTCCATACTTTCTGATGAGACATATGAGCTATGGATAAAGGGATAAATTTTTGAAAGTGACATTTCATCTTGCCTGTCATGACATTTTATGTATTTTTCAATACACATTTATCTCAGAGATCTCTCTCTTACTTTATTACTGGTAGAAATGGAGCTTCATGTAAAACTTAGATAATTCCTTAAATAGTGATGGAAACCAGACCTGGAAATTTGGCAAGTCTGAGCACATTTTGCTAATTTAATCACATTTGCCAAATTGACCTCCCGAGATTGGTACTGTCCTCAATAAGGCTTTGTAACATTCATGCCATTCTATCTTTTAAGAGTGATGCAAATCAAATGTATTTAAAGTGAAATTAGCATTTGTTGACATAGTGTTAGGTTTTATCTTTAAATGAGATTTTTATTAGTCTTATTGCAGGATTTATGCAAGGTGCCTGGAACTCCAGTGGGCAAGAGGGATGAGCCATTACAACTAATGCTCATATGACATGTTAGCAAAGCTAGCGTGGTAACTTCCTGACTAGTTCTGATCCAAAAGAAAACCAGGCCTGATCATTTTAGGATTTAAAAATTTTTTAATTATATTTTATTGATTATGCTATTATAGTAGTCCTGATTTTCCCCCTTTGCACTACTCCACAGGCACCACCCACTCCCTCAAGCAATCCCCTCCACCATTGTTCATGTCCATGGCTCATATATATAAGTTTTTTGGCTACTCCGTTTCCTATACTGTACCTTATGTCCCCATAGCTATTCTGTAACTGCCTATTTGTACTTCTTAATCTCCTCATCTCCTCACCCATTCCCCTCCCATCTAGCAACCATCAAAATGCTCTCCGTATCCATGACTCTGTCTCTGTTCTTGTTTGCTTAGTTTGTTTTTTAGATTCAACAGTTGATAGATGTGTATTTTTTGCCATTTTATTGTTCATAGTCTTAATCTTCTATTTCTTAAATAAGTCCCTTTAACATTTCATATAATAACTGTTTGGTGATAATAAACTCCTTTAGTTATTTCTTGTTTGGGAGCTCTGTATCTGCCTTTCGATTCTAAATGATGGCTTTCCTGGGAAGAGCAATTTTGGCCATAGGTCCCTGCTTTTCATGACTTTGAATATTTCTTGCCAGTCCCTTCTAACTTGCAAAGTTTCTTTTGAGAAATCAGCTGACAGTCTTATGGGAACTCCTTTGTAGGTAACTAACTTCTTTTCTCTTGCTGCTTTTAAGGTTCACTCTTTATCTTTAAGCTTTGGCATTTTAATTATGATGTATATTGGAGTGGACCTCGTTGCATCCTTCTTGTTTGGGACTCTCTGTGCTTCCTGGACTCACATATCTATTTCCTTCACCAAATTAGGGAAGTTTTCTTTCATTCTTTTTTCAACTAGAGATTTCCAATTTCTTGCTCTTTCTTTTCTCCTTCTGGTACCCCATTATGCAAATGTTGGACCTCTTGAAGTTGTCCCAGAAGCTGTTTATACTATCTTCATTTCTTTGGATTCCTTTTTTCTACTTTTTGTTCTGATTGATTGTTTTTTGCTTCCTTATGTTCCAAATCATTGATTTGATTGTCAGCTTCATCCACTGTATTCTTGTTTCCCTATAAATTGTTCTTTCTGTCAATTAGTATATCCTCCATTTCTGACTGGATCTTTTTTATGCCTTTGAGGTTCTCACTAAGTTCCTTGAGCATCCTTGTAATCAGTGTTTTGAACTCTGCATCTGATAGATTATTTATCTCCATTTTGTCTAGCTCTTTTTCTGGAGTTTTGATCTGTCCATTTATTTGGGCCATGTTTCTTTCTCTCCTCATTTTGGCAGCCTCCCTGTGTTTGTTTCTATGTATTAAGTAGAGCTTCTATGACTCCCTGCCTTGGTAACATGGCCTAATGTAGTAGGTGTCCTGTAGGGTCCAGTGACACAGCCTCCTCTATCACCCAGACTGGGTGTTCGAGGTGCACCCTTCATGTGGGCTGAGTACACACTTCTCTTGTAGTTGAGCCTTGATTGCTGTTGGCAGATCAATGGGAGGGATTTACCCAGGCCAGTCAGCTGCAAGGATTGGCTGTGACCACTTACCACCAACCTTTGCCCTCCCTGGAGGATCAGCTGTGCATGGGCAGGGTGGTGGTGCTCCAGTGTGGTCTGTAGCTGTCCACTGGGGACACAGGCACTGGGGTGGTACAGGCCAACATCAGCCCCCACCTGTGTTTTGCCCAGAACCATCCTGTCTGAGCTATAAAGCAATCTGAAGTGGCCACTACTTGTGCTGGGCTTGGACATTACCAGCCAAGACTGTGAATCTAGGCTGGCTGCTGTTCATGCTGGGAGTGAGGCTCACTGAGGCCAGCTTGTTTGAAAAGATTTAGGAAGTTATGAAGTATGAGCCTAGACAAGCCTTTCATATGGAAAAGGAGTTTGGGTGGGCCTATAAGTTGAGTGGGGTGGAACCTCTGGGGATCTCCAAGGTCTCTCAAACAGTGTTAGCTAGACTGATGGAGTCTCAGATATGGCACCAGCTTGCCAATTCTGGGGGAATGGTTTAGAAAAGGGACAGTGGCCTCTGCTCACCTTGATGCCAAACACTTCAGTTCCTCCCTATGTGCCACTGGTGTCTTTCAAGGTGCTACTCCATTGCTGGAGCTCAGAAGGAGTGAGTCTGAGTAGGTGAGTCCATGTGTATGTTCTTCAAGAGGAACTTCTTGTGGCTGCAGAATTTTCTTCCACTGAATTAATCCCCACTACTTTTGACAGCCAAAAGTTGTAGGACTTATCTCCTGGCACTGGAAACCTGGGCTGGGGGGCCTCATGTGGGGCTGGGACTCCTCACTCCTGAGATATCCCTCCTGAATTTTTATCCACTACACATGAGTGAGAGACCAGCCACTGCCACATCTGTAACCCTTCTACCAGTCTGGATGGATGTGGTTTCTTTAATTCCATAGTTGTCAGGCTTCCATTCAACTCGAATTTTGATGGTTCTGACTGATGGTTGATCTATATTATAGTTGTAATTTTGATGTGGTTGTATGAAGAGATGAGCCACGAATGCCTCTGCTGTCATCTTGACCAGAAGTCCATTTTAGGCTTTTCCAGTGATCTGCAGTCTTTGAAGTGCTGAGAACTCATCTCATAGTCTTTATTTACTAAAAAGTCTTTGTAAAGTTTTTATTTATTATTTTTAATTTTTTTTACTTTTTTATCAAATTTATTGGAATGACATTGGTTAATAAAATTATATATGTTTCAGGTGTACAATTCTATAATATATCATCTGTATATTGTATTGTGTTCACCACCCCAAGTCAAGTCTACTTTTCATTACCATTTATCTCCCAATAACCTATTCTACCTTCCCTCACCCCCCTTTCCCTCTGGTAAAGTTTTTAATTGTGTTTATAATGTTACTTTCTAATGTTAGACTTCTTCTGAGAAAGAGTTGTTAGAGTCCTCTTCCTACTTGATACTTCCAGGCATTAATTACATGACAAGCTCAGTATAAACTACCATACTTTTTTCCTCCTTTACACAGAGGTAGTACCAACCAGAAGGAAGGGCAGGTGGGAGATCTGTTCTTATTCTTCTTTTCTCTGCACAGAACAGTCACAGAACAGTGCTTGGAACTATAAGGCCTTTGTGGTCACTTACCTCGTTGGTGACAACAAGAAATACTAAGTTCTAGCAACCTAGATGCCCATCAGTAAATAAATGGATCAAAAAACTATGGTACATTTACAAAATGGAATTCTATGCAGCAGAAAGAAAGAAGGAGCTCCTACCCTTTGCAACAGCATGGATGGAACTGGAAAGCATTATGCTAAGCGAAATAAGCCAGGCAGTGAAAGACAAATACCATATGATCTCACCTTTAACAGGAACCTAAACAACAAAACAAACAAACAAGCAAAATATAACCAAAGACACTGAAATAGAGAATAGGCTGACAGTGACCAGAGGGGAGAGGAGAGGGAATTTCAGGGGAAAAGGGGAAGGGTTTACAGGAACAGTATAAAGGACACATGGACAAAAACTAGGGATGGATGGATATGGGAGGGAGGTGGAGAGGGCTGGGGAAGTGGTCTGGGATGGAAGTAAAGGGCAGAAAACAATACTTGAACAACAATTAAAATAAATATATGTATATATATATTTTAAAAGAAAGGAATACTAAGTTCTTTCATCATTGTTGCATGTATAGCCAGGTTAATAATGACAGGGACTTAATGATAGCTCTCTGAAACCACAGACACCCACCTG
The DNA here is from genome assembly GCA_004024845.1 of Tonatia bakeri. Lineage (NCBI taxonomy): Eukaryota > Metazoa > Chordata > Mammalia > Chiroptera > Phyllostomidae > Tonatia > Tonatia bakeri. Next base: position 74,748 of record PVIA01002268.1, read on the forward strand.
CATCCAATCTGTGGACCCCAAAGAGCTATAAATTAAGGTATTCTACTTAATCAAAAGAGTGCAAATATAAAAATTAGCATGAAAAATTACCCTGTACAAGAATCAAAATAGTTGAAATATATATATAACAGAAAAAAGTCAATGTTTTTTGTCATCAAATGAAACAGTTATAAATGTGGAACAGCATTGGCTGCTTCCCCTCCCATCCTCTGGGCTGTCTTGTGCTTGCCTGCCCCTCATCCTTGTTACCTAATAACCGCCCTATATCTACTGCAGGATGAGGAGCCTTCTGAAGGCCTCTCTCTTTACATCGCACACACAACTGAACAGAATAGAAGGCCATACACTTATAATCCAAAGTGAATGTGTATTTGTTCACTGACTTGTATCATTTAGGCCAGTAAGTTCTCTGGGTCTGAGTGGAATGTGGGGAGTGAGGATGAAATAAAGATTGGCTTCACTGGAGAAAAGACCTGAGGAGTTTTGTAAAGACCTAAGGTAGTATGAAGAACAAAGGGAAGCCAGTGAAGCCTGAGGTTGATTTAAGATGATTTTAAGAGTGCAATAGAAGAAAACAACATTGCAAATGAAGGGACTTTCAAGCAGAATGTCCTGATGATTTTTATCACCCTGAGGTTGGTGGAAGTGTTGATGAAGTTAAGACATCTCTTTTCTGGGCTCTTGCAAAAGCTTCCTAACTAGTTTTTTGTTTGTTTGTTTGTTTTTAATTTTTAAAAACTTTTATTTATAGATTTGAGAGAGAGAGAGAATGATTGAGTGTATGAGAGACGTTTGTTGTTCCATTCATTTATGCATTTGTTGGTTGCCGCTTGTATGTACCTTGACCAGAGATTGAACCTGCAACCTTGGCATATCAGGCTTACACTCTAACCAGCTAAGCTACCTGGCCAGGACTAATTTGTTTTTCATCATGACTTTCTCTTCTCTCTAATTTATCCTTTATATGAGGGTTTCAAACCAGATCATACTCCTGGTTTATTAATGGCCTTTCTTAGTGCTCAGCACCCCCGATTAGCTAAATGGTCATATCCAGGCACCTTACAATCTTACAATGAACTGAGGTCCATCTACCATCCTCACTCCACTGCTGCAGCCTCAGCCCTAGTACCTACCAGGGCCTCTTGCACGCCATCTAAACTCTCACATAAACCTTCCCATCGTCCCCTACCCCTTGATGGGCTAAAGGACTGTCAAAACATGCCTTGGTCTTGTCTCCATTGTATTTTTAACATTTTATGGTTACACGTTGGGATTTATTTCCCTAAGTGAGGCCTTTTTCTGAATATCTCTCTTTTTCTGAATATTTCTGAGTAGCCATCACAGACTACCAGAGTGTTCTGACTTTGGAGTGATGGAGATAAAGTTGCAGCCGGGGGAGAAAACAAAATAATGATGCTCACTTGGGCAGCAAGATACTGCCATCAGGGGTCAGGCTAAAACAATATGAAAACTGGAAGGCTGACAGCCACAGGATCCAGAGGAATGGGCCTGGATAACAGAACTTCAAATTCTGATGCGAGTTTACTAGAGATGTTTTAAAATATATATTGATGAAGTAGTGGGAATATAGGGAAATAAAAGTATGGGGGGAGGGGCAATAATAATGAGTGCCAGATTTTCTGATATGATTTATCTGATACCATCATAAATTTAGTTTGGATAATAGTGAAATGAGCACACTTAAAGAAGTACACAAAGAATGGGAGGAATGGGCAGATATACACATAGGAGCAATATATAGAACAAAAATATATGGGAAAATAAAGAAAGGTAGTCAGATTCTAAGATTACATGGTGCCTCAAAAGTGGCCCTTTCTGTCGATGGAAAGGAGGACAGGTAATGTCCCCAAATGCCCAATAGCAGGAGCCACGGGAGAATGTGGAGGAAGGAGAATGTGGAGATGTTCGTGTGCTGATAAAGATGAGGCTCTTGGCGAGAGGGACACACATCTCTGCTCAGTTTCCCATCTGGCACTTCACCTTCTGCTCTTTCTCCTTATTTCCGTCTCTGTCATTGCCTTCATCTTCCCTCCTCTCTGCTTATTCCCTCCCCATATTTCCTAGTGTGTAGTCCTTTACCATTTTCATGACCCTGATTTTAAAGGGGAAACACATTTCATAGGAGATGAATGGCAGAGTGAAAGGGCCTGAGCAGACTTTGAGTCAGATTGCCCAGAACTGGACCTATATCTTCACTTAGCCACTTCCAGTCTTAAGACCCTAGACATATTTCCACATATGTTGATTGGGGGTGATTACACTGGCCTTACATAAATATAAGAATTAAGAGTTAAGGGAAGAGAACCAACATTTGTCAGTGTTTATAAAATGCCAGTCACAGGCTAATGGGCTGTGCGTCCATTCTCAGGTCAACTCAGTGAGGTAGGTATAATTAAATGAGATGACACCTATACATACCTTGATACAGTGCATAAGAAGCAGTTGTCACCTTCTCTTAATATTGGGGGAGGGGATCACAACAGGGTGTGACACCGTACTCCTTACGAGCACACTGTGTTGAAAACTGAAGTCAAGAAGAAATTGTCTGAATGGCCACTGTGGACTAAATTCTAGTTTTCTTAGGAATCGGGTGATTCAGATTATCCTAGACCACCATATGCCCTGGGAAGTGAGTCTAGGCTATGACTGGAATGGCAGTGAGGTTGAGGTAACAAGTTGGTGGTAAGTAATACCTGTTACATCAGTCAAGAGAGAATAATAAATTATTTCTACTTTGTACCACTGGTATATCCTTTCCTCGTTGTATATACAAGAGCCATAACAACTTCAGTTGTTCAGGTGCTGGAGGGGCATTTGACTTCAGTGTACAGGTGTGTCCTACAAGAAATACTTCCCATCACCACTGGTTTCATCAAATGCCTCATCCAGCATTCATATGCAAAATATGTGGGACAGTCCTGCTGTGTATATAAGCGTGTCAACAAGACCTAAGCCACGAACTTAACTGAACAGAGGACAGAAGTAAAATCAAATAAGCCTCATAGTTTTCCAGTCGCTCTTCTCTCCGCCACCTACAACACACACATGTGTACAGTAGGCACAGATGTGCACATTTGTGAATGCACACACACACACCTAGTTTTTATGTCACAGTAACAGTGGAGATACATGACATATTATATGTGGTGAAATCCTTAGTTCTGGCCTTGTACATATCACAAAAGGACAATATCATGCAAATGTTCACATTTTGATCTGAATTCTAAAAAATCTTCCTATCTTTGCAATCTGTGAATATTTTTTTACTTTAATTTTTATTTTTCAATTACAGTTAACATATTACATTACTTTTAGGTGTACAACCGTGTGATCAGACATTTATATAACTTACTAAGTGATCATCCTGATAAACCTAGTACCCATCTGACACCATGCATAGTTATTAGAATATTACTGTGTTCCCTATGCTGTACTTAACATCTCTATGACTATCCTGTAACAACCAATTTGTACTTCTTAATCCCTGCACATTGTCTAAATGTACCACAATTTTTTAATCCACTCATCTACTGATGGGCACTTGGGCTGTTTCCTGCACTTAGCTATTGTAAATGGCACTGCTATGTGCCTTTCAGCATTCATATGTCTTTTGATTGAAGCATTTAATCCATTTGCATTTAAAGTAATTGTTGATAGATCTGTAGTTACTGCCATTTTATTATTCATATTTTTATTATTTTTTCTTAAAAAAGACACTTTAACATTCCTTATAATGTTTTGGTGTGGCGATGAATTTCTTTACCTTTTGTTGTCTAAGAAGCTCTATATCTATCTTTTGATCTAAATGATAGCTGTGCTGGGTAATATTACTTTGAGTCCTTGCTTTTCATCACTTTAATATTTCTTGTCAATCCCTTCTGGCCTGCAAAGGTTCTGTTGAGAAGATAGCTGACAGTCTTTTAGGAGTTCCCATGTAGGTAATTAACTGCTTTTCTCTTGCTGCTTTTAAGATTTTCTCCTTGTCTTGAAATTTTGGCATTTCAATTATGACACATCTTGGTGTGTAACACTGTAGTTTCATCTTGTTTGGGGCTCTCTGCACTTCCAGGACTTGTATGTCTATTTCTTTCACCAGATTAGGGAGGCTTTCAGTCATTATTTTTTCAAATAGGTTTTCAGTTCCTTTCTCTCTCTCTCCTCCTTCTGGAACCCATATGTTGCGAATGGTGGTATTCTTGAAGTTGTCCCCGAAGCTTCTTACATTATCCTCCGTTTTTGAATTCTTTTAGCTGTTGCTGTTGTGATTGGGTATACTTTGCCTCCACACTTTCCAAGTCTCTGAATTGATCCTCTGTTTCGGGTACTCCATTATTAATTCCCTGTAATGTTTTTCATTCCAGTTAGTGTATTCTTCTTACTAGTTCTCTTTTATTTAATTGGTTTATTAATTTATTTTTTATTTTTTCCATTACCATTTTGGCATTTGGCAAGTCCCTTATACTACATCACCCCTGCAGTCACCACACTGTTGTTTATGTCCACGAGTCCATTTTCCTTGATCTCTCCATCTCCTAACTGATAACTGCCCATAGCTGTCATCCTACTCTATCTATGAGTCTGTCTCTATTTTGCTTGTAGGTTTAGTTTGTTCATTAGATTCAACATATAAGTGAAATGATACGGTATTTGTCTTTCTCTGACTGGCTTATTTCACCTAGCATAATGTTCTCCAGGTTTATCCATGCTGTCGCAAAAGGTAAAATTTGCTTCTTTTTTATGGCCAAGTAACATTCCATTCTGTAAATATCCTATAGTTGTTTTATCCACAGATCTACTGATGCACACTTGGGCTGCTTCCATATCTTGGATATTGCAAATAATGCTGCAGTGAATACAGAGGTACTTATGTTCTTTCAAATTAGTGTTTTGGGTTCCTTTGGATATATTCCCAAAAGTGGGTTAGCTAGGTCGAAAAGCAGATACGTTATTAATTTTTTCAGATACTTCCATATTGCTTTCCACAGTAGTTACATCAATCTGCATTCCGACAACAGTGCAAAAGTGTTCCCTTTTCTCCACATCCTCACCAGCATTCGTTGTTTGTTGATTTAATGTTGATAGCCATTCTGACAGGTGTGAGGTGATACTGCATTTTGCTTTTAATTTGCATTTTTCTGACGATTAGTGACATCGAGCATCTTTTCATATCTACTGGCGATCTGTATGTCCTCTTTAGAGAAGTATCTATTCAAGTCTTTTGCTCATTTTTTAATTGGATTCTTTAGGGGTTTTTTGGTGTTGAGTTTTGTAAGTTCTTTATAAATTTTGAATATTAATGCCTTATCAAATATGTCGGAAAATATGTTCTTCCATTCTGTGGGTTGTCTGTTTTATTGCATGTCTCCTTTGCTGTGATAAACTTTTTAGTTTGATATAGTTCCATTTGTGGTTTTTTTGTTTGCTTGTTTGTTTCTCTTGCCTGAGGAGATATATAAAATATTGCTATGAGTAATGTTCAAGATTTTACTGCCAATGTTTTCTTCTAGGATATTTATGGTTTGGGGTCTAATATTAAAGTCTTAAACCATTTTGAATTTATTCTGTGTGTAATGTAAGAATGTGGTCTAGTTTCATTTTTCTGCATGTATCTGTCCAATTTTCCCAACACCGTTTATTAAAAAAGCTATCTTTAGCCCATTGTATGTGCTTGCTTCCTATGTCAAATATTAATTGACTGTAAAAGTGTGGGTTTCTTTCTGGGCTCTCTACATTCTGTTTCATTGATCTATGTGTCTGTTTTTATGTCAGTACCATGCTGTTTTGATTATTATGGCCTTATGGTATAGTTTGATATTAGATAGCATGGTTCCTCCAGTTTTGTTCTTCTGTCTTAATATCACTGTTCACATGTGGGGCCTTTTATGATTCCATATCATTTTTTGGAATATTTGTTCTAGTTCTGTGACATATGTCATTGAAATCTTGATAGGAATTGCATTGAATCTATAGATTATTTTGGGTAATATGTACATTTTAATGAAGTTAATTCTTCCTATCTATGGACACAGTAGGTGCTTCCATTTGTTTGTATCTTCTGTTTCTTTCTTTAGTTTCTTATTATTTTCCAAGTACAGGTCTCTTACATCTTTGGTTAGGTTTATTCCTAGGTATTTTACACTTTTGAAGCAATTATGAATGGGACTGTTTTCTTAATTTCCCTTCCAGTTAGTGCATTATTGGTATATAAAAATACAGCTGATTTCTGGATATTAGTTTTGTATTTTGCCACTTTGCTGAATTCATCCATTAGTTCTAGTAGTTTCTTGGTGGAATCTTCAGGGTTCTCTGTATAGAGTATGTCATCATGTCATCTACAAATAATAACAGTATGATTTCTTCATTTCCAATTTGGATGCCTTTTATTTCTTCTTCATGTCTGATTGCTGTGGCTGGGACCTCCAGCATATGTTGAAAAAGAAAGGTGAAAGCAGACATCCCTGTCTTCTTACTGATCTTAAGGGGAGTGCCTGTAATTTTTTCCCATTGAGTATGATGCTGGCAGTATGCTTGTCATATATGGCCTTTATTATGATAGGTATGTTCCCTCTATTTCCACTTTACTGAGAGTTTTTATTATAAATGGGTGCTGGATTTTATCAAATGCTTTTTCTTCATTTATTAATGTGATCATGTGGTTTTTATACCTCATTTCTTTATATGGTGGATCACATTTATTGATTTGCAGATGCTGTACCAACCTTGCATTCTTGGAATAAATCCCACTTCACTATGGTTTATGATCTTTTTGATGCATTGCTGTATTCAGTTTATGAATATTTTTTAATTTTCTTTTTTATAGCATCTTTATCTGGTTTTGGAATTAGGATAATGCTGTCATCATAAAATGAACATAGCAGCTGTCCCTTCCTTGTTATTTTTTTGAAATAGTTTGAGAATGAGAGGTGTTAGTTCTTTCCAGAATGTTTGGTAAAAATTCACCTGTGAAGCCATCTGTTTCAGGGTTTTTGTTTTTTGGGAGTTTTTGATTACTGCTTCAATTTTACTACATGTTCTGTCTATTCAGGTTCTTTGATTCTTCCTGATTTAGTTTTGGAAGATTGTATGATTCTAGGAATTTACCCATTTCATCCAGGTTGTGCAATTTGTTGGCATATAGCTGTTCATAATATTTTCTTATAATCCTTTGTATTTCTTTGCTGTCTGTTGTTGCTCCTATTTCTGAGTTTATGTGTTTGGGTCCTATCACTTTTTTTCTTGGTGAGTTTGGTTAAAAGTTTCTCAATCTTGTTTATGTTTTTAAAGAACAAACTCTTGGATTCATTAATCTTTCATTTGTTGCAAGGTATCTTTTCACTTCTTCCTTGACCTCATTGTGACCCATTCATTGTTTAATAACATGTTATTTAGGTTTCATGCCTTTGAATGTTTTTCAGTTTTGTTCTTGTGATTGATTTCTGGTTTCATAGCATTGTGGTCAGAGTAGATGCTTGATATGATTTCAGTCTTCTTAAATTTATTGAGATTTGTTTTGTGTCCTAACATGTGGTCTATTCTAGATAGTGTTCCATGTGCACTTGAAAAGTATGTATATTCTGCTGCTTTGGGATGAAATGCTCTGAAAATATCAATTAAATACATTTGCTCTAGTGTGTCTTTTAAGTCCGCTGTCTCCTTGTTAATTTTCTGTATGGAAGATTTATCCATTGAAGTCAATGGGGTGTTAAAAATCCCCAACTATGACTGTATTTCTGTTGATCCCTCTCTTTATGTGCATCAAGATTTGCTTTACATATTTAGGTGTTCCTGTTTTGTGGGCATATCCTCTTGATAGATTGTTCCCTTTATCTTTATCCTTCTGTGTCTCTCCCTGTAGCCCTGGTTTTGAAGTCTATTTTGTCAGATATAAGTATTGCTACCCCAGCTTTTGTTTTCCTTTCCACTTGTATGAAATATCTCTTTCCATCCCTTTATTTTTAGTCTGTGTGTTCTCTTTCAGTCTGAGCTGGGGTCTTGGAGGCAGCATGTATATGGGTCTTGTTTTCTTATCTTTTCAGCTACTCTGTGTCTTTTGGTTGTAGTATTAAAGCCCTTAACATTTAAGGTGATTATTGATAGATACATATTTAGTGCCATTTTATTTTTAAACTATTTTCCTCTGTTTTTTCTTCTTCCCTCCCCGTCCCCCTCTCCCTTCTCCTCCTCTTCCTCCTCCTTCTTCTTGCTCTAAGCAAGCCTGGTAACAATTGTTACAATACTGGGTTGATATTAACAAGCTCCTTTAGCTTTTTCTTATCTGGGAAGCTCTTTATTTTTCCCTCAATTTTAAATGATAGCCTTGCTGGGTAAGGTAGTCTTCTTTGTAGGTCCTTGTTTTTCATCACCTTGAGTATTTCTAGCTAGCCCCTCTGGTTTAGAATGTTTCTGTTGAGAAGTCAGATGACAGTCTAATTGGAGCTCCTTGTAGGTAATACCTGCTTTTCTCTTGCTGCTTTTAGGATTCTCTCCTTGTCTTTAAGCTTTGCCATTTTAATTATGATGTGTTTTGGTTTAGTTTTGTTGGGTCCATCTTGTTTGGGACTCTCTATGCTTCCTGGATTTGTGTGTCATTATTTTTTCACTAGATTGGGGAAGTTTTGGGTCATGATTTCTTCAAATAGTTTCTTGATCCCTTGCTCACTCTCTTCTCCTTCCTGCATTACCATGATGCAAATGTTGTTACTCTTCCTGTTGTCCCAAAGGTTAGTTAAGTACTCCTCATTCTTTTTAATTCTTTTTTCTTTTTGCTGTTCTGCTTATGCATTTTTTTCTGTCTTGTCACTCAAACCATTGATTCAGTTCTCTACTTCATCTAACATACTGTTTATTCCTTCTGGTGTATTGTTTATTTCAGATATTTCTTTCTGACTGGTCTTTTTTTATGGTTTCTATGTCCTTTTTAATGCTATTTATTATTCTTATAATCATTACTCTAAACTGTATCTTATCAATTGCTTGCCTCCATTTCATCTAGTTCTTTTTCTGGAGAATTCTCTTGTTCTTTCACTTGGGGCCTGTTTGTCTTCCCATTTTGGTTGCCTCTTTGTGTTTGTTTCTGTGTATTAGGTACATCTGCTAAGACTGTGGTGTAGACCTTTGTTGGACGCCATCTGTTACTGGCCTTGGGCAACTTGTTTGGAGCTATCCAAGATCCACTGATGAGCCTGTGTGTGCAGAAAGAATCAGGCTGCCTATCAAGGCTAGCTTTTACCAGCACAGGGCCCTGAGGAGGGCCAGCTAAAGTCTTATAACTCCCAGATATCGACCTACATTATTAATCTTAATAAGTGATATAGGCTCTAGCTATATTCGGCAGCCCTGTCTAAACTCCACGGGGTTGGATAGAGTAATCCTGTAGGTGGAGCTATTGTTTCCCTCAATCTGATGCCACTTGGAAGGGAGTGCTTTGCCCAAGAAAAAATGGCTTCTGCAGTATGAAGAATGACTCAGCACAGGGATCCTGGTGGCTGTTCCTTCAGTGCTCTCCCCAGAGCCACCAGCCCCAGACTCTCCTCAGAGAGTCCACTCTGCCCTCCCTCCAGCAGAGTCTAGGGTAAATGGCTGCAAATCGAATTTTGTGCATTAGCCCTTTAAGAAGCTCTTTGCTTCTCCAGCCATCTGTCCCTGTCAGACAGAAACCCTGCTGCTTTTCACAGCTGGATGTTATCTGGGTTCCTTTCCCGACTCTGGTGCTGTAGGCTGGGGAGCCCAGCTCGGGGTTTAGACCCCACACTTCTCAGGCAGAATGCCCCAACTGCTGAAATATTCCTCTGAAAGTTTAGCTGCTACCTGTGGGAGCCTAGCCAACTCTCTTGTGTCTGCACTGCACTTCCTACCAGTCATGCTCTGACATTGTTTCTTCTGTCTGTCTGTGGTTATAAGGCTTCTCTCCAGCTAGTGTTCAGTTGGTTATTCAGGATGCTTTTATACAGCTTAGTTGTAATACCATTTGGTCCTGGGAGGAGGTTAATGTAGCTTCCACTTAACTCCTCTGCCATCTTGGATCTCCATTTTTTTGTTTTTTATCTACATTTTTATGTTTCCTATCTCTTTGTTGAAGTTTTCACTAATTTCATCTATTCTTCCTCTAAGAATGGTCATTGATCAGCCTTATAACCAGTGTTTTGAACTCTGCATCTGGTAGATTGCTTGTCTCCATTTTGTTTAGTTCCTTTTTTGGAGTTCTGTTCTTTCCTTTGGGACATGTTTCTTTGTCTCCTCATTTTGGCTGCCTCTCTGTTTTCATTTCTACATATTATATATTGCAGCTACCTCTCCTGGGCTTGGCAGAATGGCCTAATGCAGCTGGTGTTTTGTAGAGTCCACTGGCACAGCCACCCCAGTAGCCCGAGCGGCACACTCTAGATGTGGCACCCATATAGGCTGTGTGCATCCTCCTGTTTTAGTTGAGCCTTGATTTTTGTTGGTAACTCAGTAGGAGGGATTCACGCCTAGTTCAGTTGGTTGCGAGGGCTGGCTACTACCAATGTGGAGGATCAACAGTTCTGGGGCCGACCCCATGGAGCAGGACTTACTTTGGTGGGGCTCTAGTGTTTGCTGATGTTGCTCCTTGAGTTGTCACATGTGGAGGTGTTTGGGTGGTGGTGCTCTGATGTGGTTTGAAGCTAACCACTGGTGCCCTGGCTTTGTTGCCTCCTAGGAGGTACAGGACAAGGTCAGCCACCACCTGTGTCATGCATAGGGACATCTAGCATGAGGTACAAAATGATCTGCAGATGGCTGCTACATGTGCTGAACTTGGAGGGGCCTGGGAGAGGTCAGGCTATGAACCATAGCCAGGTGTCAATAGTGCCAGGCTTGGGGCCATTCAGCAGTAGATATGGGGAACACCAAGGCCAGATGCTGCTTATTTGAGAGATTTTAGGAACATATGAAGCATGAGCCAAGGTAAACCACTTGCATGCAAAAGCAGCTGGAAAGGGTCTGGGCGGGCCTGCAAGTGGAGTTTGGTCTCAGGGAATCACCAGGGTTGGGCAGACAATGTTAGATATGTTGATGGAGTCTCGGATGTTTCATCCGCCCACTGGCTCTGTGGGAGAAGGCTCATCAAAGAAACAATGGCTTCTGCCTGCTTTTCTGTCTGGGAGGAACCTTCCCCTCCAGCCCTGATCCTCATTCCAAACAATTCAGTTTTTTCCCATATGTCCCTGGCTCCTTTTGAGCTGCTGTCCCAGTGCTGGGGCTCAGAGGAAGTTAGTCCTAGTAAGTTTGCATGTGGGCCTTCTAGGAGGAACACCTGGGACTCCAGAAGCCTCTGTATCACTCAGCAACAATCCCTGCTGGTTTCTACAACCAGAACTTATGAGGACTTCTCTTCCTGACACTGGAACCCTATGCTGGGGTTCCTGGCATGGGACTGGGGCCCCTTGCTCCTTAGAGAAGACCTCCTCAGACAAGGTATCTCTCCCAATTTTTATCTGCATCGTGTGGGTATGGCACCAGCCCCTTCCATGTCTCCACCTCTTGTACCAGTCTCAGTGTGGCTTCTTCTTTATATCCTTAGTTGTAGGACTTAAGCTAGATTTCAGGCAGTTCTCAGTGATGCTTGTTCTGTAGTTTAGTTATCATTTTGATGTGGTTGTGGGAGGTTCCAAGAACTGCATTTACCTGTGATGCCATCTTGACAGAGCCTTTGTGGATCATGTTAGAAAAATATATATGTTAAAATTTCAATGAATTTAATCTTCACTAGGTAGGATATTTGGTGACTAAGGATGAAGTGTAAATATGAGTGATAATCAAATTGGGTACCTACTTCACCTGATACAGTTTTATCATTATAAATATCTTAACCTGCTGCAGTTTTACCATCTCACAATTTTGTTACAAAAATAACAGTATTTGTGATCATTAATAATAGCTAACATTTAAGTGCTTTCTCTTGTAAGAATATGCATGCATTTTTTCTTTTAGTTTTCACAGCATCTCTGTAAAGTGGTCACTTTTTTTAACCACTTGACAGCTCATAGAGTTTACAGAGACCCAGAGATGTGACTAAGCCAAGATTCCAGAGCTAAGAAGTGGTGGAACCGACAATTAACTCATGTCTCTCAGACTCCAGTTTCTTTGATCTTGGTTAAGAAAACTGAATTGAGAAATATTTTTCCTATTTATAAAGATTGCTAAATTTGTAATTGATGGGAGTTTCTCCACAGCACATTAATATTTTACATTAATTTTAATGTCACATATCTCACAAAGAACGAAACTAGCTATGCTTTGGTTCTTCATTTACTTGCACAAACTCTAATGCTGGCACTGATGCCATCTCTGGGTCAGTTCTGCCCTTCTTTCATCTCCAGAGTACATGGTATGATATGAAAAGAATTTAAGTGCCATTGAATCCTTTGGGTTCCTGAAAACCAAATAATTCTCCTACTAAATATTCTGCTAGACTTTTGATGAGAAGATGTTTCCTGTAAAATGAAGATTGCTTCTCATTAAAACAACTAGTGGATTCATATGTTGTTCATCTCTTAGCCTAGAAATGGAATTTAAAGGAATCAGGGATTGTTAGGTTATAAATGTAGAAAACTATAAAGTCATTTTTTCCCTTCTATCTAATTTTAAATAACAGGATTGAAGCTTGCTTTCTTTTATTTTTAGGAAAATGTCATTTGTGAAATGTCATTTAACACATTTAATTTGTGTTAACATGGTCATCCTCAAATAATACTACTTTTCCTCTCTAGTCAGAATATATATATATATATATATATATATATATATATATATATATATCAGACAAGCATATTTCAGAAAGTTTAAAGAACTTGAGATACCTAAATTTGAGGGGATAGTTTTAAGATGTCTTTTTTATAAAGGTTCCCAATATTCTGTATTTATTGGAGAATTGTGGACTCCTTTTATAATTTTTTTTAAGGGAAAACCTATAACTAAATGTCTGTGAGGTCCTGATGGCCTTTGGATCCTGGGGGGTTGTACATGAAGCCTGACATGGCCATTGTTGAAGGTCTATGTCAGGAAGGAACCTATTGCTAGGTACACAGCTCCAACTCGCTATTCTGTTGCCCTGATTGCAAAACCACATTTGCTGCCTCACTTCTCTGCCTTATCCACTATCTTTAACCCTGTGCAAAGTGAGACTCATAAGAGATTGACATAGATATGTCTAGGGCATGAGGTGTGGTATTTTGCCAACAGCCTTGTTAAAAACGTATTTAAAGGGTGGGCATCCCTCTGGTAGTGTTGGCAAGGGTTTTGAAGGCAGAAGACAGAAGGGATATGATATCATTAGTAATGTTGGGTGAAAACTCATCTTGGAATTCTCCTCTTCAATAACTGAATAAATAGTCATCAAAACCTCTGTCATTTAGTTCCACTTCTCGCATTCAGGCAACCTGCAGGCAACCTTCACGTCCTTATTGTCAATTACTTTTCTTTGCTAAATACTTTTTCTTTAATGAATGCTACTACTTGTCCTTGACCTGACTTGTGTCCATGACAGATTATTTTAAATAATTTGATTGATTATTTAAATGATACATACAGACAAAAAAGTAAATCTTATGTTCATGGTTATGTGTCTCTAAAAACAATTCTGTTGACTTATGGTTAAAAGCTAGCTTATTGATTAGAAAAAGTACTTAAAATTGTTTTATACCAGAGAGAATATTCAAGCTTTGAAAAACTGGAAAAGTATGTTCTTTCCTTGAAAAAATTCCAGGCACATTTTGTCCAGAGAAACCTCATTACTTTTTTCTGTTATGAGAAGTTACATCACTGCCTCTTTCCACATAAAATTTCTATGTTTTGAAAAAGGACAGGAAGCATACTTTTTTGTTGTTTTAAAATCAGCCATTTGGTCTTCTCTAATAAAGCATCTCCATCTTAAAAACTAGAATCATAATGGTCATTTTTATTTAAAGTTGGGATTGAGAAAGTTAGCATGAAACCATTTGATAAATATTGATTGGGAATTCCCATAAGGTTTACTTTATTAGTGTGTACTTCAGGGGAGATTTGTAAAAAGGGGTAAAAATGTCTTTTCTTGGTAAAAGAAAAGGTGGTGTATGCATTTAACCCTTCAGTGACTCTAGGCCTTATTTATGTAACAGCTTTGTGAGGAGTGAATGAAAGTCAACCCCTGGAGTTCCAACCTGCAGTGACTTCTGACCTTCCATCTGCAGACTGGGGCAGTTGTGCTCCACACACTTTGGGAATGCTTTTCCCAGGAGCCCCACAGCTGGGGCTTTGCTTTTTCTTCATCCTGACTTGTTTACGTTAAATTAGCTTGCAGGAGAACAGCTACATCTCCCAGCAGTTAGTCTAAGGGTTGCTTATTGAAATCACTTGCTGCTGTGCTTATTTTTATTTATTTTATTGCTTTATTTTTTTTTTTACTCAAGAGTTACCAAACAAACAACCATTTGAATGGGAGATAATCAGAAGAGTGAATCTTAATGAATCACGAGTCCCTCTATAAGATAAAGGAGGAATATATTTTAGGAGCAGATTGCTGCTGTAAGCTTAGTATGTCTTGTGTCTTCATAAAATTGTAAACAAGGAAGCCTTCCCTGCCCCCAGCACACCACACACAGAGAGGAGCGAACCTGCAGACACACACACCCATGGCAGATGGTGGCTTAAGGCTACAGGGTAAGTGACAATCAGATGCCTGTTGGTAAATGAAACTGTGTAGAGTCCAATATTGTCCCTTTTGAATTATAAGGAGATAACATTCTCCAGAAACATACAAATGGGACAGGGCTGAATCTGGCAGGCATGACAAGCCTTTAGAGCAGAAGGGCCATAAAAGGGGTACTGTGGGGGAGTCATTGAAGGCACATGTCACATGTTTCCCATTTACTGACAGTGTTGGATTTGCTGGGACTGTCATAGACACCTGAGGTCTATAGACTATTTTCATTCTTCCTTGTGCTGAAGAGCTGGAATTAGTAGCCAGGGGGCAATAGAGCTCTTGACCTCCCAGCAGGTTGTTCTTAATCTCCCTGTCTCTGTGCCTCATGTCAGGCACAGTTCTGGCTCCGGCACACCCAGCAGCCACCTCTCACACGTGCACTGGAGCCTCCCTCCACCCTCCTCTCTTCCATGAGGCTGAAGTGAGGGCCCAGTGAATGCACGGTGTTGACCATCCAGTTGTATACCTGTCCAAGAGTTCTTTACGCCCTCCATTCCTCCCTCTCACCCCTTCTGCCCCACAATGTGGCTGCCCCTCCTCCTACCCTCAGCACCAGTCCTCATCCATGACCCACTGGGCTTTGGTGACAACAACCAACTGTTGGGGACAGGTGCCCAGTCCCAAGGGCTATGGGGACCCTGTGCAGAGCACATGCCACCATCATGTGCTGCCTGCTCACAGTTGAAATAGCCGTGGCAGAAACAAGCCCCAGCAGCTTTGTGATTTGTGGTGTTGACTAGACCCCAGATGAAGTCTAAAAAGTGAAGTGCCCCAAGGAACAGGGTCAGGAGGTGAGTCTTAGCTTTGCATTAAGGCCAGGCTTCCGCTTCCTTCATTGCCCAGGCTTTCATCTTCTCTGAAGCTGTGCCCTCTTCTTGCCCGCTCCTCCTGTCACTGCCCTGGGCTGGCCACCCCTCTCCACATCTCGCCCCTATGCTTGCCTTTGTGTTTGACACCTCTCTAGAGTGATTGCACTTGATGGATTCACTTCTGAAAAATGATCAAGAGAATAGAATTGCAAGAAAGTTTGTTTTTTAATTTTTAAAAACTACAAAATGGTTTCAATACTTTAAATAAGTTTTCTAATACATTGACAAGTTTTTTTCCTCATTACATCTGGCCTGTGTAGCATTTTCAGAGAATTTAGGCCAGCATAGGGATATTTTGGAATTGGGTTCAGATAGTAATACAACAGACTAAATACAGTCCAATTAGGCAAGTTTAACATCAGGTGTTAAGATCTCAGCTCCTGCTGATTCTCACTTGAAAGTTCCAAATGACTTCAGCATCAGCTGTTTCTTAGTTGAGAAACACAAAATCAAAGATTTTTTCCCATTGTTAACTGTGTAACACACCTAATTAATTTCACTAGGGCCCTCAGGCTGCTGTTGACGAAATGTGCTTATGATGCAAAGGTTTACAATGTGTTGTTTTCCAATTTTTTTGAAGATGATCGTCCCCAGACTCAAATTATGCCTTACATTTGCTGTAATGATGCCGTACAATTGTTTTGCTTAATTATGGTTGACTGTCTAAAACTACTTTTCCCTTGAGTCACTGACAGTTTTATTGGAGTTCTTTAATATGATTATAAAAATTAATGGGCCTGTAATTAGATATAAAAGAAGGAAATCCAAAGTTTTCTCAACAATTGCTCTACTTATAAAGTTACACATTTTTGACCATAGTGCCCTAACATAGATGAGACGAATTGAAAAATCTTACACTGGCTAATGTCCACATCAAAAACCATAATTTGAAAATTAATTCAGATTCTCTCTTTTTTAAATATATTTTATTGATTATGCTATTACAGTTGTCCCATTCCCCCCCTTTTATTTTCCTCAACCCTGCACACTCCCTCTTACCCGCATTCTCCAACTTTAGTTCATGTCCATGTGTCATACTTATAAGTTCTTTAGCTTCTACATTTCCCATACTATTGTTGCCCTCCCCCTGTCTATTTTCTACCTACCATCTATGCTACTTATTCTCTGTATCTTTTCCCCCTCTCTCCCCCTGCCACTCCCCTGTTGTTAACCCTCCATGTGATCTTCATTTCTGTGGTTCTGTTCCTGTTCTAGTTGTTTGCTTAGTTTGTCTTTGTCTTTTTTTTTTAGGTTCATTTGTTGATAGTTGTGAGTTTGTTGTCATTTTACTGTTCATATTTTTGATCTTCTTTTTCTTAAATAAGTCCCTTTAACATTTCATATAATAGGGACTTGGTGATGATAAACTGCTTTAACTTGACCTTATCTGGGAAGTACTTCATCTGCCCTTCCATTATAAATGATAGCTTTGCTGGATAGAGTAATCTTGGATGTAGGTCCTTGCCTTTCATGACTTGGAATACTTCTTTCCAGCCCCTTCTTGCCTGTAAGGTTTCTTTTGAGAAATCAGCTGACAGTCTGATGGGAACTCCTTTGTAGGTAACTGTCTCCTTTTCTCTTGCTGCTTTTAAAATTCTGTCCTTATCTTTAATCTTGGGTAATGTAATTATGATGTGCCTTGGTGTGTTTCTCCTTGGATCCAGCTTCTTGCGTACTCTGAGCTTCCTGGACTTCCTGAAAGTCTATACCCTTTGCCAGATTGGGGAAGTTCTCCTTCATTATTTTTCCAAATAAGTTTTCACTTTCTTGCTCTTCCTCTTCTCCTTCTGGCACCCCTATGATTCAGATGTTGGAATGTTTAAAGATGTCCTGGAGGTTCCTAAGCCTCTCCTCATTTTTTGTATTCTTGTTTCTTCATTCTGTTCTGGTTTAATGTTTCTTTCTTCCTTCTGCAACAAACTGTAGATTTAAGTTCTGGTTTCTTTCCAGTCACTGTTGGCTCCCTGTAGATTTTTATTTATTTCACATAATGCAACCTTCATTGCTGCCTGGGTCTTTTTTATGCTGTTGAAGTACCCAGTGAGTTCCTGGAGCTTCCTAATAACCAGTGTTTTGAACTGTGTATCTGATAGTTTGGGTATCTCTTTGTTGCTTAGTTGTATTTTTTCTGGAGCTTTGAACTGTTCTTTCATTTGGGCCTTTTTTTTTTTTTTTTTTTTTTTTTTTTTTTTTGTTTCAGTGCACCTGTTAGGTAGTAAGGGGCGGAGTCTTCGGTGCTCACCAGAGCGGAGCAACCCATGTAGCTGCATTGTGACATTGTATGTGTGTGTGGGGGGGTGGTCAAAGAGGGAACAGTGCCACTTGCTGTACTTCTGCCAGTTTTCAGTTACTTCTCCCACTACTCACAAGCAAATTAAGCCCTTCTGGTGCTGATTCCCAGGTAGGTGGTGTTGTGTACATTCTAGGACCCTGTGGGTGTCTAGAGCGAACTCTCCTGTGAGGCTGGGAGTTTCTTCTGTTGCTACCTCAACCCCCACAGGTGTTTTCAGTCAGAGGCTTTGAGGCTTTATTTCCCCAAGCTGGAACCCTGGGTTGTGTGGTCTGTCTTGCTCTGTAGTTGTTCCTCCTGGTTTATCTGCACAGGAATATGGGACCGCCCTGTCTGCCAGCCACCACTTCACCAGGTCCGCCAGCCACTGCCTTGCACACCCCAGTCCTCCAGGGTAGAGGACCTGCTGCCTTGCCTCGAGTCCTGTCCACCCAGCTGCCCATATTCACCCCTACTGCTGGTCTGGATGAATGTTTCTTCTTTAACTCCTTGGTTGTCGGACTTCCATACAGTTCAATTTTCTGTCAGTTCTGGTTGTTTTTTTTTGTTTTTAAATGTGTTGATGTCCTTCATTTGGTTGTGCAAGGAGGCACAGTATGTCTACCTTCACCTCCAGCTTGGCCATAAGTATTCAGATTCTCTTATAACTTTCATTGGAAAGGTGACATGTTTTCATTATTGAAGTCAGTACTGTCAATAAATGTTGATGTGCTTACAATTACATCCCATATACCTTCCATTTTCTTCCAAACCAAGGGATAAAATAGAACGCTCATGAGTATTTCAATTAAAATGTAATTACCATTGATTTTAATCATAACTTGAGAGGCATCTTTGGACTCATTCAGAACATTCCTCACCATAGATCAGACATCTCTCAAAGTTCTCTTGCACGTGAATAAAATGTCTCAGGTATCCCAATTTCATGACTTGAGTGACACAGATACCAGCCTGCAATACCTGTGGCGCTGCAGATAGTCAAGATACGAGAGAAGTACATGTGGACTACCGAGTCCTATGGAGGAATAGGGATGGCATGGCTAGCATCTCAAGGGGAGGGTGCCTCAGAGTGGTCTGGCCACTCTCTCAGAGGAGAGCGCCCTGCACCTCTGCCTGAGAAGGCTTTTATTAGGTAGTTTTGGGTAGGAATACGGATACAGCTTATTAACCATTGTCTGGCAATGAGGATCAAACAAATAGGTAACTTTCAAAGAGCTAAAAAGGGCTCACACTGAGTTGGGATCTTATCACCTAAAAAACTACAGAACTTAAGGGGCTAAATTCACTTCCTGCCCAGGCCTTCATAATCTAATTAAGAGCATCCTCAGCAAAGCAGGCTTCACAGGATTTTACATATCCTGTCTCAGGCCTAATTATCCCAGGAAGTCCGCCATTCCCAGTGTAGGGTTGTACTGCCCCTTGTCATTGTTACAGGCTCAAGTCAGCCAGAGGAGACAAGGCAGCCAAGAGATTGGAGACTTCTCGCAGGCAGAATGAGGACTCAGGTTTTGTCAAAGCCAAGGGGTGAGAGTTGATCACCCCCATTTTCCACAGCCCCCAAGTCGTTCCCTGGGGGCCTTTCCACATGATCATACATGTCTTAGGTCCATCCTCCTCTGAGGAATCTTACCCGTCATTGGCTAACCGACCAAGCAATAGGGGTCAGACAAGGAGCAGAAACAGCACTCCTGCCAGGGAGATAAGCTTTGTCTCCTTAGTGTCTCCTGGTCAGGATGTCTCTCACTCAGTCTTAGCCGTGGGGGGTTGCAGTTTCCTGAAACCAGGCAGGGCAGTTCCCAACATTTGAGAATATTTTCTACTCTAGCAAAACCAGTCATTGACCCATCAGCAGCAGAACTCAGGTGTGTAGATTCTCTACTTATATTTGGGGATACTCCTCGGAAGCTTTGCTGAAATGCCAACAGCTAGGAGTCAATGGGAGCTTTTCCAAACTCAGCACCACCATTCATTTGATTTATGTCTAAAGTGAGAGTTTCTCTGTAGGAGCTATTGGTGATTCATCCATTTTGCCTCCCTTCTTCAATTGCTTGGTTTATACATGGAAGTTTCTTGCCATTCTGTCTCATGGTAAAGGCAGAGAAGCAGAGCTCTTTTACATTATACCCACCCCAAAAATGATCTTCACAATTAAACTGTCAGGATGTCTCAGCATAAGCAGAGGGAGAAACTGCAGATGTGTACACTGGGCTCAGTGGACAGCAGGGCCTGGCTGGTGGGAAGGCAATGTTAGCAAAAGGTAACCATGCCCACCCAGTTGTATTCAAAACAGACCACAGTAGATTCAAACTCTGGCCCCTTGATACCAGACATTTTCAGTAACATCCAGCTCAGGATGGCCATTGTTGCTGAGTGGATTTACTGTTTTACTTTTGTCTGGATCCAAGCCACTTGTCTTTCGTGTGTGTAACACAGGAGCTCCAAGCTAGGGAACTGCACTTGTGTTCGTGACGTTCTGAAAAAGTCATCTGGAGAACCAGTGGATGTGGACATGCTCTTGCTTACTCTCGTTACGTGGCAGAGTACCAGTGACAGTGGGTCAGGCAGGAGACCACACCCCGCCTCCAGTCTTGTGCTGTTATAGGGTTGGGAAGTGTGTAGCAGCAGTGGGGGGAACAGCGGCGGATTGTGAAAGCTTTACATTTCCGTGAAAAACACAGGGGCCTTGAGAGGGCTGGGACATCCAGATATAGACTGTTTTCCTCATTCCTTATCACTGCTGGCCAGACAGCCATCTGCTCTGAGGTGTCGTGGAGGGGCCATGTTCTGAGTTACCCCACACTCCATCCTGACATTGTTCCTCTACCTCACAATCTTTGTGTTGGTTCATCTGGACATGGGGTCCCTGGGTGGTGAGAACGTTGGCACATGGTGTCCATATGCCACCAATACAGTATAGGCTATACCCTCAGAGGAGGAGAAGAAGGCAGAGGCTGACAAGGCCAAGGATGGTATGATGCCACCAGCCTCTGAAAGAATTCCACCAGGAGGTGAAGGGGTACAAGGCCCAAGCTGAGACCTCTGTGATTTCATCACCCAACGTGGCCAGGGCCTGAGACACAGTATAGGAGTTGTGAGGGATGTAGACACAATGTTC
The DNA here is from genome assembly GCA_004024845.1 of Tonatia bakeri. Classification (NCBI taxonomy): domain Eukaryota; kingdom Metazoa; phylum Chordata; class Mammalia; order Chiroptera; family Phyllostomidae; genus Tonatia; species Tonatia bakeri. Next base: position 95,744 of record PVIA01002268.1, read on the forward strand.
AGTATGTAGGATGGCACAGGTTTCTTCCTGGACTGCTGTTAAGAGGTCTAAGGACATGCAGTTCTGCAGAAGCACTTTTGTTATTTGTAAGACTTCCTTGGACACTAGGGATACAGCATTTCTAGTGTGGTTAAGAGCTAAAGCAGTATGATTTGCTAAAGTGGTTATGGCAGTGTGCATTAGAATTGTTCCAGCAAGGGGTACAAATATGGCAAAGGGTAGCCCCATCAGTTCCCTTGTTTGACTAGGTGGTGGGCCTGAAAGAGTGTTTGTCACTCAACCCGGGATATAGGGCTTTCCCCAGGTACAGTATCCAGTCCAGCTGTAGTGCAGGTAGGGCCACTTATAAGGTCCACAAGCCCAGAGTGTTCTCCATGGAATAGTGTGAGCCCCTGTTCAGAGTGAAGCATTCTGTTTCCCCCCAGCCTCTTCTGCTGTCAGGATGGTGATTTGTTGGCAGAGGTCTCTGGAGAACCATCCCATTATTCAGGCAGTTTCATTGGTAATTCAATTGTGGCACCCAATGCACAGTGGGACAGAATGCCACAGCTGTGTTGTAGGTCCACCATCCACCCCAAGCCGTTCCAAACTGAGTAACTAAGCCATGGTTTGGTCTGGTTCCCATGCACGTGCAAACACTGAGGCAAGAGTGTGATTGTAGAGGTGATTGGAGTTGTTCCAAGTTTGTGGCCATTTTGATTTGGTCTGCTTGGTGGGATGGATATGCAAGGGAAGTCCTGCAGAGGCAGCAGTCAGGGACTGTGCAGACCCAAGAGTGGTTGTCCACAGTGACCAACATTCCTACTCAGTGGAGGAAGGTGTTGGTTCTGCAGAATTCAACCAGACAACCCCCAAGAATTTGATAGAGAAACCAGGTAAACAAGGTCATAGTATACATTCTGTGAAAACAGAACACAAAGGTAAATGAACACAGCAAATCCTAAACCAGTTTCTGAGTCTGCAAGAATGTCAGATGAGAAGACTTCCAGATGCAAGGCTTTTCCTAGAATGAAATTAAGCAGCGACATATGATAGGTCCTCTTTATCTGTAGTTTAAATGTTTCTGGTGATATCATCAGGTGCTTAGGTAAATTCTGTATGGTTGACACTGCATCAGTAGTTCTCAGTAATTCCAAATTAAAGGATACAAATAAAATGAAATATTAGTTTGAGAGAAAACTAGAAAAATTCAGGATCCAGTTCAGTTTGCAGGTGAACATAAAACTTTAACTAGAATCTAATATTTAAACTATGTATGATAGACTATTGAAATATAATGTTTTCTCCCTAAATTATCCTTATTTTTCATTAAAGAGACTGCATTTAGTCTATTTTCAATTTGGCCCAATTATTTGCCTAAGTACAAGAACAGCAATTGATTATATAGGCTTTCTTAAATCTACTTTACTGGCCTGTTACAAGGAATTTTCAGATTGAAATTTAATTTGCCCCTCAGGGCAAAGAAGCCAAGCTCCACAATTGCCATCAGGCTTTGCCTGTAGTACCTACTTGGTTGAGTTCCTCAAGTACTCAAGTTCCCTAAAATGTCTTAAGGTTTCTTCCTTGCCATCTTTCAGGGAAGCAACCTTTATTTCTTACCTGGAAAGACTTCCATGAACCTTCTGAATAAGGAATGTATGAGGCCATTTCTCCAAGGGGCTTTTATTGACTTCAAAAGCCCATCTTAATTCCCTAAAGCCTTCTAGGGACATCCAGAGTCCAGGCATGACCATTTTGATCATGACAATCCAGACAAGGGCTTGGTTAATAAAACCACAGTTGGAAACTGCTCCTATTATAAGAAGAGACTCTAATTGGATTTATGCCATAGAAAACATATTGCCATGGAAAGAATAATACTCATTTAGAGTTTCCAAATTCCAGAGGGATCAGGTAGGAGAAAAATAAATACCTCAATACCAGGGGGACCCCCCAAAATGGAATTTATTTATAAAAAATGGTGTATTTGCTCTTACGTCTTTAAACTTCAGTCACCCTCAAAGTATTCACCTCTTGATACAATACACCTATCGAGAAGTTTTTTTCCACTGCTCAAAATAATTTTTGAACTTGTCGATTTTGATGCCTTTTAGTGCTTCTGTCATTTTTTCTTTCACCTCTTCCATGTTGGCAAATGTTTCCCTTTGAGGACTTTTTCATCCAGGGAAACAAAAAAGTCACTCAGGAGAACAGGGAGGGTAGTGATTGGGGGTCATGTCGTTTTTGGTCAAAACCTGCTGAACACTCAGCACAGTGTGGGCAGGTGCACTCGTAAATCACCCATTATGAAATGGGAAAACACATTGAAAGAGTTAAAAAGAAATTCACTGAAGTCACAGGCAGCCTCTCACAACAATGCCAGCTGGTACATTGAAACAGATGGGTTCCTAGAACATTCACCTACCGAGGGAAGCCTGAACTATAAAGGCACCCACCCTGCAGAAGATAATTCCAGATTTTGGGGGCTTCCCCCTCATATTGCTTATGAAAGTATAATTACCAAATTGCTTTAGGGAAAAAAGTTTTCTTAAGTCTGAAATACAAAAGATTAAAAAGCAGCAATAATTTTCAACAAAAAGTTATAAAAGCCACAATTATCTTTAGTGTAGTGTGTCCTAGAATCAATTTCTTTTCATCCTGATCATCTGCAGTAATTTCTATAAATTCAGTTACTTCATAGAGTTCTAGTAACCTTCTTTCCACTCAGAGTAGGAACCAAGAATCTGTTCTCAGAAATATGCAATCCACAACAAGTCAGAGTCCTTCCCAGGAGCCTTTCCAAAGACCATACATTGTTACAAATGCATTACAGTGAAACAATGACTGCTTATAAATGAAAAACCTAAAATGACATGGTTATAGGCCTGATTATAATGCAGTTGACAAAGAACTTTGCTTTTTTGTAAGATATAACATTCCAAGATAACAATTTCTTGCTAAGCAATAATTACTATGTAATGACTTAAAAGAACAATACAAAGCCTATATTTTTAGATTCCACACACAATCTCAATATATAAAGAACAAATGATATGTGAGATTTTAAAATGCCGTACATGACTTACTGGAAGTGTACACTGAGCATCGGAAACAGTTCATCAGCTCCCAGGGTGTGGACCACACACACCTGGGGCACCACTGCTCCATGTCCCACAGGGAACCATCACTCTTGGTTTGTCCCATGTCACTGACAGGACACCTGCTACCCTGAGAGTTCCCTGTTTGAACTTGGCTTTGAACTTGTTTAAGTTTCTTCCTAGGGCTGACTGAAATCTCTAGAATATCTGTTTTAATAAAAATATATGTATCCAAATAAAACATAGTTATTATTTTGTTTGGCAAATCTTCCCATATAATTTTGAGCATATTAAATAGGCCTGATTAGTTCAAAAACTTCTCTTTTATAAAGAGAGAGATCAAGTCTTTGAAATATTCCAGGGGTCCATTGAAATAACTCAAAGTCATTTCTCAGTTAAAAAATCTCATAAAATTTGAACTCTGGGAAGGTTTTCAAATAAACTTAACCAAAAGATTAAAACAAACTTTTTATAAAACAACACATTTTTATGGCAATAACTGTAAAAGACATCAGTTAAACTTAAAACTTGTTTTACTATCAAATAATTTGTCCAGATCACAGTATCCTCCTTAATTTATATGTGTTTACTTTCTTAAGGCCAATAAGATATTATCCCCTAGTTATGCCACTCAGAGGCAGAAAACTTATCACATGTAACACACAGATGAACTCACATCACAAAAAGACCATACACATGATGACTGAACACATAAAGACTATACACATAATGTGAATTACTAATTTTTGTAGAGGAAGCACAAGATTTTCTCATTCTCTTGACCTTGACAACTTGAAGGAGGCAGGAGAGGTGGGGAAGATACCAGGCTTGGGTGGAAAGCAGCTTCAGTTCAAAAGGGCCATTTTTTTTCCTCTCCACATTGAGGAGGGGAGTTGCTTTTGCTGCTTCCACATTAATCACCCTATTGTCCTAGGACTTTAGCACCTCCCAAGCCTCCACAGTCCCTCTTTATGATTTTTATCTCTGTCTGACTCAGTTTCACTTTCTGCATTTTCTGCCACAGGATCCTACTTACAGGGATTCCAACCTGACTGGGCTCTGACTGTCCCCACTCTAGCCTTTGTCAGCTTGCACCCACTGATGTGTACACACTGAGAGGCCAGATCCTGCAACTGCTCACTGGTCTGCTCCAGCTGTCACCCCATGGCTTCTTTACAATCTGCTTTTGTCAACCTCCTGTCCCTCTCTAACTTAAGTTCACCCTTTAACTGCCTTACTTCCACTTGGGACCCCAGCTGCTTGGTAATGCAACACTGCTGATGAGGCAGCGTGGGCTTCTTTTTCTTCCCCCAGTGACAGCGTTCTTCTGCCACCTTTAAAGTTCTGAAAGGCTGGCGGGAGTGTTGGGGGTATACCCCTAATCCTGAGGAGGGCCCCAGGAACCTAATAGGCTTGCCACCTCATACCACATTGAACCAGTGGACCACACTGGGATTCCCCCATTAATCTCCTTGGATTCCCCTTAGTGTTCTCCCCAGGATACCCCCAGTAATCTCTCCCCTGGACTGTCCCTGATTATCCCCCACTTGGCATGTTGTCACTCTCTGTGGGCTCAACAAGGGTACTTTCTGGAATATCCTGTTCATGACACAAATTTTAATGCAGGAGCTCCAAGCTGGCGAGCTGCACGTGTGTTTTTGATATTCCAACCAAACCACCCAGAGGACCAGCAGATGCAGACGTGCCATTTGATTACTCACATTACACGGGAGAGCGCTGATGGCAGCGGATCGCGCAGGAGACCACACTGCGCCTCCTGCCTTGTGCTTGTTACAGGGTTGGGGAATGTGTGACAGTGGTGGGGTGTGAAAGCTCTACAGTTCTCTAATAAACACAGGGGCCTTGAGGGGGCTGGGACATCCAGATATAGACTGTTTTCCTTGTTCCTTATGGCTGCTGGCCAGAGGACCATCTGTGCTCTGAGGTCGTAGAGTCCATGTCCTGAGTTACCCCACAATGTATGTGTTTCAGTAAGAGAAATAGATTGATGTACTGTGCCTTAAATATTGCCAGGAAAAGTAACATATTAAGCACATATTTAAATCTATTTCCTTTTTTCTTCTGTTATTAACGAAGATAAACTCATAAAAAGAGTGACGTCTACTGTGTAATTTCACTGTATCAGTGCAATGAGGAATGCCAGCATATGCAGAAACCTCACTTGGAATACTTGAAAGAGAAGGCTTATCTTACCGAGCTTTCAGCTGTGCTGGGAACTAGTTTTGGCCTGCTCTGGCCCTGGTTCTGGATCTGGTATGTGACATGGTGAAGTCACTTGGCTTCTCTGTCCCTCTGTTTTAATTTTCACTCATACAAGGTGGTGTTTGCTCTAGAAATGACCCTTTCTTCTTCCGAAGAGTGGATGTCCACCTCAGTGAGCTCTTCCATACTTCTCACCTGTGAAATGATGGAGGCTCTATTATCCTCCTTTCCAGTAGCACCCAGGCTCTGGGGAAGGGGGGACGGGAACTGGACCTTAAGCTTGGTCTCTGTGTTCCCTGGCATGCCCATTTGCATCAGTGAGCATCCATCAGGTATTTATGAAGTAGAAGCACACTTCTCCCCTTTAGTTTTTGTTGGTAATGGAAGCTCAGCAGCCTGATGTGGGATACATACATGAGTCTCTCAATGTATTAAAATTCATTTTTTAATTAATTAATTTTAGAGGTATTAAATTTATTTTATTTTTTAACACTAGAGTTGACAAATTTAGTGTGTAGTTCTATGGATTTTAACACATAGAACCACAAAAAAAGTCAATTTTACTCTATGTTGATTTAAAATTAAAATTAAAAAAATGTCTCCCCTTTTGCAAAAGTCACTGTTGGCACTCTGAGGAGATGAACCAGAAGCTAAAATTTTTCTCTCCAAAATATGCTAGCCCTGCTAGGATAAGTAGCTTTTCATTTCTTTCTAATATTTAATTATATTTCTCTTTGATTTTCTAATAAATTTTAGAAATAAGCTTTTACTTATGCTGTGATAAGGATTTTTCTGGTTATAAAATATTGTCTTTAAATAATAAGAGAATACCTGTTTTATTCCAAGAAGGTCCTCAGCATGGGAATAAAATATGGGTGACCAGTATTTCCCGAGAAGCAGCTGTTAATAGTCGTATTATTGAATAGAATAACTGAGAGTCTCGTGTACCAGGCTGCTGGCTCTGTAACCTGGGTCAGTGTACTTCATCCTCAGAACTCCCTCCAAGGAGGTGAGCGTCCCCTTTTCTGACAGATGAGAAATGAGCCACTCATAGGGAGAGAGACAAGACTGGAACCTGGCTCTCTCTGTCTCAAAATTCCACACCGTTCCCATCCCAGGCTGGTTCCCTATGAACAGATACAGTTTATAAAGGTAGTTTGTCAGATGCATGTGTGTGTGTGTGCGTGCCTAGAGGGTATAAAAGGGGAGGTTTGCCAAGAAGGTGCCAAAAGGTTTGTTCAAGTCGACCCTGTGTTAGAAATAGTGAAGGCTGATGTAGGGATGGCCACCACCGTCCTCTAGGTACCTATGCTGAGCACTTTAGCTGCTGACAGCCACCCACTCTCAGAGTCCTAGTGTCTGTGCGTGGAGTATTTGTTCCGTGATGCAGCAGTGGCCTGGTGTGGCAAGAGCCCATGGCCTGGTAACTAAAGCTTTGTTCCTTCTTTCCTCTTAGCACTACTTCATGTCCATTGATGCTCAGTCCCCAGCACATCCCAGCACTGATGAGCTATCAGTCTTATCAGAATTTAATAAGTGCTAAGCCCTGCAATGGATGGGCAGAGTGCAATTAACAGTTTTTCTCTGACCTAGACTGACTCCTCCACGACTGATGAGCAGTAGGTAGGGTGATTCCACGGGCTGCCACACATTCATTTCCTGAAACGCTTCTTCTCCCTTGTGAGGATTTAACTCCCTCAGCTTTCCCTAGGGCAGTAGTTGTCTTCTTCTGACCTCCTCCTGTAATTCGCTACTATCACACCTCCCTAAATAAGGTAGCTGTCTGCAGAAAATCTGTTCTATGTTTTCTGTTTTTAATAGGTTTTGGCAGTCAGTACTCTTGGGGGTCTTGCTCATCCTGACTCTAACGTGCTGGGTGACACTAGGCCAGTCACTGTCCCTCTCTAAGCTGTACTTTCTACAGATAAGAGTCATGGTGCTCTTTCTCTCCTGGGGATGGCTTTGGAATTGAGTGAGACAATGAATACAAACTGCTTAACACAGCTGGAGACCAGTTCATTTCGATCACTGTTTGTCACAAATGTCTGTATGATCATAGCCTTGGAGATAGTTCATTTATACAATCCCAGTTTTTTTGAGCAGGCCTTTACTTAGCAATCCTCTTTCACAGCTGAACAAAATCTAGTATGTAAACATACGAGGGGGGACTCCCCAAAATGGAATTTACTTATAAAAATTATAAACATTCTTACATGTTTAAGTTTCAGTCACCTTCAAAGTACTCACCATTTCATGCAGTACACCTATTGAGACATTTTTACAGTTTCAAAACAGTTTCAAATTCGTCAATTTTTGAGAAGTACTAAAAGAAGTGCTTCTGGGAAGGTCCTCTCTCCAAGTCAGTACTTCTGCCATGTTTTGTTTCACCTCTTCCACATTGGCAAAATGTTTCCCTTTGATGACTTTTTTCATCCAGGGAAACAAACAAAAACAAAAGTCACTCTGAGTGAGATTGGGTGAATAGGGAAGGTGGGGCACAGGGATCATCTGTTTCTGGTCAAAACTGCTGAACCCTCAGCATGGTGTGGGCAAGTGCACTCGTAAATCACCCATGAGATGGGCAAACACATTGAAAGAGTTAAAAAGAAATTCACTGAAGCCAAATGCAGTCTCTCACAATAATGCCAGTTGGTACACTGATATAGCTGGGTTCCTAAAACACTCACATCTTGGGGTAAGCCTGTACTACAAGGGATCTGCCTTCCAGAAGATAATTCCAGGATTTTTGGGCATCCCCCTTGTAATGTCCTGGAATCACTAGACCATTTTTCATGGACATGGAATTCTGCCTGTTGTTGGGCTATGCAGTCACTACTCACACTTAAAGAATAGTCTTTGCTGTTAAACTGCCTAGGGGAGTGCCAGGTAGATTAGGCTAGCACTAAAAAGTCGCTCCTTTCTTTGGGCCCAGCTTCTTATTCTGTGCTGACTAGTTACTCAGAAGTGGAAGGTTGCATCCTTATCCTTCTAAATGGGAAGAAGGAGCTATTGCTATACACTGGTATGAAGGTATATTTTTAATACTCCACTTGCTTTGTTTTATTCACGTTGTTATTTGTCTTCCCTCAACATAACAGGCCAGCCTTTGCTGACAGTACCTGGAGTTGGGGGTGCCCTCAGTAGCTGTGGAGCAGAGCAAAACTCCCTTGTCACCCCTGAAACCCTGGCCTTGGCCTCATTAACTCTGGGCTGTGCCTGTGCTAAGCAGCCACCCGGGACTGTCAGCTCAGAGCACACGTTGTTCCCTCTCAGACCTCACACCAGTACTTCTGGGAAGGTCCTCTCTCTAGGTCTGTGTGCAGCATGGCTGTGACTTCTCCAGGTCGTGGTCAGTCCTCATTTCATTGAAACAGTCCCCCTGCACATTGGTCAGAGTGACACGCACATTAGTGCAGAGTGGGGGTAAAGTAGGTTGACAGTTGTGAGTCCATGAAATATAGAGCTTATTCTTAATTTTTAGTTATTAATCATAAAATAATATGATTATTTTCCATATGAACAACTGTAAACCTGCTTTGGCACAACCCCCTATAGCGCAAAGCTATCAAGTCACTGCCCAAATCAGTTCAAGGCTAAGCTTTAATCTGGCCCTTTCAAGGGCTTTCCCTTTGTGTTTGCCTATTTTATGACACCTTTTGAAGGCCACAACTGCTTCTGACAATTTTGTGATCTACAAAGAGATAGCAGGGTGACCTGGTGGTTCACTTGACTGTCATAAGGCAAAATGACAGCCAATGAAAATTATCAACCAAAATAGAATAATTGTATTTCTTAAAATAATATAAAAAGGAATACTGTTTATTATTAAGAGCTCAAAAACACAAACAAGAATTTCAAAAACGTAAAGATGGTCCCATGTCCTATCAACATTCCTCTAGTGTTGTTCTTTCAAATTCAAATGTCTCTTTCTGTGTACGTACCCATGCAGTCAGTGGTCTCAGATGGGCAATCTTCTAGATCTTAAGGTAATTTTAGTTAAAACCAGTACTCAAGTGGAACTTACTGTTCTAAGATAAATCTTTGACTGAGTTGCTAATTGAATGTTGCCTGTAAGAAAAGATAAAACAATCATAATTGCTGGGATTATCAATCATTTTTATTTATTTCTTTATATATAGCTGTATTATCTAAATTTATTCTGGTTCTTTGCCTTAAAAAATGGTTTTAAATTTAAGCTGAATGGAAATTACGCATGTGCTTAGCTTATAGAGTTCATTCCCAGTTTCACTTGCTGTGCTGTTTGTACAGACGCGCTGCTGTCATTACAATGTCAGGAGCTGTATTTGAACGTAAGGTCTAAGAGCATTTCTCTCCTTTTTATTAAATAAAAACAGGTTCTGGAGTTGGAGCTAAGCTCACACAGTAAACTATAGTAGAACATTCAGGCAAATAACTAGTGAATTTATGTGAGAAAATACTTTGATGTGTTAACTTGAAGTCCTGAATTTGCTCATTTGCTCAGTATGCAAATTCTGATAAGAGAGAAGAGCTAACATGATTTTTATGACCGAAAGTAACTAAACACAAACTAATGATGTTTGCATTGTTGAAGGTTTGATGAAGGAATACATGCCAGGAAATTGGAGGCTGGTAGAGAGGGGTTTGGTGTGGTTTGGTTTGGTTTGGTTGGCGGTGGGCAGGTGGTCTGTGTTTTTTTTTTTCTTGGAGGAGAAGAATGAGTTCATTCTGAACTGAGAGCTGATGGGACAAAATCAGGATGTTGAAGATTTCATTCCACCTCTGCGCTAATCAGTCCCTCAGATGGAGTAATTAAACATTAAAGCCATCTGTGAATACTCAGAAGCCAACTAAATCTTAAAAACAAGCAAGTGTTTTTTCTAAGGATACATACATAGTCACTAAATAAATTGTTTAAGGTTATGAGCTAGATGTCTGTGTGTGTGCACGCTTATTCCTTTAGGTTGGGAATAAAATACATTATTTAAAGACCTTAAGCTATTCAAATTAATTTAACTTAGTTTGGAGCTGAGTATTTTCTAATCTAGTGGATGCAGATGGGAAAGAATAGGTATTAAAGTGTAATGTCTACCTGCTTCCAGACACAACCAGCCATTTCACAGAGATGAACGTGCGAAGCCCCCGCCACATTGTAACATCGATAACCAAGGAATTAGCCTAGGGAGGCACACGTAGGATATCACACTGATACTGGTTTTAGATCTGATCTTCCCCTCTTTTTTCCTCAGATTTTATTTATTTTTAGAGAGAGGAGAAGGGAGGGAGAAAGAGTGGGAGAGAAACATGGATGTGCAAAAGAAACATTGATTGGTTGCCTCTCAACCGCCCCCAACTGGAAGTGTAGACAAGGGGGCTCTCAGGCCAGCAACCAGACTGATTAAGGGAGATTGGAAGAGTCATGATGAGAACAAATTCAGTGGACAAAGTCAAATAAAATGACTACTTGGACTAAGAGGGGGGTGAGGTAAGATTAGTGTAAATTAGCCCAATTGTAGCAAATATTACTTGAAAGTGTAATCTGTTCACCAGGCACTGTGTAAGCATTTTATGTGGATCCAGTCAACTTTTACAGCATTTCTCTTTCACAACTGTGAGTTACTACTCTTATCCACATGTCAGGAAGCTGAGGTTTAGAGATGGAGAATGAGTGTGCCCAGGGTGTCACAGTGAACAAATGACCAGCTTTTCTGTGTGGGTGTGGGATGTGAGTAAGTGTTCACGTGTATGTGTAGCACTTCTCCTGCTCTGTTTTCCGACACCATGCACTCTTCCTAAAAGTTTGTTTGGGATGTTTGTGCCCATTTACATGGCTAAATACCTTTTAAGTGTTTCTTCTGAGTTCTCGTGTAACATACGATGCCTTATATTCTCAGTCACATAAGTATATATTGTTTCCTAGACTAGAGCTAATTTCTTGGGGATGATAAATGTGACTTCTGTCTCGGTACATAGATATTCCATGTCTGTTTTTGATGAGTCTCTTTTAAAGGATTTTTCTCTGACAAGCACCCAGCATGTTGCTGTGCGCTCTCAGATAGTACTCGTTTTAGAACCTTTGTGTGTGTGCTCGCAACAGGCATTCTGTGAGTGTGCGCATTATACAGCGTGTTCACAGGATGCCTGTTCTGAGTGCCAGACACTCTCTGAACAGCAAAGAACAGAGCAGACACCTTGCTCAGTGTGGTGAGGGAAGTCCACAGTCAGTGCCAAGGATCTTATGATCTGTCTGAGTGTGAAAATGGTCACATAAAAAATTAAGTTTTTTTATGGTGAAAATGTAAGGAGGAAAGCACAGACATTGGAAAAATTAACTGTTTTGCAACTTATTATATCTGATTCATTATTGATATGTTTTTCCTTAAGAGACATTTTTGTCATATTCATTTGTAAAATAAAATAATTTGGATTCTCCCATTAACTTATCATACAGTTATTCTGTATGATAAAAGTAGCAAATCTATTTAACAAATAAGCATATGTGGAAATTTTAACTACAAGGTGAGTTCATCAGATTTTAGTACCTCTGACATATGTAATCACACCTGCTATAACATTTAAGTTTACAAAGAAAACAGTGTTTTCTTAAGCACTTAGATAAAAAATGTTTTTCTTTTGCTACAGTTCTATTGGGGTGATAATTTAGATGCATTTAATCTTTAATCCACAGCCCGTCCCCTGCCACCCACCTAATAGTGCCTTGACAATGGGGGGGGGATGGGAAAGATGTTTGCTTAAAAAACAAAACAAGCAAACAACAAAACCAGTGGTTTTGTGAGTTATTTTAGGAAATTCAGTTCTCACTCATTTTCAGAGACCATAGTTGACATGTAAACTCCAGTTTGTTTACTTTAGAGAGATCAGCTGAAGTGCAGCATCTGTTTTTGCCTTTCCTGTGAGATCTTGGTTTTTCATCAGGGGCCTGAGGCACAGGGAGCTGGGCCCAGAAGGGAAGCTCCTGAAGGTGCTGAGTCAGGGACTCCCTGTGAGAGCTGGGCCTGGGCCTCATGCCTGCTCTGCAGAGGCAGCTTTCATATTGGGCTTTACCACTGCTAATCAAGGATAAACTCAATCAGCCAGGTAACATTATTTTACAACTAAAACAATGTCAAAATTCTAATTTTGCTTAAGTATGTCTTATTTTGGACCATCAGCTTTCTTCTATGAAGCTCAGAGCAGTAACCTAAGATTACTTTCTATTTGTAGAGGGAGAGTCTCTGTAAATGCAGTGGGTTTTTGTGGAGCTTGAGTGGTGGGGAGCTCCCTGCATGGTCCAATGAAATTAGAGAGATAAAATTTTAACCTTGAAGGCACCTATATTTTAAGTGTTTTCTACCATTTTGCTCCCTCTGCAGCCCTTGCCCAAATGGCTGCTGCAGGCATTCAATTCCCAGAGCCTTGTTGGAGCCCATGCTCAAGGTCCCAGGGAGAAGAGCACCCACATTCTCTGATGTTAGAACTACAAGGCATTGGAAACCAGGGAGGGATCAGGAGCCTTCATCTCTAGAAAATAGGCAACTGAATCGTCTCACATAAAGAGTGCACCAACTGGTCTACCAGTTTTAGTCAGTGGTCTTGTGGGGATGGCAGAATCACCGTGAATATAAGTTCAAGCTCAAGAGAAGGACAGGAAGAAAATCCAGTTAACTACAGTAAGAGTCATACAGAATAAAATACCCGTTGCTAAAAGAAATAGTTTTTAGCCCTGGCTGGTGTGGCTCAGTAGATTGAGTTCCAGCCTGCGAACCAAAGTGTCACAGGTTCGATTCCCAGTGAAGGCACATGCCTGTGTTGTGGGCCACATCCACGGAGTGGCAGTGGGGAGCACTAGAGAGGCAACCACGTGTTGATGTTTCTCTCCCTTTGTCTCCCTCCTTTCCCCTCTCTAAAAATAAATAAATAAAATCTTTTAAAACATAGTTTTTAAATTGAATGAATCTTTAGATTGGAATTGATAAAATATGTCCTTATTGTGTGAGAAAGATACACTTTCCAAATAATATTTGTCAGGTGGCATCATCTGCTTGAGGATGTTTCATTTCCTTATTAAGAAGACGATTAGAAGTTTGGAGCCTTTTTCATGGTTGTTATTAACATGCAGGGGAAAGGCTTCCTATTGCAGTGTCCATTAAATGGAGTTTTCTGTGTGTACAAATACTACATTTAGTCTTGAAAGTACTATAGGTTAGCAAGGAAAAACTGCATTGTTTGTTTCCTCATAGAAATGACATTTTTGTTTAGGGGGGAAAAAATCTATGAATTTACAATCTCTCCCTTTCTAGGTTTTGCAAATTGTATGTAAATAAATGCAGATAAGCAATTCTCTCTAGCAAGCTTCTTAGAAGTATAAAATGAGTAAAATTAAGATGCTGAGAGAAATGTGCATCTAATTAAGGAAGCATGTAAAGAAATGTTTAAATTCAAATTAGGTACTTCAGTGGAAAATATTAGTTGTTTAATTCAAAAGGTGTTCTGTATAATTCAGGGAAGATTCGTCCTTAGCAGTGGTCCCATTTCCTTCAAAATTCAGTTTTAGTAGCTTGCACTGGCTCCATTAAGCTTAAAACTGAGTTTAACCTAAGAGTTAGAATATAATAAAAGTGCAGTCTAGTTTTTAATGCCTTTACCACTAACACAGACAAGGGAGGCAGGAGTGATCATTTGAGAGTGAGGGTGGTGGGTGTAGGGATCTGCTTCTGTCTCAGTCATATGAAGCCCTCATGGTACTTTCATGTGCCATGAATAGAAAACCTTCAAACACAAGACCACAGCCAGCGAATTATCCCTAGATCCTCAGAAAGTTCTCTGCACAAGACAAGAAGGATGCCACCCACACATGTCCAGGTGGACACCTTCATTCTCGGGGCAGCATTAGGGACCTTCCAGCCCTTCCAGGGACGAAAGAAGAGGAAAAGAATTTGCTCTCCAGGTAGAAGCCTTCACTTTAAATAAATGGAGAACATTCTTGCAAAACATAAAACAACAAGGAAACTATTTCATAATTTAAGATCTATGTTGAGAAGTTGTAAACCATCTTGTAAGATTGGTGCTATTTCTTAACCCATGAGACCCTGAAGGGCGGCAGAAAGACAGACGGGAAAGTGGTCTATGCCAGCTTTCCAGATGCTTGGCTTGAAAGTGTCCCACAAAGATCTGCTTCACATGGAGAGAGTTCTTGCTTCCTACCAAATTGTACATCAAGACCGAGTTTCCTGATTTCAACAGAGCCCGTGTTTTAGCCCAAAGTATTTATTTCCTGGCTTCAGAGATAAAATAATTCATTCTTACAAAACAGTTTGGATCACAGGTGATGTGCAAAACCTTCTCTTAGATTTGGGTTCCCTCATCTGACATGGGGAATTAGAAGGTAATGCTGATACAACAGTCGTTTTTCATTTGGAAGGTTGGATCTGTCCTTTCTTTCCAGCAGAGGCAGAAATCCTGCTGAAAATAAGGCCAATCTTTTTTTCTCCTTCCCTCCCCTTCTGCCCCCATCCCTGTCCCACCCCAACCCTGACTGAAAAAGATACCATATGAGCCTCTAGACTGTAAATTGAAAAATATCTTCTGACTGTTAGTCTGTTTTCAAATATCCAGAAGGACAATTTAGTTTTAATTGAAATGGACACAGTGGTTGGCGTTTCCCGCTTGAGTGGGAGGGTGTTTCTCATATGGGCCTTGAAGCACACCTTCCTCTCTGTGAAAACTCTCTCCTTCTCCTTCAGGGACTTCCTGGCACTTTCAGTGACTGCCTCTCGGCCAGCTCCTTGTTCCAGTGGCTGCTCTACAGGAGGGGCAAGAATAGACTTATAGTTGTTTATATGGAAAATAATACAATATTTAATAAATCATAATACAAGAATGAACTCTGTGTTTCACAAACTCAACACTGTAAACCTTCTTTTGCCCACCTTGTATTCACAGAACAAAATACATCCAGCTGCCTACCTGTAGTCTTTCACCTGTAGGTCCCACATTCCGCACAGGCAGAGTATCCCAATTCACCCAGTAGCTTTCTTTCAAATTGGCTCATTTCCTGTTCCATCTCTCCTGGTAATGATGCCGTAATCTGGCTTCTTCTCCTTCCAAATTGCCAATGCCATAGCTTAGGCCTTTTTTATTTCTTACCTAAACTTATTGCAGCAGCTTCCCGACTGCACTCCCCAGATCTCGTCACACATCTCTTTCCCCGTTTTCCCTACTGTTAACAAAACAGGTTTTTCCCTAAGACATAAATCTCTATGACAGCCCCAGTTACAGGCTTCCTGATACCCCATCACCCACTTTATGGTATGGAATGATCTGGGTCCGCCAGGCACCTCTCTCTGTCTTCCCTACCTTGTTAACTACAGGACTTGCAGATAACCCTGTCATTGCTGTTTTGGGGCCTGTTTTCTCAGGCTGAAATGCCCTCCCACCTCCCACCCCCGACAAGTCTTCCCTGTCTGCTGGGAAACTGCTACTCAGCTTCCTTCTCCCCTGAGAGTGTTTTCTTCTCTCACCCTCCAGGCTGAATTGGTCTTGCTGTCTTGGTTGCATTCCAGGCCTCTGGTTATAGCATCCATCACACAGAATTCTAAATTCCTGTTTCCTGGTCTGCCTGCCAGTTAGGCTCTGAGCTCCTGAGGGCAGGAATTGTGTTTGATGATAAGACCAGAGTAGTCCTTCTCTAGCTTTTGATCCCAGGATCCTATTACACTCTTAAAAATTATCGAGACTCCCAAAGAGGATTTTATTTATCATGTGGGTAAATATCTACTGATATTCTACTATATTTAAAGTTTAAACTGAGGAATTTTTAAGTCAAGCACAATAAACTCATGTGCTACTATAAATGATACATTTTTATAGTAGCACATAACTATTCTTCAAAATAAAAAATGTAGTGAGAAGATTGACATTGTTTTACATTCTTAGAAAGCTCTTTAGTGTCTGGCTTATTAAGAAGTCAGCTAGATTCTTATAACTGCTTCTACATGCAGTTTGGTTCAGTGGGTTGTTTTGTTTAAAGTATAAAAGACAGTATGCCTAGATTGTGGCTAGTTTTCTACACCAAAACTTGGTAAGTGGTAGTTTCTTACATGCTCTTGTAATGAGAAACCTGAAACCACAGAGATGCGCTTTCTCACTGTTACCTTCAAGCCATTGCTGTCTCCTGCTTTCGGAACCTTTTACCCATGTGATTCCAGTGTCCCATGCATTAGGCCCTGGGAAACATGGGTCCACTGGGTTCTAAACATTTTCCAAATGATGAATCATTTACATGATAAGAAAAGAGAACAAGAAATCTGTAACTGTTAGGAAGTTTCAAATTCATGACAGTAGATACAAGTTTTTCAAAGTCCTCATTTTTACTTGAAAGCTCAAATTTTATCATTACCGATGAATATTGTCAGTAGCTTTCCTCAAAGGGACAGGACCCCTTTGTTCATTTTCAAGAAAATACCTTTTAAATACTTAAGCGTGAGAAACAGGTTTTTGCCAGTTATTCTTTGCAAGTAAAAATGATGTTCTGTTGGGGGGGGGAGGGGAAAAGGCTGGATCAGCTGCAACCCAAGCACACCACTACCTTCCCTTCAGGCAAACGTAGGACTTCGGTGTGTGGCAGAACTGCTCCATGTGTCCTTGCTTTCTTGTGAGAGACTATTATAAAGATGTGTGCTCTGGGTCAGGATTTATTACAGTGATTATTTACTGCTTCATCAACAGTGTGCTGAGGTGAAACTGACGTTTTCCTTCATGTGCTTGGAAGGGAAGAGTACAGCAACCATCAGTATTGTTTGGGACCAAATGGGGCTATTTTCCCACTCTCTCTGTACCATCACTGCAAATGTTTATCTAGTGAAGAAGGCAACTAATGTCTTAGTATTATTATAAAGTAGTTCTGACTGGGGAACCCTTTGAGAGCACCTTGGAGACCTCCAGGAGTCCGTAGACCACCCTTTGAGCACCAAAGGACTAGAGGGTCAGGCGGAGACTCCTTGCTCAGGGCCTTAGAGTTAGTCGCTGGTGTGCCAGGAGGGTGTGGGGAGGAGTGGAATGGCCAGATTTGTACGTCAGAGTGACAGTGTTGGCAACAGAGTGGCACTTCTGGGAAACTGGAACTGGATGTCATTGCCCCAAAGTAACCATGTTGCTTTGAATTGCCGGGTGGATATATGAGATGGAGTAAGCCACAAACTCTTAAACATGAATGTGGTAGGTTGAAAGTATTTCTGGGGGTTCTTATTTCCATTCCCTGGGGGGTGTTCAGGAGATGACTCTAGGGCACATCACACATATATGTATGTAAACTTTGAATGTGCACACACCATTGGCTCATTGGCCTCCCAGGTTGATACTTTCCAGCCCAGTTGGTCTTTGTGTTTTATCTTCAGCAGTACATTTCCTGAATTATACACATTCTTCCTGTATCTTATGTGGGAAACATTTGTTTACCATGGAGACCTCCCACTTAGTGGAAGCGTGGGAGACTCATTACTCAGAAGGTCTGAGTCAATATGATATTCAGAAGTGATCACAAATCATCCTGACCAGGCTAGCAGTGCTTCCTTACAACTCCGTTCAAGAGCCCTGCCTCTCTGTTGATCTCTTCAAAAATACTAAGCAAAAGACAATGAATCTTCAAACTCAGCTGATTTCATTGTGATTGATCTGAGCCAATTTTTAAGATAATTGATGATACTGCCTTAGTTCAGTCTGTCAGCACAAATAATTATTAATCAATATGCTCTCATCTCTTCAGAAGATAATTATAACACATGACTTATGTTGAACATTTCACTTGAGCTACCTTTACAAGAGGAAAATCAATGGGCTGGTGATCCAAAGCACTCTATCTGCAGGTCCATATTCCTTTCTCAGCCATATTTACCCAGGTAACTTGCTGTCCCTTTCTGGCAAAGTTGACAGGAAGCTTCTCATTGCCTTAATAGAAAGATTTTATACATATAATTACATATATATATACACACACACACACACACACACACACACACATATACATATATATATATATCACCTTTGATTGACTAAGTTGATTTAAAGTGATTTGGTTAAATGCCATAAAAACAAAGTGATGTGGCTTTACTTTGGAGTACAGTTAGTATTGCCCTGGAGAAGGAGCATATTGCCAGTGTGAAGGCAGTTCACTGTTGTAGATAGCGGGTGTCGTGTGAAGCAGGTTACTACGTGGGCTGTGAGTGTTCTGTAAGGCCATTTACACTGAATACATGGGGGGCCAGAATAGCAAAAGGATGTCAGGGTGTGAAGTGCTGCAGGGCTCAGGTAGTAGTGCCCCCACACTGTTGTTCTTGTCCAGTATGCTTTCAGGTCCCTTATACTAAAGCGTTCCCACCTGGGATTTGTTGTTTTGCCCCATCAGGCAATGTCTTGATGAACGTTAGGGTTTGATTTTTTTTTTTTTCTGTACGAGATGCAGAAGAAAATAATCAGCATTAGAAATGATCCTTCTTTTGTTCCTTAGTGGAGCATCCAAGCATCTGTTTTTGTTGTACTTGCAGAGGATATAGGAATGTGTGGGCCTTGGTGTGAGACTTCCAGACATGATTATAACAGATGGGAATTTTAAGCAACAGTTCCCTGAATTGTCTTTGTAGAAGCCCTTCAGGCAGCATTGAAATGCTCTGTCACATACTTGGTCAAAGCACTATGTTTCTTGGTATTGCAGCAGATCAAAATGGGAAAACGTTAAGGTATCCTTCAGCTTTAAGGGCCCATTCTTTACTGCCTCCATTTCCCACCCCTGTGCATTCCCAGGACACCCAGAGCTTGGGCCCAAGACCTCAAATACCAAGAAACTAAAATTCCAGCTCATTGTTAACAGCTGGCCCAGTTTCACGTCTCCAGAAGGTGATGTTCTTAAATGTTGAATAGAGTTTATACTATCAGTGAAACAGTGGGAGAGGGGAAATGTGGGATCCAAGAGAGCTTGGGCTTTTACAGAGTGAATTTAGTGGTCATTTTTTGGAACGTCTGGCTTGAAATTAGCACTGCAGGGAAAACCAAGAAAATGAAGCCCTGCTTCTGTCTGTAGGAGGTCACAGTCCTTTTAGGGAGGATCGAAGTGGAAAAGCGAGACATCAGACACTAAGAATACAGTAGAGAAGGGGCTGCCACCAGAGGGGTCATGAGAGAAGGCAGATAGACAGGCCCCTCATGTCCAGAGAAGGAGAGGCTGGTGGACAGGACTGGCTGATACCATGCAGGGGCTCCATGGTTACCACTGCTGTGTCCCTTCTCCACCCCTCCAGCCACTCCCCTCAGTGTACTCTGGGAAGAGCAGCTCACTCTAGGTTGGTCGGAGAGAAACTGAGGCATATCACCTGGGGCCGGCCATGATCTTTGTGATGACCTCTCTTAGAGCTGCCGACACAGTCCAGGAGACATTGTAACAGAGAGCTGTGACTGAGTGTTGGGACAGTTGGGGGGTAACTCATATTCCAGCTGGTCAATGCAAATCGCAGTGTTTGGAAATCTTTCTGACCAGTGGTCACTATGGAAATAGATGTGTTTCTAAGACAGTTGTGTCACCTTTACTAGAACATTCCTCCCACCCGACTCCTGTATGTCTTCTCTCACCAGTCACCACCCACCTTGTTCCTTAGTTGAGTTAAAGCCGTGGGAAGGGCTGACCTTCTCCATGGCTGGCATCTGCAGCTCCCTGAGCCTAAGGTCAGGTTGTGCACCTTGACTCTCTGTGAATCTCGGAATGTCATTCAACTACTTTGAGGCAAAGTTTTTTGTCTATAAAGTGGGCATAATACTTCATTCATGGGATTGCTATGAAAATGCAATGAGACAAATGTTAAAGCAGTTTCTAAAGAAACTATAAAATTTCACAATATAATATATAGTACATACACATGTATATGATACATAAGGTGTTATTTTGTTTTATCAATATTATTATTCCTCCCTACCTACTACCTGCTCTGGGACCTGTCAGCGTTCCTAGAACTGTTTCAGTTCAGAGAGGAAGCCCTGAGTAGTTGTGGTTTTCTTACCAAAGTGACTTAAATGTTCTAGAGCTGAAATGTGATAGATAAAATATCTGGAAAACAAATGCCATGTCTATCTTGCATATAGTATGTCAACAAATACCTAGTAAATGAAGCAATTATTTAAAATGATTACTTTTCCTTTTGTTTCTGTTTTTAATGTGTAAGAAAACTAATTTAAAGCATTTCTTCTTCTAAATATGTTTGGAGAAGTGTATGACAACTTTGCTCCTAACCTTGTCTCACACTAATGACTTGATATGAAAGACACTATTCTTTAGGACAAGGGAATGGAGTTCTCAAAGACCAATAAAAGTTGCCAAAGATGTATATGAATCAGGACCCAGAGCAATGCTTGCATAACCTCTCAACTATTTTCCCAGGTTTAAAGTGAAAATAACAGAGATAAAGGCAGAAACTACATGTCCAAGCATGATATATTAACAGCCGATCCAATCTACATAACAAAACAAACCAGAGGTCTAAGTCCTAAAAGTGATAGTTTTGGTGTCGAATGTCCTATTCCCCTTTACTGGAGAGGACAGGGCTATGGCAGGTGAAACACAGCATTTGTTAGAACAGAACAAAGGAAGACTGCAAAACATTCAAGGGCAGGAAGTGAATGAATAAGACATGCAGTTGGAGCAGCAGGACCTTGAGGTGAGCCAAATGCAATCATTCAAAGTGGAATTCAACAGGGCCTCCTGAGTCCCATCAAGGGACACAGTGCACTTTCTAAAAGTCAAGACCTCTGTCTTATCTCCTCTCAAGATGAGAAAGTGAGATGTGAAGACCCTTTCTGGAGATGGAATTTATTTTTAATGATAGGTTCTAATCTCTTTTGCAGGCTTTGAACATAAGAAGCGAGGGTTCAAAAATAGCTCCTTGAGGGGGAACAAAACAGTCCTAAGGCCTGGAACAGGGTCTGAAGTGCAGGCATTGGTGATCTGAAGCTGTAAATTGATAATCTCTCTAACAGAGGAAGATTTGGGTGTTCTTATAAGGCATGAGTAAGTGCCCTGGGCTGTCTGCCCCATCGGAAAACAAAATAATGCTGATAATTTGCATTTATATAATACCCCTTGGCTTGTGGTTCTACAAGCGCTTTGTAAACATTAATTAATTCTCTAAACCCCCTGTGAGTCGGGGGTGTCACTACTCAGGAAGACAGGCCAGTGATCCCTGCCAGAATAGCTATGCAAGTTAGAGAACACAGCAGCCTCTGGAGCCAAGGAGGTTGAGTGGAATTTTTATGAGTAATATTAACAAAGATAGAATGTTAATCAGCCTGTGTGGGCAGTAAATCTGGACACTATGCCATGGTTGAAGATCTAACACCTGACGATTCAGTTTCTCTCCTGTGACCCCAGACATTTGTCATGAAGTGTGATCTATGACTCTTTTGTCTCTGGTTGTTCTCTCTTCATTTTCAAAACTCTGCTTGAAACCCCAGTGTAAAGATCTGGGCCCAGTGTATGAGGACACGCAGCAGCCGGACTATACCGTTTTATTAAACAGCTACAAAAATTCTGATTTCCAGTATGGTCCGGCTGCTGCATGAATGGTCAGAGATTCATTCATTCATTCTTTCATTCATTCATTTACTCAAATCACAGCTCCATTTGACAAGCACAAGGTTTTGAGTGTTTGCTCCCTGTTAGACCTTGAGGCACCCCCAAGAACTTCTCTGTGAGAAAAGCGCTGCCCTGCTAGTGGTCTAAGGGCTCGGCTCTGTTTTCTTTATTCTGTTCACATTATGTGAACATTTTCATTTCCCCAGTTTGTTTATCTGACATAGATGTTAGGATCACTGGAATGATTTTGCAATTTGGATGTAATTTACCAATAAACATTACGTACTTGAATTTCTTATGAGAAAGATACACTGCATAGGACATAGTAATGATGTGGCGTAAAAGAACCCACTTCCAGGTAGAGTTAAATCTCTCACCACTTGTTGGGTAGAAGGCCTGTCAGAATTTGTAAAAAGTTTAAATTTAAACTTTTTTTAAAGAAAGTTTTTTTAATGAAAGATAGTTTGAAGCTTGACCAACAAAGTGGAGCTTATTGGTGGTACTTAGGGAATTTGCTTGTGTTGAGTAGGTAAGATTTGTGCATGGTTTGGCCTGTGTCACATGAGGAGTGGTCCTTCTGAAATGCTGAGAACTGGTTATAGCAGTTGCATCCCATACGAGATTCACATTGTGTTACATTTTGAAAAAAATCAAGTAGTTTGCACAAAGACCCTTAATAGGTTAGTTCAAAAGCCAACTTCAAGCTAGTTCTTTCCAAGTTATAAGAATTAGCAGTGTAAGAATTCTTGAGATGTGTTCTATGTTCACATATATTTGATATAAGTCAGATGAAATGGATAAATCATTTTTATGTTACTTTTAAGTTAACTAGTAAACAGGGAGAGAGCTACTTGAGAAAATAATGTGTGTTGGTATTTCTTTCAAAGAGTTTGGAACTCTAGGAGAAAGAATGAGATTATGCTATTGCTCCCAAAGTCTTCGCTGGAGGTGGCTGTCAGGACAGCTATCGGGCATAGGCTCAGGAAGGGACTGCCCTGTTTGGTGTGTGTGAAAGATCAAACACACCAGGGCCAGACTGGTCCCAGCAAGACACACACTTTCTTTCAGACTCTTGCCAGCTGGTTTGGCTGCTCTGTAGTGTTAAGTTTTACAGATTGAAAACATCTGGCTTTTCATCAGCCTTGTGTACTCAGAAGGAGACCAGTGTTAGCTGAAGTAAATTCACCAAATTCTTATCTGACACATTTAGTTGACCTAAATGTAATAAACTGGGGCAGTTTCTGAGGATGAATCTTGTTACCAACAGTGCAACTGTTCTCTTCTATCCTGACCCTGCCTTTGGAAGAATCTTCATTTTAAAATATGGACCGAAGCTTTTATTTGAAGCTTTCAAATTTGATGTCAGTAGTGATTTCTGAAGGTACCAAGAGTTATTTGCATAGAGGTCACACACAATGTTTCCTGTAGGAACTTCCTGAATTAGGAAAATTCAGAGCAATCCCTTGTAACCAGATGTCAGCAGGTTCCAAAGAGGACTTGCGACCTGTTGCTATTAAGAGGAGTAGACATCTGGTGTTAACTGATTTCTGAGGAAAGAAATAAAAGAAAATGTGTCAATAGTAGGAAAGTTGTATTTACCTACTAGACACAGACTGAGAAACAAGTACAAATGATGGTGCTGGGACTTCTGGTCACATTTATCTTTTGAAAGCATCCTTTATAATTTTGTACCCCATTTCTTCTGCAGCACTTTACATGGCTTGGTAGGGAAATTTCAAGACCAATTAATTCTCCTTCTGACTTTGTCATTGAATGTTTTTTAACATGCAAAATGGACATCACACAGAGTCATATTTTTGAGCAGCAGTATACAAACCAGACGTTTATTAATTGGATCATAGCTTCCTACTGAGTTAAGACTTCAGAGCTGACTGACCAGTGTTTATAATTGGCTGGCTGTTGTCATTGGTCTTAGCACTTTAGCTTGAAGTGCCTCAAGAAGTTAAAGACCTGTTAAAACAAAATCCACTAGAGAAAGTTTTTCTTAAAGACACTGGGAAAGCCAAGACTATTTATATTGTGTCAACAGTAATTCTGCACACCTGTTATGTTCCAGGTGTATATCAGCACAATATGGTATCAAGTTGGTGGTAATTCTCCTCATTTTACATTGAGGCTCAAAGAGGTAAAGCAGGAGCCCTAGGTCAGACAGCCAGTAGGTCCCCCCCCACCCACGCACCCCTGGGCCAGGGGTACCAAAAGTGTATTGGAGCCTAGGTAATAACCTTGGGTTTCTTAGCTGAGCCCCTCCTCAATATCGTAAATTGCTCAGAGGATAGAAAAGGAAGCTAATATCCTTGAGCATGCAGAGTGGTGTACCAAGCACTGGGCTAGACACAATTCCCCTTGCCAATGTGCTTTAGTCACTGAGGCTTTTCTTCTGGTCCACAAGTGTTTTTACATTTGTTGTTGCCTCAGGGCCTTTGCACTTGCTATTCCTTCTGTCTACAGTTCGGCTTCCCCAGATCACCATGTAGTAGTCAAATACTTTTTGTCATTTTGAACTCAACTCGCTCCTCCTTAGAGAGCCCATCTAACCACGCTGCCTCAAAATTACATCTGAAACCACTCAAGAGACTTGACTCCCTATAGATACTGAGACTAGCATCTCTGTTTTCTGTCTCTCTAAATTATTGGCATCCTGTGTTATTAACCAGTCTGGCCTGTCCATACCTACTCCCGCACATGTGTCTCTTCTTTCTTCTACATGTTCCTCAAGGAAGCAGTTGAGAAACTGGCCCTATTGGAAATGTAATAGGGTTCTGTTTGATGGATATTTCACTTTTGTTGCTTTTTACCTTGGACTTAACCTTCCCGTTTCATAAGCCTGAATGTGTGTTTTGTGTATTTTTGCTGGATTAGAATTAGATATCAACTAAAGATAATTTCATTTAGAACAGATATAGCTAAGCATGTGGTATTTGGTATGAGTTATGTGAAGAAAGTCAAGTAACATTATGAACAAATGAGTTCTGAGCAGTTTTATTTGTTTTTTTGGTTTTTGGTGGTGTTTTTTTTAGTCTGGGGATTTTATTTATCTTGGATTGTTATAGAGATTTCTTGGACTGTTTTTCTATGAATACCTTGATTAATATTTAAGTGTTATGTTTACATTTTGAGTTGATTTATATGAAGCTTTGCTTTTCCACCACTAAAACACACAGGATTCTTGTGACCCCAGTGTTAGAAACCATTCTCTGTGCCCCATACTGTCCACATTCGAAGGCTTTCCAGAGTTGGAGAATACTAGTGTGTCCACCCATATTTTGCAAAAAACGGCAGCATTCACACAGCCAAAAGGTTCCACCAGAGGGCTGTGCTTCCAGATCCTCATACTGTGTATGGATATGGATACTTGGGACCTCTGTGACCTGCAGCAAACCATGAAATAAGGTCTTTAACTGTGTGTGTATGCCTGTGTGCTAACTGCACATGAATTTGCTTTGTGGTATTTCTGGGTTAGAAGGACAGGGAGAAATATCAACATCTCCCCACGTTCCCATCTTGGTGTTTCCCTCGCTTTCCCCTTCTCAATTCCCATGAGAGGTGAGGATTCGGGGCAGTGTCCAGTGTTTGCCCGGCTGTCTGGGCGACATGAAGCAGCCATCAGCCATTGCCCAGCTTCAGACCCCAGCATGGAGTCTTGACTCTGATGCTTGTTTCCTATCACCTCGTAATCAAATCGTTTATTGTCTTTGAGCCTCAATTCCTTTACTAGTAAAACTTTTGTAATAATACACTGGGCGATTCTTAAAATCACTGTATTAGCTGATCACTATGCAAATTATGGAAGTTAAAATTATTGTATCTATTATCACCAAAATGTTTGCCCTCAGTCTACCACAAATCATTCTTTTTTGGAGTTGGCAAATGTTCATGCCTTTGTAGGCCCCACCCCCACACCTCAAGGCCCAGCATTTCATGAGGAGTGCAGAAGGAGGCAGGGCTGGTGCATTCCACGTGGTGATTGCAGGAATGCAATAGAGGCCATTCAGTCAGGGGAATCGGTGTTTTTCCTTAGGAAAAATTCTCATAGTAAATGTCAGTTTTGGTGAAGCATGCTTTCTCTCATGGGTTTCTTTAGTTTACACAGATATTAAAATTCATTGTCTTGTCTTAAAAAGAAAATAATGTTAATAATGTTAACAACATCTTTTAGGTCTGATGGAAAGTGGGCTGTGAGCTGTTGACCTAGCCGACTTGTTCCCAGAATGCCTTGACTTAAATTAATCTCCCCTTTTGGTGCTGAAATTGTAGGATTTCCATTTTCTGAACTCGAGTTATAAATAAAAGAAGCCAACTCTGCTCTAGATAATTATGTTTGGGGAAAGTTTACTAGTATCGCTGTTCATTCAGTTAGAGAAGCCTCAGCTTATTCACTGTTGCTCTTGTACCCCACGTCTCTATCAAACACAGTTTGCAGATTTGCAGCCAAAACTGTGTTGTTCTAATTAGGTCACTTTTGTCAAACATAAAACATTTCATTTATGTTATTTTTTGAGCAGAGACAGTAGAGAATACTTCTGCAGACATTGGTATGTATACTTAAGGTTATGCTTTATTATTATAGTATGCCTCAGACAATGATAATAATTTGTGTAAATTAACGTTATAAGGTCTGAATGTCTGAAAGTCTGCATTAGAGAAGAGAAAGGCAGCAGGCACAGATTATGTGGGGAGGGCTAGGGAAGCTAGTGCTCCTTCTCTCTGGTGTTGCTCTGTTAACTGTGAGGGCGGGCATAGCAGGGTCTTTAAAGCCGCTGTGATGTTCCGAGACTAGTGCGGCTTCCTGCCCTTTCAAGGGAACTCCTTGATCATGTGTTCGCCAGACTGAAAACGAGGTGGCTGGAAAGCAGTTCTTGTGTTCTAATTGCCCAGTGGGTTGAGGTTTGGGGACAATAAGTACATATCAAGGAAGGGTCAGGCTTGAAAGCTGGCAACCCAGTGAGCAGACCAAATCAGAGAGAATGAAAAGTGACTTTTTAAAAAATTTTTGTCTAAGACCGAGCTTTTCTTTCTTAAACATTTTTGAAATCTGGATGTAGAATACTTGTCAAATTGATTTGGAGGTGTTTGTCTTACCTTTTATGTTACTCCATCAGATCATTAATGAAAATCACAGTTCTAAAAGGCGTTTAGACCAAGGATTGTCCCACAAAAGGGATAATAAGCACAGGAGCTGCGTAGGCGGAGAGTGGGCGAGAGGAAGGGCGCAGGGCGGAGCAGTGTTGGTAGCTCTGGTGTTTTCCACTGCTGCCTCCAACATCTGCTGTGCTGCAGTGCAATTTTAAATATCTGGTATATTCTTTAAAAACCACAAGACCTTTTGCTATTTTCTTGCCTTCAGCGTGTGTGTGTGGTGGGGTGGGGACTTAGATTTTACAATTGAGACATTTATAATAAAAACAAATAGTAGAACAGGTTCCTTCAACCAAACCCCTCCTAAGGAAGGATTTTTAAAGAGGAAAAAACAATTTTGATTGTGCACAATTGTATATCACTTCCCACTGACATCTTTTAAACCCAGGAAAGCTCTGTGAATTCAGTTGCTTTGTCATGTAGGGTTTTATGATTGGTTGAATTTATTAATCCCTCTATCAGGATTTACCATTTGCAAGCTTGTGTGTATGTGTGTGTTTCAATTGTAGTCATTTTCAAATCAGATTGCACCAGCCTTTGAACACCCAAGACCCTTGCCCCAGAAGTCCAGGCCTCTTCCAAGGCTTCTGGAAGTGCTGCGCAGTGATTGGCAAGCCAGAACTGGGTAGGGAGGGGCTTGCAGGGACTGGTACAGGTGGCAGGAGCAGCCCCAGAGACAAAACCCAACACCACTGGGCCCATTATTTTGGTTCAAATACGTAAGAAAACCTTTCCTCAAAGTGGAAACAATAAACAAATTATCCACTTCCACAATCTGCTAATTGAGACTGTCTCTCTCAATAAACAAGTGGATTTTCTGCTAAGAAGCACTTTTATGAATTTACTCTGCATAGCTCTTTTGCTGTTCCCCATTTTACTTATTCTCCCTAAAACTTTATAAATTATATTACATATTAGTAATACTTAATATCCCTATTTTTGCATCCTCTTGGTTTAAAAGTCCATGACTCATTTGATTTCAGGGCACAGTTGTTTTTAATTGGAATTAAAATTAAATTGATTCAACTCATTTTATTTTCTTGGATGTAATAAATCAAGGAAGGGATGTGGCCACCACTGCAGCCCATAGGCAAACAGACCTAGTCACTTTAGGAGCAAGGCGATAGCCTCTTCTTTTATAATAACAGCTTAATTTAAAATTATCAAATTAAAATGATTACATTTATGCCAAAAATACGAAATAAAGTTTTAGAGAAACAGATTTGTTAAATATTTGAATTACCTACTGTTAGTGACTGAAATGACTGTTTGGGAACCATCTCAATGCATCTGAGAGGAGAGACGGCTTCTTAAACCCTTGTGTTCTGTTTGGCAACGTAAGGGTTTTAGGTGAATCGATATGGGGAGATTTAACACTTAAATTGATAGGATAATTTTACCTTGAAATTCTCAGCCATCCCATAAAACTGACTGTTTTAAAGTCCATTCCTTACATCTCCTGTATCATTCACTCTGTATTATCTTCTAATTCAAGAGAAAGTACTGCTTTATTAGGTTTCTTAGAAACCAGAACATTCATTTATTGTAAATTGTCTGATACTTCAATATCTAAATAAAATATCCCATTGCTTGCCTGAAGAATATTTCCCCCAAGTGGAAATACATTTTATTTTATGTGATTGTGGTGAGAAAATTGCTTGGTACACTTTCTGAATAAAAAAAATCCTTGTACACAGTAAATGTGCAAGTTTATGATAAGTCTCTGGGGCCCCTGCACTGGCACATGGAAGCATATTTAAGTTTATTTTTAATTTCCTTTATGACTGGGCATGATTTCTTTTGCTTCAGACCCATGCATATTCACTTACATTAATGTGCCCTCCCCCACCACACACACAGAAAACATAAAAGGGCTTTTCCAGGCTATTGTGGCAATTTTCTGAATGAGCTGCAAGACTGAAATTAATACCTTTGTTTAGAATCATCAAGTACAGAAGCCCATCATCTGCTATCCCCACCTGATGTTTAACTCTCCATGAAGTTAGTGTGCATTTTGTACATAAGGGCACATGATCAAGGTAAGCAAATGATTGTTTTGACCATGTGCAGCTCTGATTTAATGAGTTCTCATCGTATAATGTAATGTAGCCAGACTGATATAATAAATAATGGTGATGCTGGCAATAACTCTAAGTGTCAAGTATATTGTTTTAAAAATACAATGAATTTTAAGTTAATTTTGAAATGAATTTATATTAAACATAAAATAAAATACTTTAAATTAACTAATATTCCTCTTTTCTGTGATAACTAAGAAGGGACCTCTCCATTATCAATATCATTCTTTTTTCTCAATAAAATTGTGTGTAGAACCTCAGCATATAACACTGATCAAAACAATTTTATTAGTATAAACTTAGGTTTAGGGTCAAAGGTATTACATTTCTTTATTCTTAATATAAGTCTTTGAGAATATTGAGTCATCTCTGTGAATCTTAACTTCCTAAAATACATTGTTTGAAAAAATATCCGTCTACTGGATGGTATCCAAGCTCTTTGAGTTGAAGATTTTCTTATTTTATCCACAACCTGAATTTCTGCCTGATGTTGTCCCTTTTGCACCAGCCAGACAGACTGACTCACTGTGCCCTGAGCATCAGGGTCTCCTGATCCACAATCTAGAAGGCTATTCTCCTCCTATCTTTACACATTTTTCCTGACCTTCAGGACATACCTCAAGTACTTATAATCGGTGCTATTTACAAGCATATCTTGTATTAACACCTTTGGCTCTGTAAAGTCACTTACCTGCTTATATGTGTATCTCTTGTATTCCCAACTGGATTGTAAGTTTCTTTGCTTTAAAAATAAGAAAAAAAAATCTGCACTGTCCCCTTAGTCTAGCATAATGCTATGCATGTAGTTGCTGTTCGTCTAATAATGCTTGAAGGATGAATTCATGACAGTCATATCTTTCAAAATATCTATTTTAAGCAGTCCTACTCAAATAAAGAGCACTTAAGTTTATTTCTGTTTGGTCATATATAAGCCTGGATACATTTTCCTAGAGGGCATTATTATGCTTGGTGATATTCCTGACACAGATCTAACAGTCAACCCCCCGAACCAGCACATATGACATTGCCACGACCAATTATGTAACATGCAGATAGGAGGAAATGCTGCCTTTTCATGCCTGAGGGGAGGAGCAGAATCTATTTTGTGGGGCTCCCTTGGTGATGAGGGTGATGGCCTTGAGTTCTCCACTGCAGAACAACTCAGAGGCGGGAGAGGAGCCGAGAGCTAGAATGCTTGGGGCCACATCTACTTGTTGACCTACTCCATTGGCTGTGATAAGAGGACTTTCTGTGTCTGTTTGCCCAGGTGCTCAAACATAGAAAGTGAAGAGCAGTGACTGGGTGGCTGTGTGAATGGGCTTTTGAGAACCTGAGAATGACCTTGCCTTTGGAGGGGCAGTCAAATACATGTCTTCCTGCCAGAACAGTGAGAATAATGGTGTAGAAGTTGGATGGTTTGATAAATTCTTTCTTAGCCTTGCTATTGTGCTGGTATGTGGATGGTATACACAAAATGCTCCTCTGCTTTCGTTTACCCAAAGGAAATGGTAGCATTCTTCATCTTAACAAGTTTCCTGTAAAGTTGCATGTATAAAAAATGGGTCCATTTAACCCCTGGGGGAGGGAAGAAATTGCAAATGTTTTATCAAGGCTCTTAGATAGTATTGAATGTTTTCTCAGAACATCGGAGGTTTCCTTACATAACTCCAACATCCATCCCCTGCCCTCAACCATTACCTCCCGTGACAGGAGAAGTGGATTTGTTACACTTTGAACAGCATGATTTTTAACATTGTGTGAGTGGGTGTGACTGTTTCTGTGGCCTTGGCCTGCCAGGACTTTGCATGGTTATCCAGGGCAGGCAGTTTATTCTTAGTCAACAAAGAAGACATTCTGAGGGACTCCGAGGAATTCGGAAAGAAGAAGACACAGTCCACACCCTCACAGAGATTAAAATCTAGTTGTGAAAAATTAATGTGTGTGATATGACTAGACATTCCTGATTAATTAGTCGGGGGGTAAACAAAAAAGTACTTGGATTCAAAATAGGCCATATCTCTGAAGCCTGCAGTGATTTGGAAGATTTTTCTGAAAGAATTCCCAGTGAAACAGGATATAAAATAGTTTGTAGAGCTGGTAATGATGAATATTTATTGTTTCTTATTTGTTTTCTTGTTCATTTGTAATGATGAATACATTACTCATTACTTCTAATCAGTGGATATTGTTATGTAAATTTCACAGCAATTATCTATACCTTTTTAGCAGAATATTTTAATTCCGTTGATGTAATTTTACTGAGATTATCCTTTTTCTGGTCATCAGACAAGTTGGAATCTCAGGAAGCTCAGAGATACGTAACTTGGTGTAGATACAGTGCGTGGTGAGTGGTGAGAGCAGATGGTGAGTGCAGTGCCGGCTGCTCAGGTGCGGCCTGCGCGCCAGCGGCGCTGGCATCACCTGGGAGTTTGTTAGAAACATAGCTGAATCTCAGGCCCCACCTGAGACCTGCCAAGTCAGAATCTCATCTTCACAAGATCCCCAAATAATACTCGTGCACATTCAGTGATAGGAAGCAGTTTTCTCGGTTATTCACACTGGGCACTTAGTATTTTGTTCTCATCCGATCCCATTGGAATTCTGTTTCAGATTTCGAAGGTGTGTGTTTATTCGCCATATATGTGGACTTCCCTGAGCATGACACATTCTTTCACAGAGCAAGTTTTGTAGCATTAGGGATGAGTCTGGCTATAGTTAAAAGTTAAGCAAATACCTAAACTATTTTCCCAGCACTTGGAGTTTTTCAAAACTCAAACCATGTTTTGGGAAACACTATTTTCCCTTTTATGTCTAAGTCCATATGAATTCAATTTTGTGGGAAATTCAAGCCACATGTTTCTGATTCATTTACACTTAACCCTTGGGAAGGTTGTGTTACAACAGCAATTGCCTGTCCAAAAAATCTGAGTCTTTTAGTAAATCCTTCATAAGGGCAGAGAGATGGGGGAAAGGGAAATGGGGAGAAGGCACTGGAAAGATCCCAGAGAAGCGGGGTTTGAGTTCAGGACTCTGACTCTGGAGGCAGGTCTGTGAAGATTCTGTGTGTGGACGGCTTCTGTTTCACACATCTTTGGCAGGGGTGGGGAGGGTGACTGTAAAGTCTCATGTGCTGAAAAGAAACAGGGACATGTGTGGGCATGCAGCATAGACAAACGCTGTATTTTGACTCGCCATATTTTAACATTTCTCTTCTCCTTCTACAAATTGTATTCGTATCACTTTGTAAGATTTCGGTACTTTGACTCCCTCAGAGATTTTGTCCATGTTAGTATCAGCCGTTGTCTGAGCGCTGCTGACGGAAGTTGAGAGGGTAAAGTGCTGCACGTGGCCGCTGGGAAGGCCTCCGTGGGGGATGAGCTTAGAAAAGCAACCTTCACTGTCTTTACTTTGAATGCAGTGCTTGAACTGATGCATAACCAGACAATTAAAAATTCATCAAGCTCCTTTTTGCCTCTTGGATATAGCTTGAATTCTAGCTTGTCAAATCGTATATTCAGTGTGACACTTTTTATAATGATCGATGGAGAGAATGTATAAATGTGTGTGTGTATATATGAGAATATAAATCATGAACAAAGAGTGTTTATGATGAAAGAAGGCAGTGATCAAATTAATAATGTTTTCTATTTAGATATCTATTTCTACATTTAGGGGTGTTTAGGTAAGAGAACTTGGCTTGATTACAGTTCTTAGTAGCCATTGGTAAACCAAAGAACATTGGAATTCCATGTCTAACACATCCCAGACAGCCAGTAAATACATATTCATATGATAGATGCTCTAATCAAGGCTGATGGTCTTAAGAATTTTGAAAATCAACCTTAATGCTAGAAGGTAATAGAATGCTAGCAGAGATTGTGATTTCGCCAGCCTTCCCCTGCTACAGGCTTTGCACAATCACCTTTTGTTGTGGCAGGTAATGCCTTCAAACACTTAATGCCCTTTATATAGAGAGAAAGCCTTTCTCCTCCATCATCACTGCCTGACTCTTTCCTCCCAGGATCACTCAGTGTCCGTCCTTGAACCTTCCCTGTACCCTCTGTCTGCGGTCAGTGTCCACCATCCCTGCTTCCCACTTATTCTGGGCTCATTTCTGTCCTAACGTTTGTCACTCTGATGCATAAATAACTGTTTATGTGCCTCCCTTTCCGCAGGGTAGCGGCTGTGTCTCGTGTAGCTGCATGCCTACCACCAAACGCAAGAGTAAGCACTCAGTGAAGTTGAGTAAATAAACTTGAGACTGACTTGCATAGTACTCTAAACTAGCTCTTAAAAGCTACACATTTTCTAATGATGCCAAACTTAAAATTTGAGCATGTGGACTGAGTTTGTTAAGGATTCTGCAAATGAATCTAATGTAGTTTTTTGTTGCACAGAAACTAACTCTTGCTTCTCGGAGAATAGTCTGAGCTCCTCTTGGCTGGCCACCTCACAGATGCCTGCCAGGGTCGGTCAGTCAGCAGAGGCTTTGTGATGGAGCGGGACGGCTCACTGTGACCATCGAGGCCAGAAGGAGAGCCCCAAGCAGATGCACCTAGAAGCCTTTGTTGATTCCTTGGACATTCATGCACCGTGGCTTCCATTGCTAGTGTGCTCCCCATCTCATCTGCTCCATTCTTTAGTCTGTTGAAAATACAACCCAGTTTGAAAGATTTTCACAGATGACATCGTCACAGTTTTCTTCTATAACCTATTTCATTATTTATTTATTAAGTCTCATTGTCAGAATTGTATTCCTTTTCTCTTACCTAAATCCCCAAATGCCCATTTTCTTCCATTCAGTCCCTAGTAGAGAAGGGGAACAGCTGGCCCCTCAGGGATTTCTTCTCTATCTGTCTCTTGGATCATATGTCATCTCCTTAGGGTTTCCAAAAGTGCCTCATTACGTTTGTAAGAATAAAATCTGTATGTTCAAGTTTATTGCCAGAATATCCAGCTTCCTTTGTCCCCTCCTGCCCTGCTCTGCATCTTCTACCAGGCTATGTTCTCTTTGCTTTTGTCATCATCATGGGAAACCCAGCTTCCTCTTTCTTACATTCTGTTCTGTGTTTGGTCTTCCTCGGTAGTTGTAAGCTTCTTTTTTTAAAAGAAGCTCATTGTTCTCTTTGTAAAAGATTTTTTTAATTTATTTTTGGAGATGGGGAAATGAGGGAGAATGAGAGGGAGAGAAACACGGATGAGGGAGAGATCGGTTGCTTCTTACACACCCCCAACTGGGGACCTGGCCCATGACCCAGGAACGTGCCCTGACCAGGAATTGAACTAAGGACTATTTGGTTTGCAGAATGACATCCAGTCCACTGAGCCATACCAGTCGGGGCAGTCCTAAGCTTCTTGAAAACAAAGATGCATGATTCTCCTTTGTATTCCCTGCAATGCATGGTACTTAGAAATGGAATTTTCAACAGCTGCTCCTTTCTTTGACATACCTAGCCCCAGTTTCTCTGAAATTAATGGCAAAAATGTAGCTGGTGAACTTAATTCCTACTCATAGGGAAATATTTGTAGATGAAGAAACATTTTAGAAAAAGAAGTTCAACACTAACATTGAGTATGAAAAACAGGTGAAACAGAGAAGATTCTGTAGTATACATACATTTCAGAGTTCTTGAATCTACAAGGCAGCAGACATTCTAGGTAGCATTAAAACACATTCCATTAACTTCATTTCCATGGTGCAGTCTAATATAGAAAATGGATTTGTCAGTATTATAGATAGCTAGGATAATAGTAACAGCAATAATTACTGTGAAAGGATTTTGGATGGCATAATTAGTGCCTTCCAGCTATTTAGAAATTATTGGTGAAAGAAGATACTGAAGTGTGAGTTTTGGTGTTGAAAAGATAAAAGCAAACTGTGTTTGAAAGAAGTTACCAAACATCATGTTTTGTGAGCACAGATTGTCGAAACATCAGGACGCAGCTGTTAGTGGTAGATGCTCTTCTCAGTAACTACCTCCAAGCCAGCGAACCCGCGCAGGAGAGCCTGTCAGGACAATCAGAGCAGAACACGTTGCCCTCACAGTGACTTGCCACATCACATGCCTGCCCAGGAGATTTCCCCTAATGTCTCAGAAAGTATGAGGCTAAATGGAACCACATAGCTTTGCGGGCCTAATAACTTAACATCAAAATCAAGCTTTGGCAAGATATGCTGGCATAGCTCAAAAACATGCTTTCCATTCTCTGGATTAAGGGGAAAAATTAGAAATCAGAAACCCACTTTAAAATTAGTGTCTATTATGACATGTATAATTTTGCAGAAGAAAACATTTTAAATCAAAGTATGCAGCCAGGGAATTACCTACTAAGCTTTCATACAAATACAAAAACACCACTAAATAACTGTTTCTGAAACTTAGTGTATAGTCTACATGTATTAAATTATTAACATTTCTGTTGGAGGAGACATTTTTCATAAAATATTTAAGCTACACATCTCTGAACTTCACTTCAGCGACTGGTACTAATGCTATAAAATGTCTTTTCCAGCAGACATGTTACAGTTCTGTCAAATATTTAATCTTTTCATTAAGGAAAAAAGAAGAAAAGAAAAACCCAGTATCGAGCCGTTACTAGTGGCATGACATTTTCTCTAAATGATCCATGTTTCAAGGTAACACTCTTGCCCGCCTGGGAGCCATAAAGGCCGGAGGGCAGCCCTCTCTGTTATGGAAGATGGTTTCAGGGCACAGCACCAGTGGATGTTTCAGTTGCTGCCATGAGTCTGCTGTCATGCCAAAGGACACAGATAAAGCAGCTGTAGAATTAATTAAACTAGAACATAGTAAGTTCTTCAAGACTCACTTCCACTCTTATAGTAGAGACATGTTCAAATATGAGCAAGTTGTTCTGTTTGAAGTTAGTAGGATAAGTTTAGAATATATCAGAGAAATCTCCCTTAATAAGGAAGACTTTTTTCTGTTTTACTTGATTCTGCTTTTTATTTGCTTTCTAATTTTTTCATATCAGAAGATGTTCTTTTTCCATTTACTTGAATATTATTTTTCCTATATTCTACTACTAACCATAGAAGTAATTTCTTGACCTAAGTGTGTGTGTGTGTGTGTGTGTGTGTGTGTATACATATATATATGTTTTTTTAGAGACTGAAAAAGTCTTGTCACTTATGGAGCACCTTTTCCTGGAAAGCACCCAGTACTGTGCCCAGTGTGGACTTGTTATAGTGAAAAGGCATTCCAGGGAGCCTGGCTGTGCATGCTGCCGGCACTGTAGTCTGTCACTCATGGGAATACGTGAGCAGGCCATGCTGAACAATGAGAGCTGGTGTTCACAGTGACCTGAGGGCTTCTGTGTAATTTGGGGCTAAGGATATTTAATTGTAGTCAAACTCTTTGGAAGGAAGATCTAGATGAATAATTGTTAGAGAACAATATTTAATTGGTTGTTGTGGATAAGCAGGAGGTTTTTGCAGTCAAGTTTAGCTGCTCTGGTGTCTGAGGTTATTTCCTCAGATTGACACCCAGACAAACCCTCTAGCAGCAGATTTAAAGAGGACAGGAAAACCAAGCTGACTCGGCAGCAGGTATAAAGCTTCGGTGGTGGACCAGGTTTACATCATTACTGCCCAGACAAATTGGCCATGCTTATTTTATTTGTTCTTGCAAATCACTCACAATTAGCTTAATAGTTTTCTTTTGCAAACAGTGACCCAGACAGAGTATATCAGTTCAGATGGATTATCGAAAATGTTCATGTTGAATTATACCAGCCACTGTTCCTTAACTAGAAATGGAGAAACACAGGATACAAATATATTTAAGATTTATTTTTAGTTTCTTTTTTTTAAATATTGATGGAGAATTATAGGGTGGAGGTGTGTGTGTGCGTGCCCGCGCACGTGTGCGTGTTGAAGGATGCTTGTGTAATACAATTGAGACTTGGAAAACATGGGTTTGAACTGAGTAGGTCCACTTATATGCAGGGTTTTTCTTTCAATAAATACTATCAATTTATTTTCTCTTCCGAATGATATTCTTAATAACATTTTCTTCTGCTTACTTTATTGTAAGAATACAGTATATAACACATATAACATACATAATATGTTTAATTAACTATTCATTGTTGCTTCTGGTTAACTATTAGTAGTTAAGCTTTGGGGGAGTCAAAAGTTATCTGCAAGTTTTCAACTGTGGGGGGAATGGCACCGCCAGCGCCCACATTGCTCAAGGGCCAACCATATTGTGTGAGTGGCCTTTCCTCTAGAGGAATGAAGGGGCCTCAGGCTCTCCCAGGCATGAACTTAAGAGTCCTTGAGGCTTTCTGAGCTCTTTTTAATGCAAGTGAAATTTCTGGTGTTTTTTTACTATATTTTTCCCATTACCATAAGGTTGCCATATACCCCTCTGCCCCTCCAATGACCCCACTGTTGTCCATGTCGTTGAACCCTTTTTCCTTTTTGCCCAATTCCTCTACCCCCTGACCTCCCACCCCACCTTAGCTGTCAATCTGCTCTCCATCTGTGAGTCTGAACCCATTTTCCTTGGTAGTTTAGTTTGTTCACTAGATTCCACCTATGAGTGAAATCATATGGTATTTGTATTTCTCTGACCAGCTTATTTCACTTAACATAATGTTCATATCCATCCATACTGTCACAAAAGGTAAAATTTCCTTCATTTTTTATGGCTGAGTAGTATTCCATTGTATAAATGTCCCATAGGTGTTTTATCCACTCATCTACTGAAGGACATGGGCTACTTCCATATCTTGGTGATTGTAAATAACACTGCAATGAATATAGAGATGCTTATGTTCTTCAGAATTTGTGTTTTGGGTTCCATCACATATATTCCCACAAGTGGGGATTGCTGGCTCAAAAGGTAAATCTGTTTTTGATTTTTAGAGGTACCTCTAAAAATTAAATGTTGCTCTCACAGTGGCTGCACCAATCTGCATTCTCACCAACAGTGCAAAAGGGTTCCCCTTTCTTCACATCCTCACCAGCACTTGTTTGTTGATTCATTGATGGTAGCCATTCTGACAGGTGTGAGATGGTATCTCATTATGGTTTTAATTTGCATTTCTCTGATGATTTGTGACATGCACATCTTTTCATATGTCTGTTGGTCATCTGTATGCCACCTTTGGAGAAGTGTCTATTCAGGTCCTTTGCCCATTTTTTATTTGTGTTGTTTGTTTTTTTGGTGTTGAATTTTGTAAGTTCTTTATAAATTTTGGATATTAACCCCTTATCAGATGTATCAGCAAATATGTTCTCCCATTCTGTGGGTTATCTTTTTATTTTGTTGATGATTTCCTTTGCTGTGCAAACATTGTTAGTTTGATGTAGTCCTATTTGTTTATTTTTTATTTTCTTTCCTTTACCTGGGGAGAAATGTCCAATAGGAGCAGTGTCCAAGATTGTGCTATGTTTTCTTCTACAATTTTTTGGTTTGGGGTCTAACATTTAAGTCTGTAATCTATTTTGAATTTATTCTTGTGTGTTGTGTAAGAAAGTTTCAATTTTCTGCATATATATGTACAATTTTCCAAACACCATTTATTGAATAAAGTACCTTGAGCTCATTGTATGTGCTTGCTACCTCTGTCAAATATTAATTGACTACACAGGTGTGGGTTTATTTCTGGGCTCTGTATTCTGTTCCATTGATCTATGCATCTGTTCTTAAACTGGTACTGTGCTGTTTTGATTGCTATGGCTTTATAGTATTGTTTCATATTGATTAGCATGATTCCCCCAACTTTGTTCTTGTTTTTCAGGATCACTGTTGCTATGAGGGACCTTTTGGAATTCTATATACATTTTTGAAATTATTTGTTCTAGTTCTGTGAAGTGTGGCTTTAGAATCTTGATAGGAATTGCATTGAATGTATAGATTGTTTTGGGTGATGTAGGCATTTTAATTATGTTATTCTTCCTATCCATGAACATGGTAGGTGCCTCCATTTATTTGTATCATCTTCAAATTCTTTAGTGTCTGATAATTTTCCAAGTACAGATCTTTTACATCCGTGGTTTATTCCTAGATACTTTATGGTTTTTGAAGCAATTGTGAATGGGATTGTTTTCTTAATTTTCCAGTCAGTTAGTTCGTTATTGGCATATAAAAATGCAACTGATTTCTGGATATCAGTTTTATATCTTGCTGCTTTGCTGATTTCATTTATTAGTTCTGCAAGTTTCTCAGTAGAATCTTCAGGGTTCTATGTACAGTATCATGTCATTTGCAAATAATGACTGCTTTACTTCTTCCTTTCCAGTTTGAATGTCTTTTATTTCTTCTTGTCTGATTGCTGTGGCTGAGACTTCCAGTACAGTGTTGAATAAGAGAGGTGAAAGCAGACTTCCCTGTCTTGTTCTGATTTTAAGGGAAACACTCGTAGTTTTTGCCAGTTGAGTATGGTGCTGGCAATGGGTTTGTCATATATGGCCTTTATTATGTTTAGTTATGTTCCCTCTATTTCCACTTTGCTGAGAGTTTTGATCATAAATGGGTGTTGGATTTTATCAAAAGCTTTTTCTGCATCTATTGATATGATCATGTAGTTTTAATCCTTCATTTTGTTTATGTGGTGAATCACATTTATTGATTTGCAATTGTTGTACCAACATTGCATTGACAGAATAAATCCCACTTGATCATGGCGTATGATCCTTTTGATGCATAACTGTATTCAGTTTGTGAATATTGTATTGAGGATTTTAGTGTCTGTGTTCATCAGGGATATTGGCCTGTAATTTCTTTCTTCTGGAGTGTCTTTATCTGGTTTTGGAATTAGGATAATGCTGATCTCGTAAAATGAGCTCAGGAGCCTTCCCTCTTCTTGAATTTTTTGAAATAGTTTGAGAGGAGAGGTGTTAGTAATTCTTGGAATGTTTGGTAAAATTCACCTGTGAAGCCATCTGGTCCAGGGCTTTTGTTTGTTGGTAGGTTTTTGATTACTGCTTCAATTTCACTAGGTGCAATCTGTTTATTCAGATTCTCTGATTCTTCCTGACTTAGTTTTGGAAGATGTTATGTTTCTAGGAATTTATCCATTTCTTCTAGGTTGTCCAGTTGGTTTGCACATAGTTGTTCATAATATTTTCTTACAATCCTTTGTATTTCTTTGATGTCAGTTGGTATTTCTCCTCTTTCTGATTTTATTTATTTGGGTCCTCTCTTTTTATCTTGATGAGTTTGGTTAAAGGTTTGTCCATCTTGTTTATCTGTTAAAGCAGTTCTTGGATTCATTGATCTTTTGTATCATTTTATATTCTATTCCATTATTTCTGCTCTGATATTTATTATTTCCATCCTTCTAGTCACTTTGGGCTTTGTTTACTTTTTTCAAGTCCCTTTACATGTAAAGTTAGATCGAAATTTGAGCTTCTTCTTGTTTTCTTGAATAGGCCTGTAATGCTATTAATTTCCCTCTTAGGATTGCTTTCCCAGTGTCCCACAGATTTTAGATTGTTGTGTTATTATTTTCATTTGTTTCAAGGTACCTTTTGATGTCTGCCTTGATCTTCTTGTTGACCCACTCATTTGTTTAATAATATGTTATTTAGCTTCCACGCCTTTGTGTATTTTTCAGTATTCTTGTGATTGTTTTCTAATTTCATAGCATTGTAGTCAGAGATGTTTGATATGATTTCAGTCTTCTTAAAATAATGTTGTTATGCTTCATGTTGTCTAAAATGTTTTTTAAGCTCTCCTTTAATTAATTTACTTATTTATTTATTTTGCTGCTTTGCTTGGGTGTTTTTATCTACCTTGTCTTCCAAATAAGTGACTCAGTCCTTTGCTTCATTTAACCTTTAGTTTATTCCTTCCAGTATATAATTTATCTCAGATATTGCATTCTTTATTTCTGACTGTTCCTATTTTTATGGTTTTGAGACTTGTTTTGTGTCCTAACGTGTGGGCTATCCTAGAAGATGTATCATGTGCACTTGAATAGTGTGTATATTCTGCTGCTTTGGGGTCAAATGCTCTAAGATACCAATTAAATCCTTTTGATCTAGTGTGTTCTTTAAGTCCACTGTCTCCTTTTGATTTTCTGTCTGGAAAGTCTATCCATTGAAGTCATTGGGGTGTTAAAATCCCCAACTATGACTGTGTTTCTGTCGATCTTTCCTTTTATGTCCATGAAGATTTACTTTACATGTTTAGGTGCTCCTATGTTGGGTGCATATATGTTTAAAAAGGACTTTTCCCTTTTTTTATGTGTTCTGTGTCTTTTTTCATGCTGTTGAATGTCCTTATAATCATTATTCTTAACTCTCTGATAAATTGCTTGTCTCCATTTCATCTAGTTCTTCCTCTGGATAATTCCTTTGTTCTTTCACTTGGGGTTTGTTTCTTTGTCTTCCCATTTGGCTGTTTCTTCATATTTGTTCATATGTAGATCTGCAAAGATGCTGATGCAAGCCGTTTTCAGATGCTGCTTGTGACTGGCCCTGGGCAACGTGTTTGGAGCTATCAGCAATCCGTAGCTTACGGCTTCCTGTGCTGGGTCTGGGAGTGTGCAGAAACATCAAGCTGCCCATCAAGGCTGCCTTTTACCAGGACTGGGCCAGCTAAAGTCTCAGTGCTCCCAGATATCTGCCTTAGTTGTTAATCTTAAAAAGTGATATTGCTTCATGCTGTACTCAGCAACCCAGCTTAAGGTCCATGGGGTGGGGCAGAGTAATTCCTCTGAGAGTGGTATTGCTTCGCCTTAGGCTCATGCCGCTTGGAGGGGAGTGTTCTGTGTGAAAAATATGGCCTCTGCAGTATGGGGAATGACTCAACACAGGGACCCTGGCAGCTGTTCCTTCAGCTCTCTCCCAGGGCTCCAGCCCCAGACTCTCCTTATGTGCCTGTAGTCCATTCTTCCCTACTTCTCCTGGAGCCCAGCATAAGGGGCTGTAAACAAAATTATTTTGTACTGGCCCTATTAGAGGCTCTCTGTATCTCCAGCCATCTCTCCCTTGCAGACAGGAACACCACTAATTTTCACAGCTGGATGTTATCTGGGTTCCTTTCCTGGCTTTGGTGCTATAGGCTGTGGAGCCCAACTTGGGGTTTAGATCCCACACCTCTCAGAGGGAACCCCTGGCAGCTGAATACCCCTCTGGAGATCAGCTGCCTCCTCTGGGAGCCCGGCCAGCACTCTTATGCCTTTTCTTCACTCCCTACCAGTGATATTGTGGTGAACTGGTTACTTCTGTCTGCCCTTCATTATAATGCTTCTCTCCAGCAAGTGTTCAGTTGGTTATTGAGGATGATTTTTCTACAATTTAGTTGTAATTCAGTTTGGTCCTGGAAGGAGATTGGAGTAGCTTCCACTTACTCCTCTGCCATGTTGGGTCTCCTCTCTGGTATTTTTATTTGTCAGAGTCAAAATAGAATTTTATCTTGAGGCTTGGTAAGAATTAATATCTGTCTATATTTCTTAAGGAAAAGTATAGTCCATGCTTTGGAGCAAACCAGGCTTCATTTATAAATTTAATTTGGTGTTCCAGTTAACTTTATTCAATAGAACAGTTGTTTTTCAAAGCTTAGTATTTTATCAACAATAAAGTAACTCCCTTAAACCCACTTTGAGTCCAGCTTATTGAATTTCAGGGGGATTAGGGAAAGAAATAAAAATGAGGCTGATTTTAAAGACAGAATGGTGATAGCATTAACCAATTTAGGGGAAAAATAAGTAGAGGAAGCTTTGGGGAGAAATATTTCATTTTTTTATAAAACAGGATCACAGTGTTGCCAGAATATCCAGGGGAGATATCAGCAGGCAATTAGAATAATGGATGTGGTCTTTAGAAGAAAGGTCTGAGCTGGATCTGAAGGTTCCACAGCATGAAAATGTTTACAGGTGTTAAGGGATGGACTAGCCTATACATCAGGGGTGTCAAAGTCATTTTCACCAGAGGCCATATCAGCTTCGCACTTGCCTTCAAAGGGTCAAATGTAATTTCAACTCCTTAACAGTTAAGGAGTAGTTACATTTATACAGTCCTAAAATTATTTTGGCCCTTTGAAGGCAACTGTGAGGCTGACGTGGCCCCTGGTGAAAATGAGTTTGACACCCCTGCTACAGATGCAGCAAACAGAGAGAGATAAAAGAGAGTAATAATTTGGGGGCACTCCTCAACAAATATGGAGAAGTCATGTTTTAGCTAAGGGATGAGAGTCAGTGGGGTCAATTTTTGCAAGAAATAAGAAGACCAAAGAGAAGCTTCTCATTGCCTTAAGCTCTTAGAAGATCATTTAAGAATGCAAAGAGAGCTACTGAGGCCAAATTGTTGAATGCTGAGAAGACAGTGTGAAGTGGGTGTGTGATGACTTTCAGGTGATTCTGGGTACAGAAGAGTAGAGAGGGAAGTTGGTATTTGTAACTAGATTGAATAGGAAGGTCAATGAAAGGTTATTAAGCTGAGATAAATCAACCAGCAATGAAGAAGACCTTGATGAATAAAAGAAAAATAACTCAGGCAATGAAGTTCCAGTGACTCATCCAGAATGAGTGAGGGTAGAAAGGGAGGTATGGTGGGTGGGGGAGGCTGTAATATTAGAGACACAAAAGACAGAGTTATCCTTGTGAAAAAGCAAGAACAGTTTTTCCTCTTGGTCCATGATAGAGTTTCTTCCCATATATCACCTTACAAAATGATAAATATTCAGTAAAATTTCAGGACACAGGCCCTGTAGCTGTTCAAGGCCAGGCAGGTTCACACAGGACTTGGGCAGATGGATGAAAGTGCATGGAACTGTCAGGATGTCTGACATGCCTTTATTCCAGGTTGGGGTGATCCACAAAAGTCTCTAGTTGCACCACCAAAAGTCCCAATTCCTTTACATACTAAGTGCACACAAAGTCGACAAGGTGCCAATACTGACC
Organism: Tonatia bakeri; assembly: GCA_004024845.1. Classification (NCBI taxonomy): domain Eukaryota; kingdom Metazoa; phylum Chordata; class Mammalia; order Chiroptera; family Phyllostomidae; genus Tonatia; species Tonatia bakeri. The sequence goes on from PVIA01002268.1 coordinate 139,750, forward strand.
TTCAGTTATATAACACAGCTTCATTGTATGCATGTGGGCCCTCACTCAAGGCCACATGAACACTGCCAAACCATAGTCACCCATATACCTGAGTGAGAAAGCCCGACTGATGTCATTTCCCTACAATCTACCCCTTCAGGGTTCCTCACTGTGCAATTTGCGCAAGGGTGTCTTCTGCAAAGGTCCCTTGGTGAGGAGAGCAGAGCCCTGCACATACATACCAAAATAGCAGTGTAGACTACAGCAACAAGTGACCAAAACACAAGCTATAAAGCCGCCCCCAGATATAATGGCCAGTCTAGTTTCTGGGCAAGTAAGGCCAACCCTGTGAGCCACACACCCAGAACGCCCCAGTAGGAACTGCATCCTACACATTATTCCGCGCCTCCCAGTAATGTTTCAGAGTATGAGTCTGACACAGAGCTGTCAGAGTCCAGCCCACCTGGGCTTGTCCTTCAGGATTCTCAATACAAAGAGGGGCTGGTCCAGCTAGCTCCATGGTCTCAGCCGTGAGCCATCCTGAGTCACCTGACTACCCATACGGAGTAGTCAACTACCAGCTGGGGCCAGTCATAACACTGCTCTGCTGCAGCATTGATGTTGGTCCAGGTCACATTCCAGGAGGAATGTGAACTATTCCACTGGTGTTGTAACCAAGTCCAATTTGAGACAGAAGAAGGAGAGATGCACCCTGGGAGACCAGCAGCCATGCTCAGGGGAATTCAGTGCAGACCTAGCATGCCAGTTGGTTAGCCACTGAGGTATTGGTATGAACCTAGTCCACTAAGGTGTTACTTTGCACCCTAGGGTTGAAAAGCCAAAGCAGTTATTGGAACTAACAATGGTAAATCATGACCCTCAGACATTATAGAAGCAAATTTCTGGTCCATCAATAAGTGGTGGCTGGCAGAGGGCATCTTCCTGTGTGCGAATACCAGACCTTTTGCACCTCAACAGGGCATTCAGCAACTACTTGCAACAATAGTGGAGAATATTGAACCATATTGAGCCATCATATCATAATGAACCATAATGATATCACAAAGGTGCCACAGAGAAGCATTTCATGGTCTGCTGGCCCTGGATATGTTACCCGAGAGATTAGGGGCCATGTCCCAATCACCCGGTCAACTATTTTCAAGTTTCTCTTCATTCTTTGTTCCCAAGGGGCAACAAAAGCCACCCAACGCATGTGGGGGGCTTTTATTTCCCAGGCCATGTCCAAGTGGCTGTTTGCTCACTCCAGGCCCTCAGGTGCAGGCAACAGAGTGTTTCCTTGTTTCCCCATGCCTGGTTTCAGCAAAGCATCCTTAGTCTGTAGTTGTAACTGAATTGGAGCAGCAGTCCAGTGGAGCAGTGCTTCTACCTGTGCTGGACCCACCTCTGACTCCACTCAGAGTCCGAAGGACAGTCTATAAGCATTTCATCCAACCCCCTGACGTAGGGATGTACCATACATCGTAGCTGCAGCTCACAGGCCCTGCTTTAATAAGCCATTATACTGTTCAGTCATCCCAGCAGGTTGGGGGTGATGGGCCACACTGAATTTCCAATCAGTCTGCATGTTGCTGGACCATTGTTGCACCAAGGCCCCAGTAAAGTGCTCCCTCAATAACTTTAAATGATCAAGGGTCACCCATAGGCAGTGCACAAGTACTCCAGCACAGTAACCACCACCCTTTGTTTCAAGTGGCTGTACCCACATGTGTGACTGCATACTTATACCTCTCTGAAATAGGCAGGGGCCCAACCATGCCAACCCACCACGGGTCAGTGGTACTCATCCCCCCATCACCCACCCAGTGGCCCCCAAGGCCTCCAGGGATATTCTCACAAGCAGATAACGCAGGTCTCACAAGCTTCCTGTGCCTCTGCTAAGGTGATAGGTAACCCCCAAGTTTTTATAGTCGACTACTGCCAATACCCACTGTGGGGACGACAACTGATGGACAATGCTCAGCATGTCCCTGCAAACCAGCTTTTACCACTCGCACTCTCAAGCAGAACTCCCCCATAGTGGTTTGAAGCCATAACCCTTGGAGCACATTAATGCCCAGGATATACTCAGGAATGGGAGACACATAAACAGTGTATTCATGGGAGGTGAGGGGGCAAACGCCCGATACCAGGGACGGCTGCACCACCTTAACTTTTACACTATACATTCCCCTGCCCCCAGTAACCATCAATAGAATCGTCGGGCACAGAACTTCGGGGTTTCCATACGGGAGCGTTTCCATCTAGAGCCAGGATTTGCTGGACATTTGTAGGGGACCACATCTAGGTCCTAGTCACCTGCACAGGTTCACTTCTTGACTGAAGGGTGGAGGGGCTGGAGACACCATCCCTCCCACCTGCTGCTGCATCCCCTCTGGCTGCCCTGCTGCTGCCACCTCTGCAGCTGTAGTTGTAGCCATGGGCTCCTTCGCTGCCACCTCTCCCCATCAGCGCACCTGGAGCAGAGCTTTCTGGGCATCAGTGCTGCTGCGGCCAGAGCACCATACCTGGGCTGCAGCCCTCCTGCCCAGTCCCTCTGGGAAACTCTGTTCCCATTCTGTGAAGGGCCAGGGAGGAAAAGGGGGAATTAGTGATTCTCCTCTCCTTTCATATCATTCACTACGATTGGTGAGGGGCACTATCTTGGCTCCACCATTCAGAGGTCCTCCTCCAGGGCATGGACCCCAGCCTCTGAGGCCGCCATTCTCTCTTGGAGCTCTGGTTAACTTCCCTGCGCATCACAAAGTATAGTCTCCTCTCCCTCCGTCTCCAAGGCTTCTGCTCCCTCACAGAGCTCTCCTAGCTATGCTGCATAGTGAAGTGCAGTCTCCATCACAGCTGGAAAAGCTGTAAGAAACACTCAGTTCATGGGCCCCATGGACATCTGGGTGCTAAACTTCCCTAGGGTCTCCCCTGCCACCTGCAGGTCCTTCTCTACCATGTCAGGTGTACCACTAATATCCAGCTAATCCTTGGGGGCAGGGACCCAGGCTGCCAGGAGCCCTCCACTGATACCCCATAATGGTAGCAGACCATCACTCTAATCCCTCCTCTGGGGTTCCTAATGGCTCCTTACAATACTGTGATGAATCCTGCCTACAGCACCAATTGTCTTGCAGCTATTCAAGGCTGGGCAGGTTCACACGGGATTCAGGCAGAGGGAAGAAAATGTGTGGAGCTGCCCAGTTATCCTACATAGAGTGGGACGATCCACGTGGGCTGTGAGCTGCCAGTAGCATCACGGGAAATCTCAACTCCCTTATATACTAAATGCACACAAAGCTGGCAACACAGACCTTAGTTATGTAACAGAGCCTTATTCTACACTAGCGGGCCCTGTCTCAAGGCCGCACGAACACTGCTAAGCCACAGTTGCCTGGACATCTGGGTGAGGAAGTTTGCTGTCTCCATTTTCCTACAACACACATGAGTGGCTTTTAAAATTTCTAATTTTTCTGATTTTAATATTTGTAAAATTTAGTATCCGCATATCAAAAGGGAAATGGAGACACTGGTAGGCTTAGCAGGCAGTGCCGAGGGATGGAAGAGAGGCTCCATGGATAAGTCAGAGAATTGAGATCTACTCAACTTCTAAAACAGAAAACTGGGTGGAGACCTTGTTCTTATTCTTTGAAACACAACAGGTTATGAAGAGGAATCTACTAGTTTTTCCCCTACTCTTCTAGAGGCCAAATAAGGGGAAAGTAGTTTAAATTAAAGGAGACTGTCTGTCTTGTCTGTGTTTCAGAAAGAATTTCATAAAATGTTAGGATAGTATTCTAATAGAGGCTGTGGTGAATCTTTAAACAATGGCTCATCATCTGTTTTAAATAACTTATATTCAATTGGCTAAAGTCAAGGGTCAAGTCTAGGCGATTTCTTGAGAATTTTCCAGTTAGTGACTTGATAACATCTCTGGATGAATTTAGTCAGTTTGTTTCAGAAGTGCTACGGTTATAATATGCTTTTGAAAACTCAAACAAAGGACTGTGAAAATAAATTACTCTGTGTGTGCCTACCCAAGTAGGAGGGAAACTAAGTAGTATTTTCTAAATTCTGAAAAGGAGCAACATCTTTAAACATAAGTCAGCTTTAAATTGTTTGCATACAGTAAAACTACAAGTCATCTTTGACAGTGGTTCCAGAATGAGTCTACAGATGTAGTCATTGGAATTTGCTTAAATGTTTCTCAAAGTAAAAAAAAAAAATCCTGGTCTTTAGTTCATTTAGAACTCTGCTTCTGACCATGCCTCTGTTGTCTTTCATTGTCTTACATTCTGGTGAGAATAATTTAGCAAGTGCTGTTCTTCATTGGAAGCTTTAAAATACTATTATCCAGAATATGCAGATACACTATAGAATGTATTTGTTATAAGCATGTTTTTCTGGTTTTGAATGGCCTGAAATTGTCCATTTTTGGTTAATTCCTGGAGGCTACAGGAATTACAGCTGTTGCAAGCAAAAGCCATATGCACTTGCCTGTTGCAAAAGTAAATTGTGATCGTTCTTCGACATATTTGATAATGTTAACGGTTCAGTGAGAAATGTTCACATTTGAGAAAAACAAAGTTTTCTACTAAAATCTCACAAGTTCATCAGAAACAAAAGGGGTTTTTTATGTTCTTTCTTCCTTTTATTTATTATTTGGTAGCTCTTTTGTTCAAACTTCCACCCTTCCATGAAGCTGTTGACCACGCTGCTTTAGGCAAAGGCTGTGTTAGTGATTGGTTCTTCATCGCCCTCCACAAGGTGACTGAGGTGTGTGGTTTTTTAGTTAACCACTTTTTGGTCTATATTTACTCATCGTGTATTAAGAAAACAATAATTATGTAAACTAAAAAAATGGAATAATAACTTATTTTAGTTACTTTGCTCCTTGATACTTCTTTCCCCAGGTATTTATTATTTTTGGAACCCTTTGGTATGGATAAGAGGGATCCATTACTTCGAAGTGTTGATGTTACCTTTTTGGACTCCCTGTCCTCCAGACCTTCGGTTGGGGTTCTGCTGTTCATGTGGCCCTCCCACCACAGTGCTTGAGCAGATTATATCTTTCTGAAATCCTCTAAAACAGAAGTCTGTACACTGCAGGGTCTGCACATGGGGGCATGCAAACTAAACTTTGTTTTGGCACTGTCCTGTGCCTGCTTTTGCACTATAGAGGCAGCGTTGAATAGTTAATACAGAAATAACTGCTAGTTGGCCCTTTATGAGAAAAGTTTGCTAGTGGTTCTTCATCCCACTGAATGTTATTTGGCTCCTATTTCTTTATGGTTTCATTTCCCACTCTTCGTTTGGCCTGTGTCCCCGCCAAAGTGATATTACTTTTTTTTTAAATCTAACGATAACATCTTACCTATGTTATCTTTCATGTTGTGTCCAGATCTCTTCAAATTTTACTTCTATCTTAAGATCTAACACACATGCTTCTCAATTAAGTACCTGATTCCACCAGCATGAATTACCAGCATGACCTAATTTTGTGACCTGCACTTTGTGGGTATTTCCTGTCCCAGTCCATAGATTGTCCAGAAGCATAGGCCTCTTTTTTAGACCTAACTTTCCAGGTAAGTGTGCCTCCACTAGAGCCTGAGCTTACTTCTGCTGTGTGCTAGGCATTCCCTTAGAACTCTGCTTGCTGGCCTTTGTAAGTGTTTCCAGCTCTGACATAATGGGGTTTCAGATTCCCACATGGTGGTGCCTCTGTCCAAGCAGCATCCAGAGAGCTTGGGGGATGGTCTGAGTTCTTACAGTCCTGTCACAAGTTTATGGCCAGGCTGGTCACTTTCAGTGCCCATCAGAGGGCACTCATTGCTTGTGGCGTCCTTCTAGCCTATCAAGTCAACTTTCAGAGGAGTTTCTTATCATTTCAATTTCTTTCATGAATTCAGTGAATGTTGCAAGCTTAACTCAGTCCAGGTGCACCTCGTTTTTCTCTTTCCCAGCACATAACACAGTGCTAGTTAAAACTTATCACTAGCACAGTTGCTCCATAAAGACAGGAAATGGACCTGTCCTAGTGATCACTTTATACTCAGCACATAGTGTAATAGGCTCACCAAAAAGCTGTAATAACATAGATATGATTATGTATGTGTCTTGTCTCTCCTAGTTTAGTGACTATCCTATTCATCTCTATTGATAGGTATGGCATAACTCCTCTCACTCACTGTACACTGTAGAAATGTTTGAGTAAATCCATTTCTCCCTGTCTTGGCATTGAATTTTAATTGAATACTCCATTCAGTTCACACTCTCTCCATTCTCTCTGTAATGATGCTCCTTCCTAGTTTGTGCTGGCCAAAAACTGAACCTTCTATGAGATGAGGAACCCTTCCTCCACATGTCCTCTCAGTTGGGCCTACGCACTAGAAACAGGCATGAGGCACTTGACTCCTTTTCTGATGAGTGTTGCTGTAAATTACTGGCTATCCTGTCCTTTAATCCCGCTGGTCAGTAACCGTACACTGTGAATGGTCAGAGTTTACATCAGGAAATCTGGGGATATGCACCATGTTTTCTTGCTTTCTTTTTCCATTGGAAAGGAATTGCTTTGAACACCAAAAAATGATTACAGAAGATTATACCTTTTAAAGGCAATCTCTGCATCTTGTTCAGTGTGTGAACAGTCTCTAAAACATAGTGTGACTTGCACAGCAATTATTCACCTTGTTAGATCTAATTTCAGAACATCTCAATTGCCTATTATTTCAGCACATTTTTTGTAAATGTACCCAACAGCAGTGTTGCAAATGCAGTTTTCTTAGACTCTGTTGTGTTGGAGCCTACTGATTGCACCAAGCTGTGTATTCTTTTTTCAGTCTAAGCATTTCAAGGACACTGAGATCAATTTGTTGTGTTTATTGTAGCCTTATTAGTTCTGCAAAGCTATGTCATGTGTTCAATTTAGTGTATCTCCCAAATAACCAAAGTTTACTACTTTTAAGAACCAAAATTTCTTCCTCTATTATTTTTAGTATTTAATGGGAATTCTTTTAAAGTATATTTAATTATTCCCTAACTTCTTCAGCAGGGTATTCAAATAATAATTGAACCTTACTTGGTGGTTCTAAGTCCTGTATTTTCATTGATCATTTCCTTGGGTTATGAAGATACAAAGATCAGATGCGCCTATAGTAAATAACTTAAGATTGTTAAAATATTTTAGTCTGTTTTTATGAGACTTCCTCTCTAGTCATTTGTGATTTTTCATTTCTACTTGTGCCCTTGATACTTAAAGTACCATATCTTAAATACTAGTTAATGAGTGAGCCTGTTAAGACAAGTGTACTGTAAGTGGGCACCCCTGCTCATATACAGACCATGTGTGCAGTGAATGAAGTGTGCACTTTGTTTGAATCCTATTTCTACTGCCTACAGGCTGCTGATCGTGGGCATGTTACTTAATCCTTCCATGTCTTTGCTCACTTACCTTAGCTATTAAATGGGAATAATAGTGCTCACTTTCTAGAATTGTGAAGATTAGGTATATAGGACAATGCGTAGTGAATGGAAAGGGCCAAGTAGCTGTGCTGTTTTATTGTGGCTACATCAAAGAATAAACTAGCTCACATACTTGAATTTGGCCTGTCATGTTCTGGGTTTGGGGATTTACCAATAATGTAGATTGTAAACTGGGGATTTGCTATCAGATTATCCTATTTCCCACAATTTCTAGATCACCCTGTGCTTTTCTAGGAGTTACACAAATGTAGAATAAATTCAGCCTTCTCTCTACCTGTGTGATTTAACTAGTAGTTATCCTGAACTACAGTAAGAGTTGTTTGTGGATCTGCCTGGGCAGACACTATGGAGTAATGTGAGTAGCTGACATATATACTTACCCTGAACCTCAGCACTAAGTGCTGCCCTTACACCAGCTCATTTGCTGCTCAGAGAAGCTCATCAGGAGCGGTGAAGGCTAAAAGAGATCATTTGTAACGTACTTTAGATCTTAGGGCCAGTAGGTGACAGAACAGAATCTAAGCTCAGGCCTTCCCAAACCTTACAGTGAACTAGATTCTTGTCTACTCTACCCCTCAAAGAACATACAGTTGTTTGTAACAACACCTTTCACCACAGATCTAGTTGGAAGAGATCGCTTATTACCAATGGCAGAATCCCACAGTGAAACTCTATAGGTTTGTTTCCATAAACTCTGTTCCTCTCTCAAGATTTGAGAATGCCAAAGGCTACAATTAAATTCTGAATCTTGGAAATATCTGATGGGATAAATTAGTTGGGGTAAGTATCTCCAAATTCTTATCTGTGCCTAAACCTTCCAACTCCATCTCTCTACCCATCTGTAATAGGTTTAAGGGCTAGACTGTTCAGGATGGAAGCCACCGGACATATTTGGCTCTTTGATTTTCAATCAATTAAAATTAAATCAAATTATAAATTTAGTTTCTACATTGGATTGGTTACATGTCAGGTATTCACTAGACCCATGTACCTAGTGGTGGCCACACTGTCCTATGCATGTAGAACATATGACCACATGTAGCTGGTGGTGTCCACACAGTCCCACATATGCAGAACTTGTGGCCACATGTGGCAATGGTGGCCACACTGTCCCACACACGTAGAATACTTCCATCATGGCAGGAAGTCCTGTGCGACAGTGGAAAGGGATATTCAGAGAGACCCATGGCTCACACTATGGCTAGCTAAGGTTTGGGACATCATCTTTTTGTTGGTCCTCTATGGTACATAGGACAGGATCTCAAGTGAGTTCTGAGGCATCCTCTGGCCTTTCAGAATGAAGCCTGGACTAACCTGAATAAGGGCTGAGCAGAACCTACTTTTCTGTTTTTTCTGGACCCTGCTGGCTTCCTGCTGTTCTTCACTATGCAGGCAACATGAAATGAATGAGAAAAGAGAAGCAAAGAAACAGAAGCTATCCAAAAGCCATGGAGGTGGAGATGCAAAGAGAGAATAAACCTGAGAGTAATTTTCCCTGAGGTTCTAGGTTCTTTCGTTTTTCTCATGAAAGTTCTTTTCTTTTTTTTTTCTTAATTTTGTTGTATTTTTTTCCATTACCATTTATCCCCCTAGTACCTGCTGCATACACACAATCACCACACTGTTGTTATTTTCAGTTTTATGGGACTTAATGATTCTGTTTTGCCTTTGAACCACATCAGAACTTCTCTCTTGAAATGAAATGACAGACAACTTTGAGGTTTTAAACCATGAATCACCTCCCATTGTCAGGTTATGAAATCATCCTAGAAGGTTGGCAGCAACAATTTTTAAAGAGAATAATGTAGAATAGAATAGAAAATATTAGAATATATTAGAAACAGAAGTGGTTTTATTTCATAATCTCTATTTTAGTTACATACTTATGTACATTTATACTGATTGCTATGTAAAATATGCATTTTAATAACTTTTAATTTTTTTATTTTAATTTTTTAATTGTATTTTTCCATTACCATTTGTTCCCCCTGTACCACCTCCCCACTGCAATCACCACACTGTTATTCACGTCCATCATTCCTTTTTCTTTTTTGCTCAAACCCTCTACCCACTAACCCTAACCCACCCCAGAGTCAGCCTGCTCTCCATGCATGAGTTTTATCATGGGTTGTGGTAAAAGTCTGACTAATACTTGGTTAGCATTGTAGTTAACACAATAAATAGAATTCCTTTTCTAATTTTCCAATGCCTGTTTCCTTAATAGTATTAAACATTATCATATGTTTTATGTCATCCTTATACAGATTTCAGAACCATGAAAAATTAGTGTTTCATTTGAATGTGTGTGGTTAGGAGGAGGGAAAAAGACGATGGTCTCAAGTCTTTAAATATGAATCACAAGTAGGAAATCTTAGAAACATATGGTGAAAAGAGTTTTATTGTGAAATTTGTAGATTTCAGTAGAGGGAATCTGTTCTGATTGGTTTCATGGGGAAATATTTTGTATATACTCATGATATTCTGTGTTGGGAGGTAGAGACACAGAATATAAATTGTTATAAAAGAAAAATTTTAATATATTTTATTGATTATGCAGTTATAATTGTCCCATTCTTTTCTCTCCTTTATTCCCCTCCTCCCTGCACTCTCCTTCTACCAGCCTTCCCCCACCTTAGTTCATGTCCATGGGTCATATATACAATTTCTTTGGCTTTTCCATTTCCCATACTATTCTTAACTTCCCCGTCTGTTTTGTACCTACCATTTATGCTTCTTATTCCCTGTACCTTTCCCCCTCTCTCCCTGCTCCTTCTCCCTGCTGCTAACTCTCCGTGTGATCTCCATTTCTGTGATTCTGTTCCTGTCCTGCTTGTTTGCTTACTTTGTTTTTGTTTTTTAGGTTCAGTTGTCGAGAGTTGTGATTTTGTTGTCATTTTGCTGTTCATAGTTTTTGATCATCTTCTTTTGCTTTTTTTTAAAATGTACGTTATTGATTATGCTCTTACAGTTGTCCCATTCCCCCCCCTTCACTCCCCTCCACCCTGCATACCCCCTCCCACACACATTCCCCGCCTTTAGTTCATGTCCATGGGTCATACAAATAAGTTCTTTGGCTCCTACATTTCCTATACTATTCTTACCCTCCTCCTGCCTATTTTCTACTTACCATTTATGCTATTTATTCTCTGTACCTTTTCCCTCTCTCACCCCTTCGACTCCCCTGTTGATAACTCTCCATGTGATCTCCATTTCTATGGTTCTGTTCCTGTTCTAGTTGTTTGCTTTTGTTTTTGTTTTAGGTGTGGTTGTGAATAACTGTGAGTTGGCTGTCATTTTACTGTTCACATTTTTTATCTTCTTTTCCTTAGATAAGTCCCTTTAACATTTCATATAATAAGGGCTTGGCAATGATGAACTCCTTTAACTTGGCCTTATCTGAGAAGCACTTTATCTGCCCTTCCATTCTAAATGAAAGTTTTCTGGATAGAGTAATCTTGGATGTAGGTTCTTGCCATTCATGACTTTGAATACTTCTTTCCAGCCCCTTCTTGCCTGTAAGGTGTCTTTGGAGAAATCAGCTGACAGTCTGATGGGAACTCCTTTGTAGGTAACTCTTCTTTTCTCTTTCTGCTTCTAGGATTCTCTCCTTCATTTTAATCTTGAGTAATGTAATATGATGTGCCTTGGTGTGTTCCTCCTTGAATCCAACTTCTTTGGGACTGTCAGAGGTTCCTGGACTTCCTGGAAGTTTATTTCCTTTGCCAGATCGGGGAAGTTCTCCTTCATTATTTGTTCAAATAACTTTTCCACTTGTTGTTCTTCCTCTTCTCCTTCTGGTACCCCTATAATTTGGATGTTGGAACATTTAAAAATGTCCTGGAGGTCCCTAAGCCTCTCCTCATATTTTTTTCGAATTCTTGTTTCTTCATTCTGTTCTGGTTGAATGGTTCTTTCTTCCGTCTGGTCCACACCATTGATTTGATTCCTGGTTTCCTTTCCATCACTGTTGGTTCCCTGTACATTTTCCTTTATTTCACCTAGCATAGCCTTCATTTTTTCATCTAATTTGCAACCAAATTTAACCAATTCTGTGAACATCCTGATCACCAGTGCTTTGAACTGTGCATCTGATAGGTTGGCTATCTCTTCATTGATTTGTTATATTTTTTCTGGAGCTTGTTCTTTCATTTGGGTCATTTTTTCTTCTTTTTTTTTTTGTCTCAGAGCGCCTATTACATAGTAAGGGGCAGAGCCTTAGGTGTTCACCAGGGTGGGTCAACCCACCTAGCTCTGTTGTGAACACTGTATGTGGGGAAGGGGCCCAAGAGGGAACAATGGCACTTGCTCCATTTTCTGCCAGAGTTCAGCCACTTCCCCTGCTACACACAAGCAAAGTGGGACCTTCTGGTGCTGATTTCAGTGTGAGTGGGTTTGTGTATGTTCTAGGACCCTGTGGGTCTCTCCAACATACTCTCCTGTGAGGCGGGAAGTTTCTCCCACTGCCATATCAACCCCCACAGGTGTTTTCAGTCCATGGTTTGAGGCTTTATTTCCCAACTGGGACCCGGGGTTGTGAGGTCTGTCTTGCTCCCCAGGTGTTCCTCCTGGTTTATCTGCACATGAGTGTGGGACCACCTGATTTACCAAGCCCCGCCTTTCTGGCCACCCGCAGCCTTGCCTGCCCCACTCCACAATCTGCCACTTCTCTGGGTCCTCCACCACTTCTCTACCATGAGTTCTGTCCACCTGGCCCCTAGAACCCTGGGTTTCATGGTCTGTCTCACTCTCCAGTTGTTCCTCCCGGTTTACCCATTCCAATATGGGGCCATCCAGTCTGCTAGCCGTCACTTCACCTGCCCTGGTCCTCCAGCTGCCTTGCTGTGTGTCCTCTCCATGCTCTCCCGCCCCCACTGCTGCCCATCTCCACCCCTCCCACCAGTCTGTCTGAATGAATGTTTCTTCTTTAACTTCTTGGTTGTCAAACTTCCATACAGTTTGATTTTTCTGGGAGTTCTAGATTTTTTTTGTTTTTAAATTTGTTGTTCTTCTCTCAGTTGTGCAAGGAGGCAGAGTGCATCTACCTGTGCCTCCATCTTGGCTGAAAGTGTATAAAAGAAAATCTTATAAATGGGAGAATAGAGGAGTACACACCTGGAAAATGATCAGAGGTTTTCATTCATTCAACAAATTCATGGAGTACTTAGTCACCTTGCCTAAGGATCAGGGCTAAGGAAACAAACATAAGTATGACAAGTTTCCTCAACTTAAAAAGCTTGCTGCCTAATCCAGACAGAGATAAGTCTACCTATACCTACGGAACAGTGTGAGTGTAAGACAGCCAAGCACAGAGGGCTGGTGGCCAGGCATACAGCTTACTTGGCCCATGGGAGGGTATTTTCATTCTTGGGACCTTGTCAAAACCAGAATCTTGTGCCCTGCATGACCCTCACTGTCTATACCAAGTCTGAAAATCCTGTCTTGGTAATGTATATTCTTGTGTAGGATTCATTGAGATTGATATTTGCAGGATTTATAAGTAACTATAAAATGAGATTTTAAAATTCAGTTTGAATGCTTTTGTGCTATAATTATGTTCATGATTCAGCACAGATTTTTTATGTTGCAATGAAGGGTTTGTGGGGGGGTTTCCTCCTTTTTTTCCACTGACAGAATCCTAACAGGAATAAATTGAGTAGTATGAGACTTTATTGTCACCTTTTTGCTTCACTTAGGTATTTACAGTAAGAAGATTAAATGTGCAAAAGCTATTCTTCCTATTCATGTAACCAAAGATATATGGGATTTAGCAAGTGCCTGGGCAATGCTTCTGTCTAGTGAGCAGAGCATGAAGCTGGCAGGAGGCACACTGGAGCCTGGCTCAGCCTTGCCTCCACTATCCTGGGAGGTTGCTCCTCACAGACCTGGAAAGGGCCAATTCCAGCAGCTGTCTCCCTGCCAAGGACTGTGTGGGGGCTGGAAGTCAGCAGGACCTTTCTAGGCAGAACCTTGATTGGCAGCTCTCACTTGTCACTTCTGAGTTTTCCTGAGGGAGCACTAGAAGCTAAGCCCTTCCCTTCGAACTCCTTACCCTGTGTCGACCATTTAGTTCCAACTGAAAAATTAGGAGCTATAGTTTGACCATCAGTGGTCTGCCATGGGTATAGGCTATTTGAAAGTGTGGATGTTCAGCAAAGTCCAGGAGTTATGACTGCACTATGAAAATATTAAATTTAGTCATCCATTTAATAATTTTTTGTTGCTTCTAGATCATAAGTCTTGCATAACCTTGCCCCCTTCCTGTTCAAAGTACCCTTTCTAAGTTGTCAGATTAGGAAGCAGCTTCCAGGGCCAAGCCCTAAGCCACAGCACTTTTGGGCTCCGTGCTAAACCACTTCTATCACACAGCCGAACAGCTCATTTTGAATGGATGGTGTCTCCTCTGCTCTTGCTCTGGGCATCATGGTCAGTCCATGGTCCCAGTGTGAAGATGCTCAGTTCACGGAGGGCCTGTGTGTCCACCAGTGCCCACCTTCTCCACCTTCTCCTTTCATTACCCTGTGCTGCTGCCAAGAGAGCCCTAAAATTAACAATGTAGTAGATACACTCAAGTATGCACATATATTTGTACACACACACACCTATTCTTAAAGATTTCTTGGTATCTGAAGATGAAGAAGGGGAAAAATTGTATGAAGCAAAAATTCACAAAGGGTCATCTTCAGTTCTAGCCCACCTGTGTCCGGCTGTGGGGTTTCATTTGTTCCTGTTCCCAATTCCTGAGTCACTGTTGGGCCCTGCAGAACTGATGCTGCCCCTCAGCATCTTCCCCTGATACAGGCCGAGGGTTCTGCCTTCTCCAGAACACTGAGTCTCATCCCTTAACCTTCCAGCTTCTAAAGTCTTGTCTTTCATTTACCGTGGTCTCCTCTCTTGTCATTCCTTTTATCCTAGTGATTTAAAGACTCACTATTTCTTTGTTCATGCATGAGTGGGGTTTTAGAGGTGAGCTGAACCATGTATATGTATTTAGTCTTGTCATTTTCTTTGCCTCTGGTAGTCTTAATTTTAATTAAATTTATTGGGTTGACATTGGTAAATAAAATTATATTGGTTTCAAGTTTACAATTCTAGAATACATTATCTGTATATTGTGTGTTCACCACCCCAAGTCAAATCTCCTTTCGTTGCTGTCTTTCCCCCTTGACCTCTTCTACCTCCCCCTACTTCCCTCTCCCTCTTGTAATCAGCATTCTATTGTCTGTCTGTGAGGTTTTTTTCCTTAATTCCTTCACCTTTTCCACCCACTCTCCCAACTCCTCTCCCTCTGACAGCTGTCAGTCTCTTCTCTGTACCTATGAGTCTGTTTCTCTTTTGTTTATGCTGTTCATCAGATTCCACATATAAGTGAAATCTGTTCTTGTATTTCTCTGACTGCGTTATTTCACTTAGCATAATGCTGTTGCAAAGGGTAAGATTTCCTTTTTCTTTTTTACAACTTAGTAATATTCCATTGTATAAATGCCCCATAGTTGTTTTGTCCACTCATCTACTGATGGGCACTTGGGCTGCTTCCAAATCTTGGCTATTGTAAATAGCAATTCAGTGAATATAAGGATGCGTATAGTTTTCAAATTAGTGTTTCGGGTTTCTTCAGATAAATTCCTAGAAGTGGAATTTTTGGGTCATGAAGCAGTTTCATTTTTAATTTTTGAGGTATCTCCATAGTGCTTTCCATAGTGACTGCACCTATCTTCACTCCCACCAACAGTGCAAAAGGGTTCCCCTTTCTTCACATCCTCACCTGCACTTTCTTAAATTTGCATTTCTCTGATGATTAGTGACATTGAGCATCTTTTCATATATCTATTGGCCATCTCTAAGTCCTCTTTGGAGAAGTGCCTTTTGTTCAGGTCTTTTGCCTATTTTTTTTTAACTGGTCAGTCTGTCATGTTCAATTGGAGGTTTCAGCAGCCTTCTTTTAGGAATAATTAGCATCCACTCAGGGACCTCAGAACCACTGGCATCTTCTTAAATAAACCTGCCTCCCCTACATGTGTCCCATCTCTCAATGTGGCTGACACCCATTCCTCACTCCAAGCCCACCTTAAGAATTGATCACTCCTCATTTTCACAAAAGTATGCTTTACGCATATCACTTAAGACCTTATCTATTATTATGTTATCAGACTGTTGAATGTAGGAACCACTTTTCATATCTTTGTATTCTGAACAACTTACATAGTACGTGGCACTCAATAGGTGCTTAATAAATAATGATGGTAATTGTCACTACATATTATGAATTACAGAAATGTTTTATAGCAGTTTTAAGTCTCAACTAATCTTGAACTGGAAAAAAAAGGTTTTCAGCCACAAGCAATGAGTAACAACAGCTGAGGTGGCCACTTCTTTGGTGAGCATAGTGCTGTGTATGTGTTGTGAGGGGGTGATGCAAAGAAATAGCCACATTCACCTGCCTCCTCGGTCACTCTTTCTCTCTCACATAAAAATGGGAGCAGGTGTGTGAAAGATGGGGGTGCTGTCTGGGAAAAAGCAATCCTTGAGTAAGTGTGCTTTATTCTCCTATGAGGCAAGTGTGGCCTGGGCAGCCAGCCATTGGAAATAACTGACTGCTCACCTGTCTGCTGTTGTTTCTTATTTATAGGACAGTCAGGTGGTGCTGTCTCGGACTGTCTGTATTGCCCTCTGCTCAGTGTCCAAGCAAGCTGGGCTGCAGGCTTTGCTCAGCAAGTTCTTTGCCAGGAAGGACACAATGTGGGTGCTGAAGGTTCTCACCATTGCTGTAATGTTTACAGCATTTCTTTTCTCTTAAACTCATTGAGGAAAAAGTTTCACCAAAGTATGTATTTGCCCAACACATATTACTATTTTATGTTTCCAGAGAGAAGTTATCATTGAAGCCACATGTTATAGTTTCCCATCTCACAGACTGTCCCCACCACAGTACACACTGTCATTTCCGTGGCAAGTGTGTTCGTCAGAAAACTCTAATTGCTTTATATGTGAGAACATTAAACTGCAATAAATTTATGTACACAACTGCTCCATTACTGAAGACCAAGTTTTATCTCCTAATAAATTGATGTTTCTTTTTAGTGTCAACTAAAACCAAAATTTACATCCAAGGAAGTGAACCTTAACATTAAATAATTATTTCAATGCCACTGGTGGTAAGAAAGGGTACTCACCACCCACCTCCAAAAGGGCTGAAGCAAGGGAAATGGTTTTTCCTCTGTTAATTGTTTCTGGGAAGCATAATTGCACAGTTGCTTTAATTGAAATAGCAGTAGAAGCTCTGCCTTTTTAAAGCAGATACTGTAAATAGTGTCATCATTTGGAATGAATTATACCATAAGGGAAAAGACTAAAAGGCTTACTTATGTTGAAGGGTAAGGGGGAGAAAAAAGATTTGCTTTTGTGGTTTGTCTAGAGTTACATTTAAGATAATGGAATAAACGCTTAAATTTCTCTGGACTTTAATATTTAATTCACCTTTTCTGTAACATTTTGAATGAAACTGACTGCTAATACAAGGCACTTCTTGGACAGAGAACTTATTTGAATTACTTTTAGAGGATGTGAATTAAAATGGCCAAAGGCAGGTTTTCTTATGGTTGCATCTATTAATACTTTAAATATGGTGTTCTTTTAGGAATAATATACGTTAAAGATTTTGATTGCTAAGTAAGAAATAGTATAATGTGTACTTCAAATTCACATTTATTTGAACTGAATATTTATTATATACGTGTGTGTCTGGGAGAGACAGACAGACAGGCAGATGGGGAGTGCACTCCCTTGACACCTCCTCATTCCGGTGCAACACAGAGGGAAACCCTTGCCCTCCAGAGTCTGTGCGGCAGGAGGACGCAAGCAAGCAAGGGAGTGGTCATGCGCATGCCGCCCACCCTGCAGAAGCCCTGGCCTAAACCTTGAGTTGCCCTAACCCTGCCACCCCTACTTTGTTGACCCTGGCGTGTCACTTAATCTCTCTAGGCTTCAATTTCCTCATCAATGAAATGGTGAGATTGGTCCCAGTGATCTCAAAGATCTCAAAGCTACTTTATAATTTGAGTGTTTTTTAGTTCTAAAAGATACGATTCTGTGATCATTGAGTATATGATCACGAGATTTTCCTTAGTCATTCATTCCATTCCATGTAATTGACACTTGAATTTTCCTTTCCTTTCACCTTCCACGGTGAAGCCCTGTGTGCTTTGCAGCCAGTGTCTGAAGGAGAAGAGAAGAGAGAAAAGTGAACAGGCCAAGAACAGATTGGATATTGGCCTATGCCAGTTTTATCAATTATCTGAGAATGATTGAATATTTTTAATTTTAAAGCCAGTTTTTTTGTGGCATTTGAGTAAAATATTAAATGGCATGATAGAAAGAAACACACACTTAACCACTTAACTGAACAATCTGTGGTATCCTGGCTCTAGCATTTTGGAAGAGTTCTGACATTGACGGAATGACTTTCTGAAAGACTCTGCCAGCTACAGGGGAAGTTTTTCAAAATTTTTTTTCAAAAATTAAAAGAAGGATCCTGTAAAAAGCATGTTATGTCTCCAGGGTAAAAAATTAAAGTATTAAACTAGAGGACGTCCCTCTTCCTCTTCAAAATATTTGGCTGTCGCCATTTTAAGTTAAACAAAAAGAGTAAAAATTTTATAATATTTAGTTGGCATGTTCATTTCATGCCAAATTTCTAATAATTCCTTGCTACTTGATACATTGCATAGATCTTGTGTTCTTTTGTATAAGGAACACATATACTATATTTAAACCCATTTTATATTACTTGCTGCCTACTTTTATTGTGAATTATTCTGCCTATGCTCATGGGACCCATTGCTGCTAGCTGTGCATGGGCCTATCGGAAGCCAACGCTTGGTCAGGAGCATGGCCTGCAATTATAACATTGTTCCTATGGGAAAATGTCATCCACTTGTGATGTGGTTTCCAGGAACATGCTGTGGTGAAAAGAAAATGCCTACATTTTCTAAATGCAAGCTTTTCAACTCTTTATGTCATCATTTATGACTTGGTGTGAGATGTGAACAGTGTGTTTGGATCGAAGGGTTTCATGGGTTGGATTTGAGCAGAGTCTCACAGCCCCTCCCCCAAGTGCACACAAAAGGGATAACAAATGTGTGTGTCAGCCACACACTTTAATTGGAAAATTGGCTGCATGTGCACATATACACTCATGTTTTTGGAATGAGAATTTTATTTAAACTGTTATAAAAGATCTCTCTTCTCTGCAGTGCCAAACATCTTGATCTTCCAAACATGACTACAGACATAGTGGTAAATCCTAGCTTTTCTTTTAAAAATTCTAAAGCTCATTGTCTTTTTGTGTTCTTTTTTCATAATTAATGATTTCCATTATTGCTGAAATCTTTAATATCTTAATTACTCCCAAGATTCTGCAGAGAATCATGATTCTAAGTTACAAGGACAAACAATAAGTTTTGTTTCAGAAAGTATTTAAATAAATTGAAGATATCCAATCAGCTTTTTTTAACAGAAAATGTGTCTTTTATAATAATGTCCACTGGAACTTAGAAACTACATAAACTGAACAGTTCATCTGTAAAGAAATATTGAGCAAATAGCAAACTATAGACTTTGTCAAGAGAGCATTACACATGTAGTAATTTTCTACTCTTTTTATGAAAAGAGTTAGCCAAATTATAGATGGGACAAAGAACATATTTAATATCAGATATCAATCTAACATCAAAAAACTAGGAAAGGTTAATGTTAAAGACTTGGACTTAGGGTAATCATGACAGTAATACATCATGGCTGTCATATTTAGTTAATATAAATACATTTTTAATTACTTTAAAGTTTTCTTCAATGAGTGAAACCATAGAGCTCACGAAAGGAATTAGATGAGCAGCTCCTAAGGAGACTCTTCCTTGTCACCAGCAAAGCCGATGCCACCTGCCAGCCACCTCGGTATCACAAGCCTGAGTTCAGCTCTGAGGCAGCAGAGAAGTTCGTGTGGGGACCTTGCAGGGAGCCACTGCAGTGAGCCTGTAGCAGCAGAGCCCAGCGACTCACTTGAGGTGCTGCTCTCAGTCACAGGACATTTAGTATCCCCTGGGATCTCCACTTCGCAGACAACCCCATCTCCCTTTTGCTTCTCTACTGCTAATACACAACACTGTGAAGGGTAGGAACAGCCCTCTCCTAAGAAGAGCATTGGTTGGATGTATCACATACACTCTGCCTTCTCCTCCCTGTGTTCTCCGGGTTATCTCATCCACTTCCACAGCTTAAGCTACACCTGTGTACATGTTGAGGATCACAGAAGTGATATCTCATTTTACTTCTTTCCTGAGCTGCAGGTCTGGACTTACAGTGACCTCCTCTGTGTCTACCTGGATGTCATGATTTATTATGTTCTGTGTTTAGAAGTGCCTGTTTGTGCTCAGCATTGGGTTAGAGGCTTTCTTATACTTATTTCATATTATTTACATACACATAAGCCAAATATTACTAATACTAGAAGAATCAAAAGAAATAACTACCTAGGTTTGTATTCCGTACTCAGCAGAGTGGGCATTGTGGTGCTCTAGGAACTGTAATGAGTGTTATAAAATGTATTTCTGTAGGAGTCACACCCACCTAATTTCCAAGAAAATCATGTGAAGCAGTGTTTATAAATAGCTATTGAAACAAAGTTTAAAAGCACACAGAAAGATAAAAGATATATTAGGAAATTGGTATGAGGGAGTAATTATAAGTAGACTTCAAATTTATCTCAGAGTTTCCCAGTAGCAAAGACAACATAAAAATCTGACTCTGTGGCAAAAGGAAGTGTCTGCGTTCACCTGGAGCAATGCTGTCAGGAGCGCTGCATCCCAGGGAGCATTTTGAACATGTACAGTCATCCTTCACTATATCGCAGCTCACTTACTGCAGCTTCACTGTATCGTGGGTTTTATAAACAAGTGAGCCGCGATATAGCAGGGACGACTGTATACTTCGCTGGCGAGTACCCATACAGAATTTTATATGTTGTTAAAATTACGTAGGTTTAAGAGTGTAGAAAGTGTTTAAGAGCATATGAAGTGTTTATAAGAGTGTGGGAAAGGTTAATAAGAGAGTAGGAAAGGTTATAGGAGTGTGGGAAGGGTTTATAAAGCCTTAAAATATATATAAATAATAAAATAAATATAATGCCACTACTCCGTGAATTTTCATCTATCGCGGAGCTCTCTGGAATGTAACTCCCGCAATGGGTGAGGGATCACTGTACGTGTAAATTGTGTGACAAAATGACCATTTTCAAATGAAGGGTGTTTAACATTCATCCATGAGTGTTCTTATTATGATCAATTGTTGGTGTGATAAATGGAAATATATGAGATCATCTGTAGAAATACCTCCTCTGGCATTAAATTTTAGGAGTAACTTTTTACATATATACTCTATGAAATAAAACTATATAACAAATTAAATTATGTTTGCAAAATTGGGTTGTAAAAAACAGAAATGTTCATATCATGACTGTAAGTCACATGACTTTCGACCAAAATTGAAGATAAGATATTGTAAAGATATTTTGGGAAATTTAACCTAGGAGAATTAAGCTTTCTGGATCAATGTTCTTGATCTTATTATTGATAGTAGATGTTCATAGAGAATTTTGTCAATCCAAATGAAAGGGACCACCAGGAAAGGAAGAATTTTGTTTCAGATCCCTCTCAGGAAATTCATCACCAATTTCTACCTGAAACTGCAAAATCACTTTAAGATTTATATTTCTATCCAATGATTTTTAAGAAAGAAAATAAACTATCATTGATTATTTTTATTCCAATTATTGGTTACATTGGTTTTATCAAATATCATACAACCATAATTTTCATATTTTTTCACAGTTTAAAATCTCCGATACCAAGATACTTGTTATAATCAATGTCAGTTTAATTGGTAACATTTTCATTCTCTCGGGGAAATATAAAATGTGTCGTGATCAACAGTTTCTTAAATTTAATGAAATGCAGTTATATAATTGTATACTCCATACATATTTCTTACATTTTAGTTCAGTTTACAACACACAAAAAAAACAGACCATATAAATTTTTTAAGGAACCTGATTCCGGCAACAAAGGGGCATATTATGAGCTTCTCTGAGCTTTTTGACATGTAAAGGGCCTATCATAGGGTTTCATTCTGTTGGCAAGATGGAGAATTGACACCTTAACTGAATCCATGTTGTAATAAACACTAGTGACTTGATGGACACTGTTGTGCAAATTTTATGTTGTGTCATATCTATTTATGTTTATCAACAGCACCCTCAAGTTTATTTTTTTAAGATTTTATTTATTTTTAGAGAAAGGGGAAGGGAAGGAGAAAGAGAGAAACATCAATGTGTGGTTGCCTCTCGAGTGCCCCCCACCAGGAACCTGGCCTGCAACCCAGGCATGTGCCCTGACTGGGAATCAAACTAGTGACCCTTTGCTTCGCAGTCTGGCACTCAATCCACTGAGCCACACCAGCCAGAGCCACCCTCAAGTTTATTAAACATTCTGCATTTTACTCATAAGGTTCTCTGGATAATGTGCCAAGACCTTGGAGATGGCATTCTGATGCAGTAGAAACCCGTGGAAACAGTGTTGCAATGACACTATGAAATGTCAGTGGAGGGCTCTTGTAGCATAGTGTCACAACAAAATGTCAGCCACAATCCGTGGAGGCACTCTTATGATATCAAAATGAAACAATGCCAATGTCAGTATGTACAATATAAAAAAAGACAAAACATCTGAAGAGGCCTGTGACTTCTGAGTCTCAATGTAGCTTCATGTCAGATAATTGGCTTGCAACTAACATGAGAAAATTTTCAGTATATATTTTCTAAATCTTTCTTTTGCAACCCAAGAAAAAAAATCCCAACTCAGTTGTTTCATATAAATGTCTGTGTTAGAATGTTGCTGATCTCTAAATCCGTGCCTATGTCTACATCTAATGGCTGTATTCGTTCTAGGCTTCTGTTGCTACCACATATGTAATGGTTCTATTTCGTCTTGGCTTAGCTTCCTTGCACAGTAGTACCTGCACATTGGTTAAATGTAAAAGTACGGGAAAGGCAGTGTTACAGTCTGCTTGGAAAGGATCACACAGAGCTTTAACAGGTGCTTCGCTCCCTTCCTTTCTCCTCCGTGCTAAGGTATAAGTGGGCACAGACACTGCCTTGGTGAGCCTTCAGGCATCAAGGCTGGTTTTGAAATGTATACCTGATTTCCTGTGACCTCTGCTGTTTCTCATGATTCAGTAGCACTGTGGCTGGGTATTACTCTTCCTGTTTTCCAGTTCTTTGATATTAATGGAAAGATCTAGAATTCTATGTTTATTGCCAGAAAACAAATCTTTATTAAAATTTATAATCATGATAAGTTAAGACATTTCCCCAAAAAAAGTTAGTTAATAAAATGTCAAATTAAAGTCTTTAGCCCTGCCTGGGGCAGCTCAGTGGGTTGAGCTTTGGGATTCGATTCCAGGCGGGTACACATGCCCGGGTTGTACGCCAGGACCCCTGTTGGGTTTGTGCAGGAGGGACCGTTCAATGTTTCCATCTTTTTCTCCCGCCTTTCCCCTCACTCTAAAAATAAATAAACATTTAAAAAAATTTTTTTAAAGTCTTCGAACAACATTTTAGACAGACATGTGAGAATTTGACCATATCAATCAACTTGTAAACTTCAAAAGGTTTTTAATCCAAATTTTAAACAATTTATTTCTGGAATTCAATATTATTGACTGTTTTTTTAAGAAATTTGAAAGTCCTTGAGATTGACAGAAAAAAATCAATCTAGAGAATAGAATCTCTTCTATGAATATCATGCCTACAAAAGAAGTCAAGATTTTTTCCTCATTTATTCAGCTACAGTTTAGTTTTAAAATCATGTTTAAGCAATATGATACAATAAAGTCTCAATGAACTAGAAGCAAACCAGGCAAACCCACAATGAGCTGATGTGTTTAAAAATTAATTAAGGGCTTTGAGATGATATCCTATAGTCAGCACTCAACTAACTTTTTTAAAAAATTAAATGATATCCATTATTCCTTCTTTCCAAGATAGAGGAAACTTTAATGATTTGTAGAAGGCTTTTCAAATACAGGGACTGAAACAAATAAACAAAGGAGGTTTTGGTAAACTTTTAGGTAATCAGAGTATTATTTGTTTGTCTAACATTATTTTTTTGTCTTACTCCAAGTTCAGTTTGCTTATATTAATTCATGTGCACTAGCCACGAAACTTCATCTTCTAGAAAATGACACGACTTTGTGTGGTGGGATGTGCTGGAATTGTATTCTCAAAACTGCTCTGTAGTTGTGGGTGGACTGCACAGTGGGAAAGTTCTGAAACAATCTTTACTGGAAGCACCAATGGAATGATTTTAAGAGATCCAAGTGGGACGTGGTCACTACTTGGCATAAAAATTAGGAGTGGAGAAGCAAATATCAAAACAGGATTAAAAATTATTAATCATAATCACCACATTGACCAGTGGGAGTAACCTTGTATAATAAACATCTAAAGCCAAACTGTGAATTTCATAACATGTCAAAGAAAAGAAAACTATTTGACGTGTATTGCCAGAATGTATGTTTGGGGGCAGAGGAAATGTTTGGAGAGATACGCACACACACACACACAAACACACACATATACATACATACATACATGTATATATATATAAAATTCTGTCCAGAAGGTATCCAACCATGTAATATGAAAAATAGAGACATTTATTGAAGAAGATACAAGATACAACAAATATTGTACTTAGGACAATGATGCCTCAGTCCCTGTCAAAGTAGGCACTTTGGGACCTCACATAGTTCTTCCAAACTCCATCAGCTGTCCTGTTGTATTTCCCTGAATCTCATTAACAGTCTGAAATCTCTTCCCTTTCAAAGGTGATTTTAGTTTTGAGAAAAGCCAAAAGTCACAGGGCACCAAATGTAGGCTGTAGGGGTACTGAGCCACCTGGGGGATTTGGTGTTTCATCAGAACACTCTGCACAAGACATGATGCATGAGCAGGTGCGTTGTTGTGATGAAGCTGCCAATCACCATTTGCCCATTGCTGCAGCCTTCTGAATCATCCAAATTATTTCCATGGAAGAATGTTCAAGCATAACGCAAAATTTGATGCAGATTCTTCGCTCTACTCATTCAGTCATTTTGAATGCAACGGCCAGCCACACAGCACACATGCCAACTCAATGGTGTCTACCGCCCCCATTGCCTAGTACAGTGAAGTCATCATTATTCACACATGTTCATTCCAGTCCACTCTCCTTGGCTGCCAGGTTACATCAATTCACACAAATTGTTCTTGTTATATTAACAATGGCTGGACTTTTTCCAAACAGACCGTGTGTGTGTGTGTAGAGAGAGAGAGACACTGAGACTAAATTTCACATATATGTATATGTATAAAGTGCATATATATGCATACACATATATGTATTTATCTGTATAAACATACTTAAAAAGTATATACATATTTTAAAATCTATGTAAACATTTTAAAAGTATTTATGTATATAAAACACATATATCCAAAAAATGATATATAAATAATTCTAAAGTTTGCTGGGGAGTGGTGTATATTATGCTGTTATTATAACCAACAAGTAAATACATCCATGTCTTTCATTTACTTAAAAACAAATAATCCATATACCTATCCATATACCTGCTTTAATCTTGAAAAAACATTTCATCTATTTGAAAATAATTGAGAATTAATAATAATACAAACTAGAAAATCAAGTTTTGACATACAGAATAAAAATGTTTCTTCTAAAAGAATAAGAGACATATTATTTCTCTTTTTTGAAATGGATATATCTTTTTATTACTATATGACAGAATAACTCCAAAACTCAGGAACCAAGTTGATGTCCCCCAAGCCAAAGATTGATAGATTATCTTCTGAAGAAACTGATGCTTCTCTGGAGAAGGAACTCTCACATGTGTGGTGATCCCCAGTCCGCAAAAGTGGTTCTCCTAAGCAGCCTTTCTAGAGTAACATCCACCCATAAACACAATAACTAATTTGCCTTTTAGAGCCTCTAAACATTTTAGAAAAAGCCTAATTGTGGAAGTCAGTGAGAAAAACAAACTTAAGAATTTGGAAGAAACAAAAAATACAGGAAGAGAAGAAAAAATATTTAAACACTGTAGTACCCACCATAAAATAAGAAACTGTAATTGCTAAATATGAATAGGAGGCTATTGGAAAGGATTGTTAAGAAAATATGGTTACGGCTGGTATGGCTCAGTGGATTGAGTGCAGGCCTGCAAAGCAAAGGGTCGTGGGTTCAATTCCTAGTCAGGGCATATGCCTGGGTTGCAGGCCAGGTTCCCCATTGAGGGGCGCACAAGAGGCAACCACACATTGATGTTTCTCTCCCTCTCTTTCTCCCTCCCTTCCTGTCTGTCTAAAAATAAATAGAATATTTTTTTAAAAGAGTTCATGTAAAAAAAATATGAAAGAACTCTTAGAAAATAATAATTCTGATAGCAGTATTAAGAAACAATAGACGGCTTAGTGGATAAGGTTGAAGAAATTCTGAAAATGTGATAAAACACAAGACATATTCAAAGAGTAATATAGTGTGAAAGAAAGTCAAAAGTCTATTCTGGGAGGTCCACATATGACTAATACGCTTTTTAGAAAGAGAAACCAGGCATAATGAGGGAGAAGTTATTAGAGAAATAACATCATAATTTTTTTCAGAACTGGAGAACTTAAGATTCTAGATTAAAGAATTACCTACTGTCCAGAAAAATTAATTGTAAAATGAAAAGAGCACTGTGGTTTCATAATAGTAAAAACAAAGAGATTGTCCCTCTTAAAGGTATACAATAAAGGGCTGGGAATCAGAATGTTATGGTTTCTCAGCAGCAACATTGGAGCCTGAAGACAGTGGAGTTCTACCTTCAAACATTGAAGGGTAATGTTTTCTAACCTGTGATTCCGTACCCAGCCATACTGTCAATGAGTGGTGGTGCTAGGATAGATATATGGAAGTATGCAAAGATACAATGTACTTTGACTCATAATAATCTCCTTTTAGGAAGCTCTAATGTGTGTGCTCTCACAAATCCCATCGTCATGAAGGGTTTCCACTGCGTGCAGAACTGGAGCATCAGGGCACATTGGAGGAAGTGAAAGGAGCATGTGAGGTGGGGGCGCTCCAAGCAAAACCTGGGAATTGATAAGCTATGATGGTTTGGGCCTTACAGGAATGTGTTAAAAGGCTGTAGAAAGGGAGAAAATATTTGCAAAACACATGTTGGATGAAATGTTGTTATCCAAAATAAACAAAGAACTTTTAAAACTCAACAAAAAGAAAACCAATGGCCTAATTTTAAAAAGGGCCAAAGACGTTAACAGGCATCTCGCAAAAAAAAAAAAAAACACTGATGGCAGATCAACATGTGGAAAAAGCTTCACATCATATGTCATCAGGGAAATGCAAATTAAAACGACATGGAGATAACACTACATGGATTAGAATGGCCACAAGTCACAGTGCTGACACCAAACACGGGCAACGATGTGGAGCTGCAGGAACTCATTCCCTGCTCGTGGGGATGCAAAATGGTGCGGCCACTTTGAAAGACAGTTTGGCAAGTTCTTAAAAAACTAAACATACTCTTACCATACAAATCCAGCAGTTGTGCTCCTTGGTATTTGCCCAAAAGAGTTGAAAACTTATATCCACAGTGAAGCCTGAACATGGATGATGTTTACTGTAGTTTTATTCAAAATGGACAAAACTTGAAAGCAACCAAGATGTCCTTAAGTAGGTAAAAGGATAAACTGTGACATATCCAGACAATGGAATATTATTTAGAGCCAAAAAGAAATGATCAAGCCACAAAAAGACATGGAGGAAACTTAAGTGCAGATAACTAAGTGAAAGAAACCTATCTGAAAAGGCTACATACAGTATGATTTTAACTATGTGACACTCTGGAAAAGGCAAATCTCTGGAGACCATGAAAGGATCAGTAGTTACAGGGGTACAGAGGTAGTGAAGGATAGAGAGAGCAGAGAGGATTTTTAAGGCAGTGACTACACTGTATGATACTATAATGATAAATAAATGTGATTACAAATTTGTCCAAATGCATAGAGTGTGCAACACCAAGAGTGAACCCTAATGTAAACTGTGGACTTTGGGGGATAGCATGTGTCAGTGTAGGTCCATCAGTTCTAACAAATGCACCATCTGGTTGGGGGTTTTGATAGCAGAGAAGGTTGTGCATGTGTGGGGGCAGGGGGTATATGGGAAATGTCTGTACCTTCCTCTCACTTTTGCTGTGAACATAAAACTGCTCTAAAAAAACGAAGTGTTTTGTAAAAGGCTAGACAGGGTGGAAAACGATTAGAGACAGGTCCTAACAAAACTAAGCAAAAGGAAAGCCAAGAATGCCGTAGAGGAGGGAATGCAGTCATAGTGCTCCACTTGAATTAGCAGAGACCAATGTTTATGTGATTAATGTAAATGCTAAAAATTAATGTGAAAGCTGTTATAACTACGTTGGGGTAAGGGCAGTGAGAAATGGGGGCAGAAACTGAGATTACAGAGTGATGATCCCAATTGAGAGCTACTGTTTCATCTAACTTCATGGGAAGTCCATGGATAATGTTTAAAATTAATGCATCAGGAGATGGTGGTATAAATATGTTATCTGGAAATACGTAATTAAATACCAGAAACATTTGCTTAGATATGGATTATTGTTAAATCCCTAAATTTTGTTTTTGTGTAATAGATCAAACTGATAATTTACTTTTAGTAATATTGAGTATTGAGTACTAAAAATGACTAAGTGAATGAAAGTGAGTTACGCAAGAATCATCAGTGAGAGTATATCACAAGCAAGAATTATGATTGATTCATTTTGAGTATCTCTGGTTGAGTTAAAAAGAAATAACCTTAGAAAACAGCTAAAAGTCTTAAAAGTGTTTTTCTTGCAATCAGGTAGTCAGAGGGACAGTCCCTGATGAAGCAGGAGATTCTTTTATTTTAAACCTTTTAGTTAGCATTTTAAAATATAAATTATACATAGTAAGTATTACTCTGAAAAAATATGATTTACAAAAGAATGATGCAAGCCTCTTTCCAAATCTATCAAAGAATTCCAAACCAATATGGTCGTACATGTTTTCTCATAATTCAGCTCAACATGAAATGAGAAGTTAAATGGACTGACATTTCTAACTTATTTATTTCCTCTGTCCAGATTGGTTATTTGTAAGTTGGGACATTGCCAAATTGTGCCATGACTAGAAACCTGGAAAATTATTAACTGATAATTACAAATTTTATTAGTAGTATAAATAAAGTTAAAAATTGTTAGTCAAGAAAAATATCCTAATGATCTTAAAAAGGTTTAAAAACCATTAACACATATACCAACTTTTCATTTGGGCATATTTGTTGACCAGTGGTCATTGGCATCAATTCAGCGCCAACAGGAATTCCCAAATTGGGGTGTGGTGAAGAAGGAAAGTTTATTCAGTGCAAACAGCTCAATTGTGATGCGCTCAGTTATGAAATAGTGAGTGCAGCATGGCTGTGAGGCAGACTTGGAGCCAGGGGCCAGGTATTCTGGCTAGATAGTGCTGTTCTGCTCTGCTCTACTCTGGCAGACTTCTTTGGTGTTTCAGCTCCAGCTGGGGAAACGCAGTCTTCAGTCTTCCATGAAAGGGAAGGTGCACTTTCTAAGGCACAGGGGAATGGACTTAGAAGTCCCTGGGTCCCTGATTGGTCTGTCCAAATGCAGACTTCAAATTGTCACAGTTTGGTCCAAAAAGCACTGTCTTGATTGGTCCACATGAGGCTGCCCTGATTGGTCAGTGAAAATACTGGTGGTAATATAGTGGCACAGCTCTGCCGGGATGGGGAAAGCCTCAGTCCTATTGGTTGAAATAGGGTTCCAGGAACTCCATTATAAGGGCTTGCTCAGATGGCAGAAACAGTGCAGGCAGGCAGCCAGGCAGTGCACTCAAAGAGGCAGGCATCTCAGCACAGACTTCTCTATGAAGTGTGGTTTGTGTGAGGCCCCTGTATAGAAATGGCTGCTGGGCTCTGGGGTATTTTTGTTTATTGAAAAATTTGAGCCCATTTGGCCACTGGGAGCCTTTTTTAGTGTATCTTCTTTCTCAGGGTCCCTACATCCGGTGTTCTGTTTTGTTTTGTATTTAACTAATCAGTGTATGGTCCTAGTTTTATTCTAGTTCTCAAAAACATTTCAGGTTAGCCACTCATAAAATGTACATTATATTTCATTTTAAGTCTATTCAGAACAGCCATATAGATTTTAGCCATAATTTACAATTATGACGTGAGCATTAAGTACTGCATTATATTGGAATTTTTATTCTTAAAAAACATAGCTTAGTTTTGTATAGGGTTTTTTTTTTTTTTGCAATTATTGTTGTCATTAAAGACAGAGAATACAAAAACAAAGAAAATGTTAGCCTTGAATTCCGTAATCAGTTCATGATTAACGAATTAAAATAATGGTTCTACAATTACTTTCTATGCCTGTATGATAAAGCCTCTGTAATTTGGAAAAGAACATCATAAGCATTTTTATTTTGTCATCTAAACCTATCAGGTTTTGTAATTTAATTTCCACTGCTTTTTATTTCACATTTTTATAATATATTCCTGATTTTCACTTTTATTTTAGTTCTTCAGGATTTTCACATGTAATATTAAATTCCTTTACCTCTTTATTCAGACACCCAAATGTATATTTTATATTTCCATTTGAAGCATAGGCTTCCACTAAGGGTCACAACTGGCTAACCTTTATATTTCTAGTGGTTTTATTGAATGAATAGTACAATGCATAAATTTTCGTCAGCTCTCTAACCTGTTAGAATGCCTTATATATCTTTTCCGTTTATCAGACAGTTCGTGAAAATCACACAATCTACAAAAAACTAAGTGCACTTTGCCACTAACCCTAAATTATGACTGCTTCATGCATTGTTTAAAAAAATGACATATGGTTTATTATAGGCAGTAACATTTTATTTTCAAGACTGCATTTAAATTCATAGATATACCTGGGAAACATTCTTTCTCCCATCATTTATTCGTGTAAAGTTATGCAGAGTTGCCAGCTAGCAAATCAGGAAGACTCAGGAGGCTCAACACCCTACTTCTGTTCCTGCCCTTTGCTCTTCACAGGGGCCTGTGGAAGTTCAACCTGGATTTTCCACCATCTTGGGTTTGGGGCTCTAACATTCACTCACACGATATTCAAAGGTCATTTGTTTAAAAAGTTTTACTAGAATGTGATTTCTGAAACAACTTTGATAATCAGTTATGTAATGATAGTTTTTAAATATATACCACTAAATGATACCACTTTTGTGCTGTCTTAAGCCAGTGCCTCACTGGAAGTGTGACTGCTATAGATTTACAACCGTTTTGGGTAGAAACTGACTTGGATGATTTCTGTGAAATTTACTAGGCAGGAAAAACTACCTCAGGCTTACAACAGAATGCCTTTTGTGTGTGTGTTTATTGTTGCATCTTAAAATTATGTATATCTGTGCAAGCGTGTGTGTTCTTTGTAGCTTGAGGAATTCCCCTCAAAAAAGTAAAGCTAAATTTCTCTCACTCATGCCTGAGACCAGTGACAGGCTAGTAAGGAAGAGTGATGATAGTAATAAAATGGACGAGGGGTGCATTCCTAAGATTCTGCTGCTTACACAATGATAGCCCTGTTACTAAATGACCACAGAGGGAGGGGCTGAATGAGATTGAGCCCCAAGTCTTTCTGATGGAGAGAGGTGGCCCTCCCTGTGATTCGTCACATCAGAAGCAAACTCAGCCTTAACAGTTTTGTGACTGCCTTTTTAACCCAGAAGACGTGGCTGTATGTTTTTAATTTGTGATGATTTATTACACTGAAATTGGTGTGAAATGAACAACAAATCTTGGGTGTCAGAATCTGAAAATGAATTTTATCAGCTGAGGAATGTGATTGCCTTTGGGGTTTGCATAAGTTTCTCATAATTCTTTTCATGGTACAGATGATGAGTAAAACTGTGAAAATAAACTGAAAATGACATGATATTTCCTAAGTCACTAATTTTACATGTGCACATAGACACTTATAAATATAAATATAGCATTTAGTTTCACTTTAAACTTTTTCTGTAATTGAAGGTCATTTGTACATAGCCACAAGAATGTTTTTCTAAAAACCTTAAAGTAAATATTAATACCATTTGTTATAGCTCAAAAATATCTGGGGTTATCTATAGAAAAATGCAAACATTGTAAGAAGGTTTTTACAAACTTTATTTTTTCACTATTCAAACTTGGAAGAGAGTTTATACCTACCTACTAATATAAAAGTGCTAAGAATAATGAAAAAGCTACCCTTGTTGGAAACAACTTTGCATGCATAATTAATTTGAGCACCACATTCCTACTTCACAAGCAGAAGAGAAATTGAATTCAGGTGTTTGGTGAACATATGGGGGTTTTACTGTGAATTTATGACCTGTGGTTTGAGTGTAAAACCCCAAGATACTTGCTGATAAAACTTAATGAAGCTTGTGCAGAAGAGCTATTTTTATTTGTACTTTGGTAATTGATACATTTCTTGGTTTAACCCTCCCACCCCTTCCCTTAGTACTCATAAATCTTCCAGTCTGAGCAATCCATAGTAGCAAGCCCCAGTGTAAGCCAGGTTGCTCTAATGCTTATGAATCTGAAAGTTCAAAGTCTGCTTTTCCATGGCATTTGAGTTTGTTCCCTCTTTCTCTTTTAATTTAGCAATTTATGCTTCCCTGCCTGCATGGGTGACAGGAAGCAAACCCATGCATCCTGGGAGGAAGCACTCCAGGTCCTTCTAACAGAAGCAAAAGCTTTCTCAGGGGAGACAGCACTTCTCTGTGTGTTAAGAAAGCAAAGACGGAGGCCCAATGTAGCTCACTATAAAAATTTAAGCAACAAATTCATTACCATGTAAAGGTTTTCTCCCCAGAATATGCACCTCTTCAGGGAGAAGAACCTGTAACACACACCCTAGCACTCTCTCTCTGCTTCTCTGTCTGCACAGGATTTCAGAAAGAATGCTCCTGATTTAAGTGCCAGGAAAGAAAACACCACGTGACAAGTGCTCCAGTTTAACATACGGTGTAATGGGTTTAAATGAGAAACCTGTGTTTGCTCACTAATTTGCAGCAATTATGAAGTCATTTCTGACATCTGTAGATTTTAGCTATTTGGCGATTACAAGATCAGCAGTATTTTATGGAAATGCTAATCAGTACAGAAAACATCTAAGTGAGAAGAATGTTGTTTACCTGGCATCTCTGGTGTCAGTCCCCATGGCTGGGCTGGCATCATCCTTTTTTAGTTCAGTGACATTCTCCCCCCAAAGCTTGAGTTGTTCCTGTTCAAAGACTCGTTTGTATCTACTTTTATCATGCTGACAATCTGTCTGTTTTGAAAGGATTACAGTTCTGCACATCCATGCATGACATCACAGTGAGACATTGCTTAATGATCTGAGA
Source organism: Tonatia bakeri (assembly GCA_004024845.1). Taxonomy (NCBI): domain Eukaryota; kingdom Metazoa; phylum Chordata; class Mammalia; order Chiroptera; family Phyllostomidae; genus Tonatia; species Tonatia bakeri. The sequence goes on from PVIA01002268.1 coordinate 172,802, forward strand.
CACTTGTGGTCACTGCTAGCTGCCTGGTTCTAAAGCTTCCTGCCAGGTCTGCCCTACATATGTTTTTTCCAATGTCACTTTTTGCCTACTCTAATCCTGGTGTCTGTTTTAAGTGACATCTATAAAATACTTGAATTTTAGATTTGCCATTGGTACAAATAAAGGGATGCAAGAAGAATTAGTAATTGGGCAAGGAAGGGAAAGGTACTCTAATATTTCTCCAATGAAAATGTTTCAAAAATGAATAGTACTCTGGAAAAGTGGGCTGTATACATAATGTGCTGGATCTTTAGTCTTTCCATTTGAGTAACTACCAAGGAAGTCAACAGGATGCCATTCCTCAAATAAGTGACAAAAACATAGGAGCCTCCTATGAAGGTTGCATCATCACCTAAAGGCATTATCAAGCCTTGGAAAGTCAGGATCTTTGAGCATAAATGGAGTCTTGGAAGCTTTGCTACCTTCTCTGTTCTAAGTGTGCTGGGATACAGACTGCAGTGAAGTTTCAGAAGTCCTGACTGAAATCCTAGAACCTGACACACTGGCCAGTGGAGAAGAAAGTTCCTTAAGCTGCAAAGTTGGCAGTTAGCACAGCTCTAGCATTGCCCCTCTGGCCTGCGTGTGGAATGCCCAAGCAAGTAATAGAAATTATTGTTTCCAAGATCTCAAAATACAGTTTAGAAATTTATTTTTGTATGTTTTAATTGGGAAAAGGAATAATATCCTTTCGCATCCCCAGTAATTCGATGCCAAGTGCAGATGTGAAATTCAATAGCATTTGGAATAGAATTTCATACTTAGGCCCAAAAGCAAATTACTAGGGCTGAGACGTATATGGCAAAAATGAAAAGGCTGAAGCTATAAACTAATATGGTTACCAAAAGTCTTCACTGTGTACCTCATCTTTTGTAAATTCGGGATCGAAGGATATCTGTTAACTCCTGGACCCTTGGCAAACTAAGTAAAAACAGTTTTAAAACAGAACTGTTTTGCAGACCCTGAGAAAGAAGATATGTACTAAAAAGGGCTCCTGGTGGCTATCTGTTCTCAAATTTAAAAAAACAAAAATGAACCTAGCAGTCATTTCTGCAAGGGCCTCTCGTGCAAACTGTACTTCACAGACAAGTCTGCGCTGGTCTGCCCACCTCTGCACTAAACTGCCTGCTTATGCTGTGTTTCTCATCTGAGCCAGCCTTTATGAAGGAGTTCCTGGAATCCTATTTCAGCCAATAGGACTGTGTCTTTTGTGTCATTTGATTGGTGCTGTGTAGCTATATGACCATCACATGATTATCAACCAATCAGAGCAGCTCATTTCTGACCAATTAGGATAGTGCCTTTTGGACTAATCAAACTAGGAGGATTTGGAGGGTCCTCATTTGTATGGGAACAGACCAATCGGGGACCCAGTGGCAGGGACTTCTATCTACATAAGTCAGCTTCCCTCTGACTCTGGGAACACACTTTCCCTTTCCACAGAAGACTATCTTTCCCAAGCTGAACTGAAACACTGAAGATATCTCATGGAGCAGAGGAGAGCAGGCCAGCGTGGGCCAGAGCAGAGTGGCAGTGGCACAGAACAGAGCAAGACTAGAGCATAGCAAAAGAGCTCAGTGCGAGGGCGACTAGCACACAGCAGAGCTGTCTAGCCACAGAGGGGCTGCCTCACAGCTGTGCTGTCTTCATACCTGTGCTGTATCACAGTTGGGTTGTTTTTCACTGAATACAGCTTCCTTCATCATTGTACCCCAAACTGGGGATTCCTTTTGGCACTGAGTTGGTGCCAGTGACCATTGGTTTAACCAGGAATGTATCCCCTTGTGAGTTGTGTGTTGATTTAGATTCTAGCAGGTCACCAGTCTCTACCAGAAAGTGAAACTAGGAGTCAGCCCTTCCATTTAGTTTTGCCAAATGACCTGGTTGGCAGGTCTGTTTTCACTGCACTCGGAAAACATTTCTGCTTTGGTGTCATGATTTTCAGAGATCCCAGAGCCAGAGTGGTATGTTTTGGGTGAAGTGATGGGAAAGTTGACAAAAGGAGTCCCCTTGATTTTCATGGGGCGTTTGTGGCTATAGTTTCTAGTGTTCAGTCAAATATGTCTAGTGGAAGACATATTTGATTATTTTCATCTGCTAAGTTCTAGAAGTTACCATTTTTCAGTGATATCTTCTGCCACAGTACAGGCTGGGGCAAAAGTAGGTTTATATTTGTTTATATGGAAAAAAATACAGTGATTAATAAATAATAATACATGAATATACTCTCTGTTTTGCATATTTACAACTGTAACCCTACTCTTGCCCCACCCTGTATTTATTTGTGCATTTTTCTCTAAGACCAAAACTTCGGCATAACTACATAAACAACAGTGGTAAAATCCCAGAAATGTGGTTCCTGTCTTTCATTCTGCTCTTCTCAACAATGTGCTTTTCCAACAGACAGTATTTGTTTGGTTGCAGCTGTGGGCAGGGCATAGGTCTGTGTGCTTCTAGACCACTTTATTTCATTTAGCCAGTATGTATGACCTCCCTAAAATTGTTTAAGGTGATGTGGTAGTGTAGTATAGTGGTCTGTGCATGTGTGTGTGTGTTTAAGGGAGGCGGGTTTAGGGAGTTTGTTATCTTTTGTTGCAATGAAACACGAGAGAGCAGACCCCACTGTACAGTAACATTTTAAGCTCCTATTTACATCCCATCCACTGACATCCAAATCAAGTCATATGGTCAACCTCGAAACCCGTGGATGTTAATTTTTTATTGCTGCTTAACAGATTAACATAGACTTAGCAATCTAAAACAACAGACATTTATTACGTATGTTCTGTGGGTCGAGAGTCCAGCAGTGGCTTAGCTGCATCCTCTGCTCAGGGTCTCATCCAGGTGCCAGCCTGTGTGCTCACTTGGAGGTCCCACTGGGCAGCACTGTTCCCTGCTCCTGACTTGCTGGCAGCATTCTCTTTGGGGTTTGTTTGTTTGTTTGTTTGTTTGTTTTGCAGCTGTAGGGTTCATGGCAGCTTTCTTCTTCAAAGCCAGAAAGGAGAGAGATGGACTATCAAGATCGACACTGTTCACATATAATTATGACAGTAAAATCATATACGTTCCTTGACCTTTGTCTCATTTTACTGCAGAGAAGCAAGTCACAGCTGCCCGCACTCAGGGGTGGGGATTTGCACAAAGGTGTGATTACCAGGAGTAAGGGTCAGGGGCTCACTTTAAAGTCCATCACAAATATGTGCTGAACAGTTTACCCTGCCACAGGGACAAGGCATACAAAATATACACATGTTAAGTGGTTGTGATGAAAGCACAAACCTAAGAAAGAGAAACACATGCACGTGTAAGCACTGTTAAAGATTATTTAGGTCTGAGGACAATTATTATTGAAGATTTGAAAAGAACAGGTAAACATGGGCTGGAGTAGTTAGGAAAGTCTTCTAGGAAGCGGAATTTGATTTCTTTAACTTACTGTAAAGATGGATAGGAAAGGAGAGGGTATCACAGGAAGAAAGAAAAGAGCAAATTTATCTTTCTCTTTTGTTTGGTAGCTTCTCTTATGCTGGAAATCATCACTGTCTCCCCCATGAGCACCATGGAAAACCTGACAGGATTCATTCTCTCCCTTCTGTCTACCTCCCTCAGCCTTTTTTTTCTGTGGGGAAGGGAGTGTATACCAAGATGGTACCTCTTTTTCTTAAAAAAAAAAAAAAAAAGGGAGTGGTTGTTCTCCCTTTCATTAAATTCTGGATCGTAAAGCTATACTCTCCATTCCAATTTCCTCTATTTCCTTTGCATAATTAAAATGTAAACATTGAAGCATTTTTACTCCATAAAGAATCAGTCGTGTCACAAACTCCTCTCACCTTAGGCTGGTCTGAAAAGATGGGTCAGCACTCCAGCTTGCAGGGCGGTCAGCACACTCAGGCTTTGACAGACCGCCGGGAGCTGGCGCTTTAGCAGAGACAGGGCTGTGTGCGCAATGCCTGGCCATTGTTGTTTTTAGTATTTGTTTCTTGGGCTTGTGAGCAGGGGACCACTGGCCTTGTCTTGTTGCAGTGAAAGTAAATAGCCTGGAAAAGCAAAATGTAAAGTAGGCAGCAGCTGCAGAATGTCAAGCATAGGTTGCAAGGTAGCTGGCAACATTTTTTTTTTTGTGGCTCATCTAGGATTTAAAAAATAAAATAAGCCAACATTTAAAATTTGGGGGTGAAACTATAGTTCTGACTTCTCTTTAAAAAAAAGTAAAAGGCATCACCAGTCCTGTATTCTTCAGGGCAGCAATCTCCTGGAACCAAGTAAGAGCCTCCCTCTAGCCCAAGCATATTACTCCCATTTGTCACAGAATGTACGTGGTGCTTCCAGTGCACTGGGGTCTCCTTCACTCTTTAGTTAGTTGCTTTTCTGGCATTGGAAATTGTCCCAACTGTGGCACCTGTGGGCATTGCTTTCAGAGTATTTGCCATATAGCACCTGCAGTGTTTTTTAATATATGTGGATTCCTAGGCCCTGCACTGGACTTGCTGAATCAGAAAACCCCCAGGGCAGTCTCAGTCAGTCAGCATTTTTTAACAAGCACTCAGAATGACTCTCACATACAGTGTGTGTCTGTGAGGACCACTGTGTAAAGTTTTTCTCATTCACTCTACCCGAGGAGATGTTTGGACTGTTATCCTGGAGCAGGGCTGCAGGACGGGCTCCAGGCTCGCTGCCAGCAGCAGCGTGGTGCACTCAGCAGGAGTGGGACATTCAGCTGCTGCTGTGAAGTACACTGCAGTAGTCCAGTCCGAAGGTCCTAAAGCCTCGCGTACTGTGTGGTCGGCCTCTCACCAGAGAGGATTCATCCCATGGTCACTATGGATTTTTTTACATGAAAGGCACTTTCATAATTCCCCTTCTTTCCCCTCCTTTCTGTAGACTTTTGTTAAATTATGATTTACTGACTTCTCATTAAGAGTGTTACTGTCTCACTCACCCATTGGATTGACTCAGGTGGTATATTTGTTACATTCCTCTCAAGAAAAATGATCAACTTTAAGTTGTCAGTGAACCTAAGTATAAGTTGATTGGGTTGTGTAGCCATCATTGCTAATAAATATTTAAAATTTTCTTTGACCCCCACAGCAGAAGAGCTAACCAACAACACTAGAAGTCTCTTTGTGAAGTATTGGGTCATTATAGACAAGCCTGGGAAACAGGCCGGGGCCGCTGCGGTGGCTCCATCTCCTGGAGCCAGGATCTCACCTTCACATGCCAACTGTTGTTCCCCAAGGACGCTGGATAGTCAAGTCTTTGGAAGTCCTCATCAATCATGAAAACCACTGCAGCCTGCTTTCCAATTTCAACCCATAGAGTGGCTGTTTTAGTCTTAGGCAAGTTGGTTGGTGTTCGCTAGAGTACAGGAAGAGAGGAAAGAATATGCAGCAGTAGTCTCACCAGCTGCTCAGGTTTGGAAATAAGGGAGGAAGTAACTTCCAGAACTCATCTTATACTATGAAAAACATTGAAGTCACCAGAATTTAAAATTAAGGACAATGGATCAGCTTCTTTTGTTGGCAGGTACACTTTCCATTAATCACAAATAGGAGGAAGTCACTTTTCATCAATGGTTTGGACTTCATGAACCTAATAATTATGGGATTAAAGCTGTCTGTGCTACATGAACATAATAGAGAAATATTTCTAGTTAGATTTGTAAAATACTCTGTCAGTCAAGCCTCCTGCAATTCTGCTATTAAAACGTATGAAGTATGCCAGCACCAAAAAGGGTACAGCTGGAAGGATGACACTGACATTAAAGAATGCTCATTTTTCTATCTGTCTTGTGAGTGTAACGATCCTCATGCCTGCACCATCACAGTTTCAAATACAATACAGAGTAAGGAGTTATAGGCTAGGCATCACACTGGGAAGCCAGTACAGAAAATGCATCTGTTCAAACAAATATGTTTTAAAAGCCAGTAGAAATAGTATCCTGCCTGGCTCAAGAGTGTGGAGGGCAAGTTTTGAGACTCTGTCTAAATATGGGCTGAAGTCTCGTGTTGAGTAGACATTTTACAGGCCCATTAACCTTTCATGTTTGTTCTCAGGCTAATCAGTTCCAAAGATTTGTCAGAAGGAAAACATAGGGAAGAGAAGCTTTTATTGACTGGGAAAATAATCAAATTGAATATGTTAACAAGACAGTCCAGAAGCTCTAATTAAATCGATAGAAACATAAAGGTGATAGGGACCTACCCCGTACATTAAATAGTGAAAGACTATCCCATATTCATGGAAGATGTTAATACTTTGATCCTATACATGAATATTTTCAATTTCAGATTTCTAAGCCTTTGGAATTCTTCAAAATATACTTTACTATGGCAGACTTGCCTTTTTTACTATATTTTATTGCTTATGCTATTACAATTGTCCCAATTTTTCCTGCCTCGCCTCCTCCACCCAGCACCCCCCACCCCCTCCAGCGATTTCCCCACCCTTTGTTCACATCCATGGGCACCCATGTAAGTTCTTTGGCAACTCATTTCCTCTACTATTCTTAACATCCCCCTGCCTATTCTGTACCTACTGATTTTTACTTCTTTTTAAAAAAAATTTTTTTAGATTTTTATTTATTTATTTTTAGAGAGGGAAGGGAGGGAGAAAGAGAGAGAAACATCAATGCACGGTTGCTGGGGGCCGTGGCCTGCAACCCAGGCATGTGCCCTGACAAGGAATCGAACCTGCGATCCTTTGGTTCGCAGCCTGTGCTCAATCCACTGAGCTATGCCAGCCAGGGCTGATTTTTACTTCTTAATCCCTTCACCTTTTCCCCATTTTCCCAAACCCCCATCCCAACTGATAACCCTCCAAATGATCTCCATATCTATGATTCTGTTTCTGTTCTGCTTAGTTTTTTTAGATTAGGTTGTTGTTAGTTATGTATTTATTGCCATTTGAATGTTCATAGTTTTTATCTTCTTTTTCTTAAGCAAGCCCCTATAACATTTCATATAATAATGGCTTGGTGATGATGATGAACTCCTTTAGCTTCACCTTGTCTGGGAAGCACTATATCTGCCCTTCCGTGCTAAATGAGAGCTTTGCTGGGTAGAGCAGTCTAGGTTGTAGGTCCTTGCTTTTCATCACTTTGAACACTTCTTGCTGGTCCCTTCTTGCCTGCAAAGTTTTTGAGAAATCAGCTGGCAGTGTTATGGGAACTTATTTGTGGGTACTATTTGCTTTTCTTTTGTGGCTTTTAAGATTCGCTCTTTATCTTTAACCTTTGCATTTTAAGCGTTATGTGTCTTGGTGTGATCCTTTTTGCACCCATCTTGTTTGGGACTCTCCGTGCTTCCTGGACTTGTATGTCTATTTCCTTCACCAAATTAAGGGAGTTTTCTTTCATTCTTTTTTTCAAATTTCCAATTTCTTGCTCTTTCTCTTCTTCTTCTGACACCCCTGTGATGTGAATGTTCGTACGCTTGAAGTTGTCCCAGAGGCTGCTTACACTATCCTGGGGTTTTTTTAATTCTTTTTTCTTACTGTTCTGATTAGATATTTTTTGCTTCCTTATGTTCCAAATCATTGATTTGATTCTCACCTTCATCTACTCCATTTTTGATTCCCTGTAAATGATTCTTTATTTCAATTAGTGTATCCTTCATTTCTGATTGGATCATTTTTATGCTGTTGAAGTACCCACGGAGTTCCTTGAGCATCCTTATAACCAGTATTTTGAACTCTGTTTCTGTTAGATTACTTATTTCCATTTTGTTTTGTTCTTTTTTTGGAGTTTTTTTCTCTTCTTTCATTTGGGCCATATTTTTTTGTCTCCTCATTTGGGCAGCCTCCCTGTGTATGTTTCTATGTATTAGGTAGAGCTTCTTTGACTCCCTGTCTTGGTAGCATGGCTTAGTGTAGTAGGTGTCCTGTAGGATCCAGTGGCATAGCCTCCCCTGTCACGTAAGCAAGGATACTTGAGGTGTGCCCTCCATGTGGGCTGAGTACTCACTTCCCTTGTATTTGAGTCTTGATTACTGTCAGCTGGTCAATGGGAGGAATATACCCAAGCCAGTCAGCTGGTAGGACTGGCTGTGACCACTAGCCACCAACTACCTCCCTTCATGGCTTGTGGTGGTGGTTGGGTGGTGGTGCTCTGGCGTGGTCTGTAACTGCCAACTGAGTGCACAGACTCTGGGGTTTCTTGGGTAGTACAGGCCAAGGTCAGCCCCCACCTGTGTTCTGCCTGAGGCCACTTGGCATAAGCTATAAGTGATCTGCAGGTGGCTGCTGCCAGTGCCAGGCCTGGGGCCACTTAGTAAGAAATACAGGGGTTGGGCTCAGCTGTTGCTTGTTTGAGTGAATTTAGGAAGGTCTGAAGCTGGGGCCAAGCCAGACCATTCACATGGAAAAGCCACTGCTAACAGCTTGGGTGGGCCTGTATGTTGGATGGGGCAGAGCCTTAGGTAATGCACACTTCAGTACTTCCCCATATGCCACTTGTGCCTTTCTAGCTGCTGTCCCAGTGCAGGAGACCAGAGAGAGTGAGTCTGAGTAAGTCTGTGTGGGGGGCCCTTTAAGAGGAGATGCCTGAGACTTAGGCAGTTTTTTCCACTTTACCTAACCACCACTGGGTTTCCAGTCAGAAGTTATGGAGACTTATCTTCCTGGCACTGAAACCTTGGTCTGGGTGGTCTGATGTGGGACTGGGATCTCTTGCTCCAGAGATATCCCTCCTGATTTTTACCTACCACCCATAGGTGTGGGATCAGCCCTTTCCCCATCTCTACCCCTTCACTCCTCCTACCTGCTTGGATGAATGTGGTTTCTTTGATTCCGTAGTTGTCAGACTTCAGACAGCTTGATTTTCTGATGGTTCTGAGTGGTAGTTGTTCTGTAGTTTAGCTGTAATTTTGCTGTGGTCATGGCAGGAGGCAAGCTGCATTTACCGGCACCTCCATCTTAACCCAAAGTCCAGACTTTTTTTTTTCCAAGCTACCTCTCCTAAATTTTATCATCCAGGGGTGTGTGCAGCCAAAGGATCTCAGATACACACTGAGTTACCAGGGCAGTTTTTTTCAATGAAGAGACCTCATCTTTTTAATAGTTTACAGCTTCCTATTCTACTAGCAGCTCAAGGGTATATATGATAAATATAAGGCTTGGTCCTTGTCCTCAAGAGGTCTGAAGTCTTGTTAGGGAGACAGTATATGCCTAATGTGCTTGAATAGCTCTACTAATAGGATGCAACTGAGTGCTCTAAGAATGGAAGAAACCAAAAGTGGCATGTAATTTAAGTTTGATTTAATTTTGGTTATGTCTATTATTCTTGTAAAGTATTGTCTTCAAAATTTGTATGATTTTATTAAAAAGTGGCTTTGGAGTACAGTATGTTTTATTAAGTGCTACAACATGGCATAGTGGAATGAGTGCTGGACTAGAACCCAGAAGAATCTGCATTCTTGTCTTACTTTCCCCACTGTGCAGCTGGGAGGCTTCTAAAAAGTCACTTACCTTCTTTGAATGACAGTTTCTACATTGAGAGGGGTGTGTGTGTGTGTATGTGAAATCCTGCCTTCTGAACCTATCTTATAAGCTTTTGTGAGGATAAACCAAATTCAGTGCTAGAAAAAAGAAGGCAACATCATTATGAACAGATTACATCAAACTAGCACCTGAAGTTATTTTTAAAATGCTTTTCATTTATGCTGTGAGAGCTGCATTTTGTGCATGGACCTCTGATAACTCATAAATAGAAACTTCACATAATGGAATTATGAAGATAGTGCTTTGAAACTATATTGTATGGTGTTATCTCACTTGATTGTTACCATTACAATATTTAGAGCAAAAATGATTATTATGTCCACTTGAGATATATATATAAAGAAACAGCAGGTCAGAGGCATTAAGTGCCTAAGTCTGAGGAGTTGGAGGAGCTAGGACTAGACCCTGGTATTTCTGACTTTTAATGCAATGTTCTGTCCAGAAAAATTCTGCTGCCAACACCTTGCCAGATTACAGAAAGGAAATGAGGCTTTTATAGAACTGCATAAAAAAGGAATGTCTGAGATTGCTGCTCACCCTCTTGAATATCTGTCTGAAATAACTTCATGAGTCTTAATCAAAATGAAAACATGTTTCTAGTGCCCTGATATTGTTTTTAAAATTCACGTCCTCTTAAATAGAATCATTTCCCAGCAAAATGCCATTTTTTCCTAGTAACTGCAAGTCACAGATTGTATTTGTGAAGGGTGTTCATTATTGCCCTTCTCTCTTTTAGCAACAGAGCAACTCCTAGCAACCATGATCGGATACAGCGTCTGCGGCAGGAGTTCCAGCAAGCAAAGCAGGATGAAGATGTAGAAGATCGGCGACGTACCTATAGCTTTGAACAACCCTGGGTAAGTATTTCGTTCATCAGTACAATGGATATTCCTGCAACTTTCTGCAGTAACAGCCACTACGCTGTGACATCAGTCTTTTATGAAATGAGACTAGATGGAGCCAAATTCCTTTGACCTTTAACATAATGACCTTTTCCCCCATTTCCTTCTGGGTTTCATCATTGCTAATTTCATTTTACATCTTATCGCGCCATCTGTCCATTGCACAATAGGTTTCATTGGCCTTATAACAAGACATAGCAAAATATTCTTGCTCTTAATTATGTATGTTTTTAAGTTCAGTAAATATTTTTCTACATATATTTTTCTCAGAATCAGAACCAGAATAAATTAGCTCAGCACATGTCCATTGTATATCTACTATTCCAGTATATGAAAGTACAATATTTAGTAATTCTTTTTTTTTTTTTCATTCTTCCATGGCCCCTTTGTGTATTTGCTGAGTCCCTCTCGTTTGTCTGCCTCTATCCCTGTTCTAGTTCATCCTCCACACAACTGCCAGAGTGATCTTTCTAAAGCAAAACTTTGAATGTCCTCTCAGTGCCCACAAGGTACAGCCTGAACTGCACAGCGTGGCATGCTAATCCTCCTCAGACTTGCTCTAGACTCATGCTTCTGTCTGGTGTTTAGCCTTAGTGACGATGGCACTTCTGGGAATGGGAGCAGTTGGAGCAGACTTGGGGCCTCAAGATGATGGGAATTTTGAACAGTCTCTTTGGAAGCTTGAGAGAGAGTCAATTAGGGGTGAATAAATAGGCTGCTTGAGGCAAGAAAACCTACCAGAGAGTGTTAGTAAGGTCCCATCAACATGGTAATGTGACCATAACCAATGATACTTAGAGGACTGGCAACAGAAAAAACAATTTTTTAGATTAACTATATGACAGGGGCAAGACAGTCATGACAGAAAATCAAAGAAGGTACTGTAGAATCCTGGTGAGGACACAGGTGAGGGTGTCATCCAGCCTGGGTAGGGTGGTAAATACAGCTCATGGAAGAATGACCCTGATTGCCTAGGAGGATACGAGGATGATCATCAGTCTAGGGGTCATGTAACCTAGAAGGCTATTGTCTTGGGAGTTGAGGATCTCGGAGGTGGCCCAGTCCTGAGTGATGAAGTCCAAGATGTGCCATCCATGCATGTGAGTTCCTGAAGTAGAGTAGAGAGCAGGGTGAAAAAAGTTAATGAGCATTGGCCAGGTGGCCCATTTGGTTGGAGTGTCATCCCTTACACCAAGTGATCATGGATTCAATCCCTGGTCAGGGCACATACCTAGGTAGTGGGTTCCATCCCCAGATGGACACATATGGGAAGAAACCTATTGATGTTTCTCTCTTGTGTTGTTTCTATCTCTTTCTTTCTCTCTTCCTCCCTCTCTCTCTAAAATCATTAAGCATATCATCAGGTGAGGATTTTTTAAAAAGCGAATGAGTTGAGTTCAAAGTGTTGGAAATATAATTATAGTAGATATTTGCAAGAGTAGAGGCTGCAAGGAGGACGGTGTTGGGAAAAACTTGAATAAAAACAAAATGATCCTGCTTTGGTTGGGGGGAGGCAAATGACTCACCTAACACAGAAATAAGAGATTAGTGATGTTGCAGAGAAGAGAGAAAGGTAGAAATGTAGTGTGAGCTTTCAATGTGAGAGTGAAGGAAAGAAGGACAGGATCAGAACAGAACACTGCCCCACTGGCCAGGTGACCAGCTCTCCAGGCCTCAGATTCCTTCCTAGTAGATCAGCTTGGTTAAAATAGATGACTGAGCGTGTTATTCAACCTTTTGTTAGAATAGCACGTAAGAGGAAGCCCAGTGTATAGAGTAAAGCAGATGAAAGTAGAACTTCTCCAAGTGTGGTCCAAGACCAGTGCCTTCCCAGCGCTGGGAGCATGTTAGAAATGCACCTTCTGGTCATGCCTCAGACCTACTAGATCTGAACCTCTATGGGTGGGGCCCAGGAAACTGTATTTTAACAAGCCCTCCCAGTCTCTGTAAAACATGTTCAACTTTGAGAAGTATCACTGTAAAGTTTTATCATCTCCGAGATTCTCTTTGGTCTTAAAATTCAACACCCTGAATATACTTTACACGATGCCAGAGAGTTATAAAGGGTTTTGATCATTGGATTTAGTTATCAAATTGGAGTTGATGGAAGATAAATTTTGTGAATGAAAGGAGAAGACCAAACAATGGGAGAACCATTACTAGTGTGGCAGGTCTCACTGTAAGTCCAGTGAGGAAGACTGGGCCTAGAGCAGGCAATTGGCAATATGAGACCAACACCCACTAATAAAAACTCCTTCTGAAATCAATCCTAACCCAACTTCGGGATGTTCTGGAACAAGTCTAGCAGATTTAATATCTAAGAAAATCTCTCAATTGTCCTCTGCAACAGGATTACTATTAATGGCATTTTTAATAAAGTATGTAGCTTATTTTTTTAGCTGACCAAGTAAATTGAGTCATTTCCATGTAACAATATAACAGAATTATTTTAATCTACTTACGTTGCTTGGCATAATTGACTCAAGTAGGCTTTTCTTGTTATGTGTGGAAAACATCTCTAACTGTGCCTATTTGAAAAGAGTAATGAGTACAGGGCAACTTAAAGAAGAGAACAGCAACTGCATGTGGAAATGGTGCTCACACACACTGTTTCAACTTGCAGAATCCCCTGTGGGTTTCTCATTCCCACCTCCTGCCATGAGGAGCTGTGTGACACCATTTTACTTTCCCTGGTAATGTGGATGTCAAACCAGCATATTCACACCAGTTGTTCCTAATTATTTAATTCACCAAGTTTCTTCAGTGCTTCCTATGTTGTAGTCATTGCGTTTGGTGCTGGGAAATAAAGACGAGAAAACAAAGAAGGCCCTTAGACCTCTACAGTGGAGCTGGTACAGAGGAAAGTAATCTGTTCAGTTGGTGACAGGGGTATGCATGGACTTTTGAGCACAGAGAACCACACCCAAATCAATTGTTAGGGGTCAGGAAGGCTTGAAAGAACACCTCTTTGAAGTTGGAATGTATTTTAAATGTAAAAGGTTGAGAACCAAGATTGATTCGATTTATTTCTTGTTAGCAACATTTCTCATTATCCACATGTAACAGCTCCAAGTTTGTGTGAGGCTAAAGGAGCATTTCCTACTTTTTAGCTCTTGTGTTTTTTGTTGGGTGATGTGGAAATGATTTGATACTCATTTTGTTTTCCTTATTTTTTTGAATGGGGGCCATGAATATATTGGCATATGTTTCTATATTATCTACTTAATATGAACAATCATGTTAGGAAAAATGTTTGACAAAATCTTCTGGATTTAGAAACTCAACTACTGAAGGTCATAGGTCAAATTATTGTATAGCAAAATGCCATAGCAACTTTAGACAGGCAACTTGGCTTGTATTATCATTTCCTGTAATAAGTGAGCAGGGAATTATTAGGATGACAGGCCGATTACTTTAGAAGTGGAATAATTTCCTAAATTGTGGGTCAGACGTTGACCTTTCCTTTGTATTTATTTTATTTTCAAACAGTTGGGATTTTGCTGTATACTCTCCATTTCCTGGTCATGTAAATGAGCTGAAAGTGACTATAATTCTACTTAGTATATTAATTTTCATACCAATTCTCATTGTTACCCTAATAAGGGCTGCCTGCTTATTCCAAGTGTAGCTTGGTCTGTGGTTTTTATTATGTTTTTTTACAAACTGAGCTTTGAGTATTTTGAAATCTTTTTTCCTTTCCTGTATATATTCTGACCTTGAAAGGTCACTGTTTGGAAAGGATGATACCATGATCTCACCTACTGGAATGGTTTGTAATCATTTTAGTTTTAAGGAACCACAAGCTCATCTTCCAGCTGTGTACAACTTAGACCATATTAGTCGAAATTGCCACGCTTATTAGAAATGCCCACATACAAAGTGCAACCAGATGTATCATACAGAAAAATATCCAAGCCAATCACGTTACTTACAGAGAGAGGCTGCAGAAAATTAATGCAAGTAGCCCTTTTCAATTCATCCATTTTCAAAATATTCTCTCTAAACTCTAGCAGCACAGAATGCACCTGTTTCTGGGCCTTTGTTCAAAATAATGTCTGGGCCTGAGGGAGCTGATTTGTGGCACAAAAGGTCTTTAGATAAGCAGAGGCCCAGAAAATTTCCTTAGCTTCATAATTGAACTGAATTCTCTCTGCAGTTGAGTAAGAGAAGAAGCAAAAAAAAAAAAAAAAAAGGAACTTCCCCACATTGTGCCAGGTGCAACATAAATAAAGCAGCAAGCTGCTTTAAATCTTCCCTAAGATAATGGAACAATAGCTGAGGTTAGGGTTATTACCACAGAGTTCAGATATGGACAGGACTTAGTGTTGCTCTTAAAAGATTTAAATTGCAGGCTGCAGACATAAGTATAGAATGCTGTTAAAACTTTGACGATACCCGAGTGTTGTCCACAAGGAGACTTGCTGGCTGAGACAACTGATGGATGGGATAATGGAGCCTTTAATAGCAATATTGCTAAATCCTTCCCATCCCAGGTTGGTAGTGACTGAGAGCAGTTTAGTTCTTCAGATAGAAAATTAGTCCTCTGTGATGTGAATATCCTCTTCTCCTCCAAGCTTTTTTCCAAGCTGTCTTTAAACAAATTTCCAAAAAAATCTGTCTGAGGCTTTTAATGGCTCCTGTACCATTGTAAGGTTTTGCCTGCTTTAATTAGAGAGTCAGTCTACAGTATGCAACCACCCTGCACCCCTCATAGTGCATACCCATAATTTGACTCAAAAAAATGCCATCTTAATTAACAGTCTTGTAGTAGTGGTACTCCAGTTCAGTTTGGGTGGAAGTCACCTCTTTTGGAAATTGACCTGGAGAAAGCCATTTTCACAGCAAAGGGGTACTCTTTCCTCACGGCAAAAACCTCTGTGCTTCTGCAAAGTAGGCTCCTTTTCTTCTAGCCCCTGCCCCGTACTGTTGGTCAAAGTGACTCACGGGCCATTTTACCGGGAGGGACCTATAGTGGTAGAGGCTCGGCAGCTGCCTTACCTGTGGTGGGCCTACGGCCGTGGAGTCGGGGCTTGTTTCGAGAGCCAGCCTATTGTTTTCAGTGGAGCTGCTACTTAAGATGGGGGAAAAATAGGTCCAAATGCAGGTTGGGAAAATGAGATGAAGACAAATAGCATATTAAAACCCAAACATGTATTTATAAAAACTTTCTGAGGGAAATTGGCATGCTATGCAGATTTTTCAACCATTACTCACATTATTAGTAGCAATTAAGCTTTTCAACATTCAGAACCTCCAAGAGTTCAACTGATAGTTGTCTAAGTGTAGCAGGTGGTGGGGTAGAGGTGGAGGGCTGGGAAGGTGTGATCAATAGACAAAGTTAACTTTGGGCTAAAGGTATATATAAGCCCCCTATACAAAGTAACAACCCATGTTAGCAATGGCCACTCTTAACCGTAGTAAACTGTTTATACTCTGTGTGATTCAGTGACATAAAAATTATTTTGTCCCCCACCAAATCCTTAAATTACACTTATATACCAGAATATGGAATTCATATTAGGGTCACAACACATTTGATTTGCTCAAATAAGGATTGTAAGTCCCAAGAAGATATCATTAGTCTTGTTCTTATTGTTACTCTCATCATGCTCATCATCACCCTCACCAGAGGCTCATCCACAGCACGCACACTTGTGTATTCTGGTTTTCTTTTCCACATGCCTGGCACATATATGAAAATTTGAAAATTTGTTATTCATAATTTAAGTAGAAAACTCACCTAAATTATCATTTATAAGAAAACTATGTATGTGTGTTTATGTGAATATGTACAAGTATACAAATACATGCTTATGTTATTTTTAATCTATTTGAAGGAAAATTAGAACATTAAAAAATTATTGTATTTATGTAAATATTAATAAAACTGTAGTGAATTTTATTTCATAATTGACGCATACACTTTCCTATTAACCTCTAAAAATTATATATTATTATACCTAGTTCTTATTAGCACTGAAGCTTTGTACTGTATATATTTATTTTTGTTCTTTTTTTGGTCTGTTAACTACTAGCAGTTTTGGTTTCATATATTTTCTATTGTCTATTTTTATTTTGGAAAAATAAGTGATTTTATTTAATTGAGAGAAATGCTTAGTTAATGACTTAATTTAGTGAAACACTGTATAGAAGCTATTTTTTATTTTGTTTTACACTGGTAAGTGATACCAAAATTGTATAGCTTTCCCAAGCTTTATATTATTTTTATATAGTATAAATAGTATCTCTTTAATAATCATTATAAAGACCAGTAGTTTGGAGCTCAGGTACAGAAGCAATGTGCCTAGTTTTCACTTGGGGCTTAAATATCAGCCACGGAGAGGTTCACTTACCATGGCCCTTCAGCATACTGTGTAACAGATACTCATGGACTGTTTCATCGTACAACCTCTGTCATATGGCCTTGGCAACTTGGATGATTTTTCTTTTACTTGAAGAAAAAGCACTCTTGTCATTGCTTGTCACCAATATCATCAACAAGAAGGCCAGAGTTATTGCCTTGTTATTTGATGAATCTCCAGAATTATTCCAGTTTTGCTTTACCTGCGTGTTTCTCGGTATAGATATCACTTTGCTGTTGTAGCTGTTGTTGCTCTTTTCTTTGAAAACAAGCACTTCTCTCTGGGAATACCAGTTATATCTTTCTTCATTTATGTCTATGTTTTTGTAATTTGAGACACTTGATACATTATTCTATTTCTGCCATAGGGATGGAAAACCACATACTTAAAAGTCAGGATTATTGATTGTAGTTCTGGTCCCACAATTTACATTTTTATGAGATCATCATTGAAATCATGAATGAGGTTATTTTATATTTAGGCCAAGTATAAAACTTTCCAGATGAACTTATTTAGTTGTTGCTTTAAGCTGATTATGTATACAGTCTTCCTTGAAATCTGTGGCCCAGTAAAGTTTCATCATAAAGATATGGGTGATTCCTTTTAATAAGCAACCCTTTTGTATGCTCTGAAAAGAGAAATTGAGTAAAATATTAATGGTAAGCCTGAGATTCAAATTTTGTTATACTGAGCATAATAGTGTGAAATATGTCAATATGCTGATACCAAACTTCTTCACCCATTTTAAGCTTCAGGTACCATCTGATGATCGTTTCATTGTGGGAGTTCATCAAGATGCAGCCCGATTGCGGCTCACAAGGTTTGAGGTGAACAGTGTCAGGAAACATGCATTTCTTTGAGGCAGTTGAGGAAACAAAGCCCTTCAACATATTTCTTTCTCCACAGGAATCAAATTTTTAGGCTTCTTGAAGAAACAACTTGAAAATACCCCTGAAATTTCTACAAGACCTTGCATTTTCTTTTTACATGTCCACAGTAGTGTGTCACAGAACAGTAAGAGCCTACATAGCTGCTTGTGAAATCTTGCTTCAGAGTGCCAGATCTTTCAAGGCTGCTTGACACAAGTACATAGCTTATTCTGAGTGAAAAGGAAAGGGAATGAGGGCATGAAGGCAATTGTGTAGTGTTTTCTTGCTTTGCTTTCCCTTTGTCCAGTGGCTTCTCTCAGAAGTCCCTGGCTCACCATGAAACTAGAACAGCTTGGTTTCCTGTTTGGCCAGCCTCATCTAGTGTAATGGAAGAAAATGTCTGTCTTCCTTAATGCAGTTGATGAACAGTTGGTTGATGTTTTGTTTGTATAAGTGAACTCACTTAGTGAAGTGCTGTCCTTGCTAAAGGCACCATTGATGTGTTATTTGACCGGTGTTGTGGAGAGGGTCTCTAAACACACATTTGTTCCGATGAGTGTGGCTATAAACACCCACAAGTAGAAACTAGGGTATTGTAAAGCCTAATCTCTTCACACGTTATTTTTGCATCAGGATATTTTTAATATGTTCACTGACTATGCCCATATGCTTTGAAATTTTTTTCCTGTATATTGCCATGTTATTGCTTACCAACAAATAAGATAATGCTGGCCAGGCAGAAAGAGGGTAATAGAGGATGATTGCTTGCTGTTCACACAAAAGCCAACTATAGGAGCCACCTTTAAGTAACAAGCCCATGTGTTTTCTTGCAGCTTCTTCAAATGAATACTATGACTTTTATTATTCAGAAAATTATTATCATCAAAGTCTGCCATTCACTTCCAACTCTAAAAGAAAATCATTAACTTGTTTTTAACAGACATTCTTCACTCAGGATATGCCTGTTGCACAACATCGCATAACACCAAGGGGAACAGAGGTTAGCATGCACCGAAAGGATCATTTAAGAGTGTGTGCCAGTGATGCCGGGATAAAGCATTGTTTATCCCAGTGATGTTGGGTATGTGTAGCATTAGAGGCTCTGGTGTCTATTTTGAGCAGAGCTACTTTCATTTCGGAAGGCCAGATCTGGAAGGTAACCTAAAACCTGTCAGTGAGAAGCCAGAGCATTCACGGGGCTTGAGCGCTGTGTACACATCCAGTATCTGGTCTGGATGAGAGGCCATCAGCAGAAGACCTGCTGACCAAAGTCTTTCACCAGCAACATTGAGCATTTCTCTATAGGATATAGTTAACCTAGGTAAAAATGCCGTTTCCTAGTCACTAAGACAGAAATGTCTTCTCTCATAACCAACTCAAGTAGCTGTTAGCTTTCAGGTTTATTCTTTTGATAAGCATTTCTATTCCCCATTTGGCTACCATCTGTGGACTGGGGGAGACCTGTACATGGCTAACAGTGGCTAGTTCAACTAATCTTAGTTCAGAAGTTAATTGTCATTCTTTAGGAAAAGGAGGATCAGCTCATTTTGTATCCTACTGTTAAACTAAAATATGTAACTATCAAAAACATTCATTGCCACAGCTAACTTTCAAGTGTGCACCCCATGAACTTTCCCATTTTTGTGAATTACTATAGCGAATTTTTATTTATTTACTTGGCATCAAATTCTTGTTTGCTCTGTATACATGGATGTAAACTGGTATCTGATATCAGGATTTGCCAAACTTTATTAGGCAAATTTAGAAAGGCTGACCTCTCCATTTCCAGCCATTCTAAAGCTGTAATCAGAACGTAAGGTGATTCAGTTTTGGGGGCTCATGAGAGCAATTAGATGTCTGCTTTCTCAAACTTAAGAAAAATTGCTCTTGATTTTTTAAAATTTCACAGAATTTGCCAAGTGTTTCTAAGTCAACCTGTAGCAATGCATGTGATCCCCTTCTCTTGATTATTTTGCATTTCCCCAGCAGCCCAGCTGCCGACCCTCGGCACCCAGCGGCCGGCACTCCGTGTCTGTGGAAGTGCAGATGCAGCGCCAGCGGCAGGAGGAGCGTGAGAGCTTCCAGCAGGCCCAGCGCCAGTACAGCTCCCTGCCTCGGTGAGTGCTCACGTCGCACAGCCCTTTGGAACTTTCCCTGGCCTCTCTACCTTCCACATGGTGGCCAGAGAGGAGCCCAATGATGGTGGGTTGCTGCCTGGCTTAGCAGCCATCTTATTATGTGGCAAGAGACTAGAAAGAAAGATGGTTCAGGAGATGCCAATATTATCACCCAGAAACTCCCTAATAGAAAACAAGTTCGTGGTGGCTGAGACAGGGGCTTAGTGCCTGGCCCGGATTATAGTATCAGTTCTGCTGCCTCCCCTGTGGCCATGGACAAGAGAGCTTCCTTATCTGAAAATGGAAAGGTAACTCTGCTTTTGCTTAGATCATAGGGTAACTGGAGTAACTGGTACGGTGTACATCTAGAGCTCTGTAGAAGGGTGAGGTGTATGCTCCATGCTTGAGCCTTAGGTGAGCTCTGTGCTCCCTAACCTCCCTCTCTTGTTGTTCTGCCTGCTCTGCATTTGCTTGCATTGATCCTCAGAGGATTCCAGGGATTCCCCCTCTTTAGCTGACAGCCACGTGGGAGAGTATATCTGCTGGGCTCCCCAGTGGAGTTCCGTCTGCTACCAGGTTCTCTGTCAGGCCTGGAAAGCACTCAGGTGACTGGGCCTAACACAGGGAATAATAACCACTTTTCCATCTGAGTATTTTTTCCATTCACAGTAAAAATTAAAATATTTAAGAATATTCAGCTTTCCAAACTTCCCAAAACAAGTCACTCCTCTAATCACAATTCTTACAGGCATTTGTTTTTCTACTTCAAACCAGGTGGCAAAATCAAACCAAGTGACAAAAACATGTTGGGTAGGAAAAACATCCACTTAACCATATTTTTATCAAGTGTTTCAAATTTGAGCAAAACAACTTTTATTTTTTGGGGGTGGGGCAAAGCTTATCTGTAACTTAACTGACTAATATAAAAGTGATCTTGATTCAAGTTCTAATAAAGATGAACCTCTTCAAATGTTAAACGGTCACTGTCATAACCATGAGGGACTTGACCACACTGCCCCGGGTCACCAAGGGGATGTGGCTGTGTCTGAAAGGCTGTGCCGGGATGAGCACCATTACAATGGTAACTTGCTCATTCAGCTGTTCTTTTTTCAGTTCATAAAATTGTATTTCCTTGGAGGAATAAATTGCTTTTTTTCTTTTACATAAAATTATCTTTTCTTTTAAATAGGAGGATCACTAACAGTTATTTAGCCCATTCTAGGTAAATGTCATTGAAGTTTAGGGCTAGACAGGGCCTGGAGATCATCTTGTCTTACAAGGAAACAGCTCTTGAAAGGTTAATAAGCAACTTTCTCAAGGTCACACAGCTAATACAAATTCTGCTATAATTCAAACCCAAACCTGCCCGTGCCCTTTAGAACCATTATTTTTTTATGGCTCATTGCTACCAAGAGCTTTTATTTTCAAGTTTTGAATACTGACAGATGTGAGTGTGAAGCCCCCACTCTGTGCTCTAATGCCCTTAGCATTTGGAAGGAGGCCACTTTATGAATCAGCCCAGTGCATCAGCTGCTGGATGCCTTGGGGATTGTACATACGGCTTCTTCCATGTGAGTGCCCTTCTCCCAGCCCATTGGCTTGCAGTCATCAGAGACAGGAGCATGATAATATGGGTGAACTGACACAGCGGCCTTGGCCCTGCTGCCACAGCCATACGGGGGCCTGTGGCACATCATGGCCCATGTGAATGGCTACAGTGTGCTATGGGAATGTGTTCTCCGTCCATCAGCAAATTGTTTGGCTTTGTGTATTTTAACTTGATGGGGAGTATTTATAAGAAATGGAGGAGAAATATTCATAAAGAGGAGTGAGTTGACATGCACAGGAATAAGGAAGGGACATGGGGAGCGATAGTGGCCGGAGGGCCTGGAAGGGCAGGTGGCCTGGTGAGAGAGAGGCAAGGGTCCTGAGCCACAGGAAGAACAGTGTCGGGAAGCATGCATATTGGGGATCACTGTTTCCATGGAGTTTCTCCTGGTCACATTCCATAGGAGCTCAATATTCCAAAAAGATCCTTTTGTCCTATACATCTCCCCCCTTCTTCACTCTCCACTGCCCTTTTCCATACCTCTCTCTGCCTCCCTTTCCCTCTCTCCCTCCTCATGAAGCACCTGTAGAAGAATCTATACTTCCATGTAGAAGAGGGTTGCTGCTATTGGTACTACTGGTGGTGCTCAGTGTTTCCCTAAACAACTGAAACTTTCCCTCTGGGGAATTGTGAAATTCCCTTATTTTCCATAATAATTTCCCTTATTATTAGCCATTTTATTCTGGGCAGATATGAGAAAAGCAGAAAACCCAAAACGTTAGACTTATGTACATATAGGCAAGTGGGACTTGACATGTTCTCTTCCTGTAGAGGCTCATTTCTCCATGTGAACCTCCCATGTGTGAGGACAGTTAGGTGTGCGGAGCCTGACCCCCAGCAGAGTGACTGCACTGTGCGGCAGGCTGTGTGCAGAGCCTGAAGCAAGGCAAAGAAACCACACAGGAGGGCAGAGGGGGCGGCAACAGTCTGCTCGAGCTTTAGACCAGCCCATGCCTCTGACATCTGATATTCTTCAGGGACACTTGACCTCTGCTTTTCGGATGTTGACAATTAGCAGTGTTTTATCTAAACAAGTTTGTACAGCATTTGATACCAAAAAGAGTTCACATACAAAAAATAGTTCAGTTGCCAAGTAGAGCATAAAATAAAACAAATGGTCAAGACTTTGTCTCAGTCACACTTGATAAGATGGTTTGAATTAGAGGGATGTATGTGGCCAGAGTGGCTTGAAATCCTCACTATAATTAAGGAAGCCTATAGGCAGAACTTGAGTTTCATTTTGAAATGTCAGTAGGAAACATTAGCCAGGTGGTAACACTAGTTCTGAAGGAAAGGGGACCTAGGTGACTCCACACTCAAATGTCAATCAGACTAAGATTTCTTTTTTATTTTTTAAATTCCTGAATCAATTTTCTTTATTCTTTTTTTACTTTCTTTTTTTTTAATCCGTTTTTTATTCCTAAATTAGTGCCTTTATTTAGTATCCAAAAGGCAACACTCAAACTGAGAAGTACATTCAGGCATAGTCACTGATAAACTTAAGTACTTAAGATCCTTTATTATTTTTTTAAATGTTCCTGCTCATTTTATAAATGTCTCCAAATTTCTTCTTGATTTTTCCTTCTCTCTTGGGTTCACTCTATTGGTGTCTCTCTCCTCTTCTCTGTATGTCTCGTTTCTCCGCTTTCTTCACACCCTGACACGGTCTCCCCACCGGGCCAATTTATTATGTCTCTGAGCTGCTTGTCTACTTATTAGCCTTGGTCTTTACAACCTTCTTCATCCTCCTGCATCCTCCTCACTTCAGTGGCTCTCCTCAAGCATTGGGGCTCTGAGACCTCTGTGCTGTGGTGGCCTACAGACCACATCAGAGATCGTTGTAATCACTGAAATGTAGTTGCTTACAAACCAGGGTATGTGCTCTTGGTGGATTCAAAAGTCTCTAGTGGGCTCCTTCCAAGACCAGACAAACCTGCATGTTGGTTACAAGGAAATTCAGTGGAGGGAGATTAATGTTTTCTTGCTGCCTTTGTCATTGAGGCCTTTGGGTTCTCATGGCACAGCCAAGAGCTTCCGTCTCATCTCTGTGGAGCATGTGGTCTTGCCCTCACTTAGGGAGGGTGTTCAGTTACTCTCTAGTGCCTGTCTCTCCTTCCTGTCTCTACTCAATTTCTCTGACAAAGGAAGAAAAAGCCAATAGTTTTGTTTAGTTTTTTTATTGGCCAGAAAGGTGGCCCCAAAACCCAGAGCCTACTCTTTGAAGGCAAAGTGACTCTGCCTTCAAACCCTATCTCCAGTACCCAGTAGTCAACCATTTACTCTGCGCCCCACTTTTCTAAGCATTTTACATGTGTTATTTTGTTTATTTCTGCCCCATAACCCTATGAGGTTACATATTACACCTATTTCACAGACAATGCAAGTTGGGCCCAGAGAGCATAACCCTCCCAGCATCATTCAGCTGTCAGGTGGCAGAGTCCAGATTTGCACCCATGGCTGTCTTGATCCTAAGCCACACTCCCATTGTGCCTAGTGCCGGGGAGACTAGTTTCCTAATACAGAAAACTCTTGCTGTCCACTGCACTCTTAAGTTTCTCTGTGATCTACTCACTTCCTGTGTCTTAATCAAGAGCTATGATACACTAGCTTCCTTACCAAGGGTGTGTGTGTGTGTGTGTGTGTGTGTGTGTGTGTACATGAATATGTATCTATGTATATGTACTTTCCTCAGAAGGTCTGCTTACCTCTCTCTATACTGACTAATTTGAAGAAAATTTTAGCTAAAAGAAATCCTCCCACATCATCCTAGTTTCCACCCCTATCAAGCCTTTAGTGAATTCTCAATGTGTTCTGGAATGATTCAAAATTCAGCTTATGATGCATGCCTTCCATAGAGCTTCCGGGAGCTGAGGAGTCGGGGATGGAGAGGGCTAGTGTGGTTCCTCAGGCCAAGGGTGAGAAAAAGTGAAACGTCTGCAGCCTATTTCTGGTTATCTGTAGATTGATAACTAACTCATGAAGAAGTCCCACTTTTGTTGCTCTAACGTCAGTAACAAGTTCTTTGTTTTAATTAAAGTTTCATGATTAATGTCAAATCTCTGGTTTCATGCTGGCACTTTCCATCATTCCTGTCCCTGGGCAGATTAATTTATGACTTTTTAAGTGAAGATAATCAGTGCTTTAGGCAAATAAACTGTCCCATCAAATGTAAGGATTCTCGCCTGGGCTGATGGTACAAAAAGTCTGATTCCCTTTAAAAGAAAACCAGATAGATGTACCGTAGCCTGCTCAGTTAATCATAGTCATGTCCAGAGATGAAAATATCCTTGAATACATTGTAGGCCATATGGAAAATGGGCAGGTTTCATCCCAAACCATATTGACGGCACTGCCAAATGTTCAGTAATGCCAGTTGTGTCCTCTCTGTGGGATACCCAATGACTGCATAGCCCAGTCCTCCTCTGCAGAAGCCCTTTTGCACATTCCATTGTGTATGTGCTGATGCAAATGGCTGAGCAGTACACACTGTCACCAAATGGTTTTCTTATTGATAAATGGAGCAATAGATTTTGTTTTACTACTCAATTCTCTTTCTGTCTCTTCCATTTCCAAGGTGGAAAATTAGGGCATGTCTTCCTAGCACAGAATTGTTTTACTTTATCATAGCCAATTTTATTGTAAATTCATAAAAGCATCTAGAGACTTGATAGTAAATTAAAGATGTTTCAAAACTATAATGTTTCCTGAAAGTGATATGCAGCTTGATTGCACAAATGATGAGAATTTGAAATCTTTGTGTGACTGATTTATTCCCCTAGCATGTGGAGACCAAGAGGGAGTTTGGTAAGTTGTCCTGGCCTTTGGTGAGGGGACAGTACGCAGGCAGACTTCAGGTCTACAGTCTTAATCAGCATGAGTTCTGAGGGGTGTCAGGTGCTGACATACACAACTCTGAAGCCAGGCTGTAAGGGACTGCCTGTTGCATTTTTAATTATGAAGGAGTCTAGACATAAGTCTTTCATAACTGAACTCACGTTGTAATCCATTACATGTACTTCCTATTAGCCAGCATCTCTGGCATCATGGTGGCAGCTGTGTAAGATATTTGCTTTGCTTGTTTGAACTGAATTGTAATGTTCTGAAGCAAGCAATTATTGCTGGGTTTGCTGCTGCCAAATTGCGAATCCTCCTCTACATCATCTTGCCAATGTGTCTAACTTGCAGGAGATATATGTTACCCTGAATAGAGCAGACAGTACCTCCCCAGACACAGAAGAAGGACCCTGTTTCTGAGCAGCTAAGTCTCTCAGTTTTCTGTCCTGTTTAGCCCTTGTTGTTTGGTGGTCTAAGGCTTGAGCTTGCTGAGGGCAGTCATGTGTTCTTCCTCCAGCCCCCATCACAGCGTCTGGCACATGAGTGGAGCACAATACTATTTGTTGAAATATTGAAATGCATATCCCCCATCACCTATTCCATCCTCTTTTTCCTCTCCCCTTCTCTCAATCTCACACTGACCTTTGGGCTTTGCTTTCTAGCCAAAGCAGGAAAAACGCCAGCTCTGTCTCCCAGGATTCTTGGGAGCAGAACTACTCTCCTGGGGAAGGCTTCCAGAGTGCCAAGGAGAATCCCAGGTACTCCAGCTACCAAGGCTCCAGAAACGGCTACCTGGGTGGGCACGGTTTCAATGCCAGGGTGATGCTGGAGACCCAGGAACTCCTTCGCCAGGAACAGAGACGGAAAGAGCAACAGATGAAGAAGCAGCCCCCTCCTGAGGGGCTCAACAACTATGACTCATATAAGAAAGTCCAGGACCCCAGTTACACTCCTCCTAAGGGGCCCTTTCGGCAGGACGTGCCCCCCTCCCCTTCTCAGGTCGCTAGGCTGAACAGACTCCAGACTCCTGAGAAAGGGAGACCCTTCTATTCCTGAGAAGAGTGGATGCTTCATTCATGCAATAAAGGAAATTTTCCTATAAAGACTTGTACTTTGGGAGTTTTTTAAAAACCTCCGTGGTACTATGGGATATATCTGTTGTTGGTACCAGTGCCTTTAAGCAGCATGGGCAAAGAGATGGAAGGCCTTATTCTCTTTGCCATATGTCTCAAGTGTGTTTCCTGGGAAGATTTCCCACCATCTGACAATCATCTGCTTGAAGCATTCATATGCTCTGCATCTCTCTGGAGGACCAGGGATTCTGAGCCCGACTCAAAGGAAGTTCATGGCTTTGTGTTACAGCTATGTTCAACTAGTGGTGACAGATTACCTTGTGGCCAAGGTGATGTTGATTTCTCTTTATTCCCTTGAAGTTTTCTGAGATGTGAGGTGACATCTCAGTTTCTGGTGGATAAAAGTGGGTGACATACTCCAGAAATTGAGTCTTTACGGTACTTCACAGCACAGTCATGTGTAACTGGTATGTTTCCCCTTTTCATTCTCAGCTCCTTGTAACAGGAAAGTTCCTTCATGTTATAAAGGGGCTAAGCCATATTTCTACACTATCTAGTTATCATGGGGCTCCTTTTGTAGCTGCCTTATAACTCAACATTACCAATAAAGTGATCATTCTATTCTGAGATTATAAGTACACTTGTTCGGTCATGTTCCAAACACATGTGTTGAGTCACCACAGCTCTGGGTTGGAAAGGTGGGAGATGGGAGGGACCCCTGGTGGGGAAGGGCTGGGCCTGCCCATCTGCAGGCCCATACATATATCACAATGTGGGAAGTGGTAGCTAAGAAAATTCTCCCAGGATAATCTTCTGGCCCAGTACATTCAGGTAATTATTTTAATTAGTTTTTGATTGACAGGTTGGCAGGAAGGGCATAAAGAGGGGCAAAGATAGGTCAGTCATTCGGACATTCTGAAAACTCATCTGCTTTCTCCTGCTTCTCAAGTGGATTAGAATTAACGTTGTGTCTAGTGTGTCCGCTTGCTGTATCTACCTGGTGGTGCCATTCATGCTACTGAGTAATTCTGCCATGAAACAGGAAGGACAAATAAGAGAAATCCCACCACATGTCACACAGAGAACATTCTGGTGTCCCCGAAGAGTGGTGGCAAACGTGCTTCTCGTGTCAATATTTTAATGCACATGTGGGTCATGAGGACCTCACTTGCTCTCATGTTTTCATCTGTTGGTCTCAACATCATGTATTGTAAACCATGGCCACGTTGCTAAAGTGCCTGCAAATCCCAATGTGAAAACGCTTGAGATCAAAGCTCAGCATACCGTGTATTAACAAGGAAAGAAAACCCTGTACTGCTATGCCTATTTTTTTTAATGGCACATTGTATTTTGTGTCTACTTGTTTTTAGAAAATGTATGAAATGTCCATACACGTACCTATGTCTCTTTTGCATTTCTCTGTAATGGTTCTATTTGTTCATAATGTGTGGTGACGTTTCATAGTTGTACCAATGTAAACGTGGTGACCTTCGATAGCAGGGCTCTTTCTCACAGCCTGCCCTGAGCTGCAAGAAACAGCTTCCTCTGTACATATGAGACTTATAATAAAAGGCCTATTTCTTCCTGTTGGTGGTGGTGTCTGTAGTATTCTTATGGAAGCTCTGATAGCTGGGGTTTTTTTTTTTTTTTTTTGAAGTATATTAGCAGATGTGGGTTATTTTTTCATATTTAGTGAAAGTTGAAAGTTTCCTCATGTCCGTCTGTGCAAACACAGAAATGGGTGATTGATTGCTTATTTGAACACCTGAGGAAAGAGGGGACAGGAAAGGGGGACCTTCTGAATGAGTCCTGTGAAAGGCCCAGGCTGCTGAAAGAAGCCTGGGGAATTCTGAATTGAAGGAGCCAATATGCTGGAACTAACTGAGAAAAAAATAAGACAGAAAACTACATGAATGTTTCTGTTATTGCCCTTTGCTCCCTTTGGATCATTTGAGGAAGCCAAATGTTTGGATTGAGTTCTAGCTATCCTTGAATATGATGATCCCAGAGAAATGTCCAAATTCTAGTTCACTTTTAATACTAACCTGGCTCTTATTTCCCTGACTATGAAATAAGATTTTGCTAAGTCTTGCAGATGGACACTCATTAGTATTTGCACAGTGCTTTGATGGTATGAAGGCAGTACATCCTATGTATGTCTTTATGCACAAATATCGTGGTCTCCACCCAAAGGTTTTGCTAAAACCTGTCAAAAATGTTTTTCTTGTGGGGTGCCTGACTTCAGCTGGTTGTCATAGCAGCCCTCATTCTGTCACTAAATCCAAATTCTTTCACCTCGGGATTCTAATAAGAGAAGTATAGCAAGCCAAGTAAGTAACATGTCTTTGTTTCTTATATGCATGCAAGGTGTGGAAAGTAGAAAAGGAAGATGGACAGATTTGCTAATTTTCTCACTGAGCAGGAAGCCCATTGCAAATGCCAAAACTTGCAGGTTATTTATCTCAACTGACAGTGAGAGGTAAAGCAGGAGAGGTAATCTTGAATGTTGTAGGGACGCAAATCACAAAGGAATTTGTGGATCAAAACTGACAATTTGAGCCATACCGAGAAGTAGGAATAGGTATGGGTCAGCATAGAAGTAAGAATATGCTCCATGAAGCAATCTTGTCTGAATAAACTCACCTCTGGCTCCAGGATACCTCACAAGGTCTTCCATGGGTCAGTGGAAGAGCATGTCCTGGGAAGAGCCAGGCTGGGCTCTGCCCAGTACCACAGGGGGCATCCCAAGGCACAGAATGGGGCAGGCAGCCACACTTGGATAAGGATGGACATGGAGTAACTCAACTGTCCTTCAGAAAAAAATGCTGCTCTATTATATTATCACTTTAGTCTGTTATTAGTGTATAGTCTGCCCCGGCCAGATGGCTCAGTTGGTTGGAGCATTGTTCCGTAATTGAAAGATCACAGGTTTGATTCCCAGTCGGGGAACATATGGGAGAAAACCTGGATGCTTCTCCCGTGTCAATTTTTTTTCTCTCTTTCTCTCTCTTCCTCTTCTCTTTCTAAAATCAATAAACATATCCTCAGGTAAGGATTCAAAAGGCTATAGTCTTATAAAGACTAACGTATATATAAATTATAAAAATAATATTACATAATATATCTATATTATATGTAATTTAAGCACCATCCCTCACCCCCCTCTCCCTGTGAGCAGTTAGACCACAGACTGCTCAGAGGTCAAAGCACCCACAACTGCCTGGGCTGTCCCACGAATGGGAAGGAGCACAGGACCTGGGTTGTTCAGGTTTTCTGCCAAGGAATTTGAATATATCACATCAGATACAGTAAACCAAATGAATCTTCTGTTTCTTTGGGAGAAATTTGTTTTATTGGAAATGCTTTATGAAAAGGGGCAGGAATAGTCAAACTGAGCTGACCACTTGGTCAGCAGTGGGCTTGGTGATTGTCTGCCACCATTAGTGCAAGCCAAGGGAAGAGACTGGGGCTGCTGAGGCTCCTCTGTCCATGTTGTTCCCTGTTTACCCAGATGTGATGATCATCTTTTGAACTGCTCCCCGCCCCTTCAGTAGTTTTTATTAGAAAGTACACGTTTGCGTATACATATAACAAGCATATGTGGCATATTTCTGTAATTCTATCTGTGTCTGTATTTGCCTGGTTTAGTGTTCCTCATTCCATCCTTTAAGTCCTTCAAACCCGAGTCTAACCCCCTGTCAGAACCAGCCTAGATGAAGCAGGCAGTCCTTTGTTTCTGGCTCTGCTGGTCAAGGAGAGTACGTCACTAAGGTGCAGCCACTGCTAAGTATATATACTCCATCATGGATGTCCTTTGATGGCAGAGTGTGCATAAATTTTAATGTCTCTTTCACAGTCATTTTTTCCCCACAAAGATTACTCTGATGATGACATGTCAGGTAAGGAGATAATCTTTCTTCCTTACTTTCAGAGACAGGATATCATCTTAATAAGGCAGCTAATAAGCACATTCACAGGTCGGAAAGTGAGAGTGACAGAGGTGCTTTAATGGAAAACCACCTTCAGCTTTGAGTAATGATTAGATCACAAAGCTTGTTGAATTAAATTGCTTTTTGTTTTTAATGTGTGAAGGATGAGGGTCGTAATTCTGAGCACAAGCTTAAAAAAAAAAACAAGAAACTTGTTTTAGTTTAGGTCTCATGGCAAAAAGGGAATATTGCCATTGCATTTCTCACAGAAGGAACTGGTTCCCCATCAGGTATGCTCTTCCTCCCAAAGCCCCTCATCTCCCCTCCTCTTTCTTGTCTCTGTTTCCACATCCCACACAGCAAAGTAAAAACCAATAGGTGTCCTTTAGCTTTCAGTTCAATTTCTTCAGGTTAAACTCTATAGTAGAAAATGTCATTTTTAAAGGATTCTGTTCAGTCCTATTGATCAATCATGCTTTGTTAAGGAGGATAATTGCCTTTCCTCACAAGTTTTTCTTTTCTGAGTTTAGATTTAAATGATTGCTTTTTTTCTCATTTTTAATTTTGTGAAGCAAGTCATGTGCACTTTAGCACACCCCTCCCAAGATTGGTTTGTTCTGTACTGGACACAGGAGAACAGTGCAAGAAACAAGACCAAGGCCTCCTTCCATGAGCTTGAACCATTACTCACCTTCCCTCACAGAATCAATTAAATGTATGAAAAACACACTATTCTGAATTGCTCAACTAACTGCTGAGTCACTTCACACTGTTGTTGGCTTACAAAAGCCATTTGGAGTTTGTCTCCAGACATGGCAGCCTGTCTTTTGGGTGTCTCTAGCCTGTGAGGACCAACTGCTGTAAGGTGGTGCTGGTGGCGGGAGCCTCGACTATGAGGCTGCTTTGCTGCTTGCTGGGAGGCCCCTCCTGAAACTGAAATTTGGCTTCCATGAGGGGTTTTATGATGCAAATATTTTAAGTAAAACTTTGAAGATTTTGCCATTAAAAACAGTCTCACATGGCTCAGAGCCCAGCAGACTGCAAACTATAAGGGGGAAGAGTGCCACATATTGCTGGCAAGAAATAGGCAAGAAAACAACATTAATTTCCAAACCAGCCATGACCTTGGCTGATGACCCAGTTTCAGGGTTTAATTCACATCTGGCTTGCTTTTATTCAGCTCTAGTTGTCAGTGGCAACATACTCTCACAGTTGTTTACGTTGGGATAAAATGGGTGAAAACATCGGCCCGACAACCCAGAGACGGGTCAGCTTAGGACTTGCCAGTGTTTGTGGGGTATTTCAGAATATTGCAAACCTTTGAACTTGTCTTGTGAAGCCTCAAAGGGAATTTATTCTGCACATGCCTTGACCTATAACTCCATTTCCAAACATTCCTTAACTTTATCTGTTGGGCTTGCCTCCAGTCTGAGCCCAGGGACTTCACACTCTGGTCTAAGCAACTGGAGCTTTTCACAAAGCCTGAAATCCAAGTAGACAGCTGCCCCTGGCTGCTTTACTCACAGAGCACTTTACAGTTTGCACAGCATCCTCTTCTTTTCGTTTTGAACCCCTAAACCCTGTGAAGCAGTTTACAGGAATGATAGTCCAATTTTACGCATAAGGAAACGGACACTCCCAGACTTTGGGACTTACCAGTCAGTGAGCAGCTCAGTCAGAACACACCACAGTTGTCCTGAGTGCAGCCCACACACATGGTGTGAAGGTTCCAGCAAAAGAAAAGTTTTTCATTCACAATAATTTTATATTTCTCATTAGTTGATGGTAATTTATTGATTGGGAAAAATGCAACAATGTACAAAGTTATAAAACTGTAAGTCCTTGAAAATAAATTTTACTTTATTAATCAGTACTATTTACATACACTAGAAAATTACACATGTATATATTAAATAATACATATCATGCAGTATGTAATGTGAGTGTAATGCTTCATTCACACTTTAGGCCCAGTGTGTTGTAAATTTAAAACGCCTGTTGCAGTAGACAGTGCCCAGCTTCCCGCGGGTTTGCAGACCCTCTGGGCCCTTGGTGAGCACTGCCCTATGCTTTAGATCCTTTGCTTCACTATGTAAACCTCTTAGACCAGAAGGTGTTCATTTCTAAGCCAGGTGTTCATGTTGAGGAAAGAGTCATGTGAGATTAAAGACAGTGAAATTTATAAACATGGTGAAAGTGTATGAAAGAGTAGGCTCTAGAACACGAGGGAGGTAGGATGCAATAGATGAGGAGAGGCCACAGCAGAAAGCAGTCCTAGCACTTCAATTTCCGAAGCAGGTGCAAAGAGACCCCACATGTAACACAAAACAGAAAAGATCACAGAGAGATTGTGAAGCAATAAACATTTGCATTAAACCATCAGCTGTCTCCAGCCAGATGGAAAAAGCCTGCTACAAAACGTCAGACACTTGCAGCGGGTTTCAAGCTGGACGTGCATTAAAAACATTCATAAGCTTTGCACCTTAGGAATAAAAATGTAAATTATTTTTGGTAAGGATTTTTTCTTTGCCTATTATTTTTCTATGTATTTTATTTTATTTTTGGGAAGGAGATGACCTAGTACTAGCCAAGGGAGAATGATCCGTTTACAAAGTTGTATAGATAAAATTCAGAGAGGCAGAATATGAATTAAAAATGGAAAGAAACTTTTAGCTTTGAGACATTCCCTGTGAAATGGTGGTTTATTTCACTCAAGATCCTAATCAAACACAGTTACAGTATCCCAGAGAGAAACACCGGTAGTTACTGAGTGTGTTTTGTGTCTCAGAGCCCCAGGCAGAGCTTGGGCAGGCAGCTCGGAAGGACCAGACAGGCTCTCCTGGGAAGCTTTCTTCACCGTCAGGGCTGTGTGCATCCTCTGCTGGCACTGGTGCATCTAATGCCAGCGGCTCCTTTAAGTGGACTGTGGGGTTGTGGAGCAGGAGTGAGCAACTGATGCTCCAGGGCCCCCTCCTCTGATCTCATGCCCCCAGAGAAGAGATGCAGACAGTCACAGACGCAGTGTCTACAAGAACTGGCTCACCTAAGGAAACGAGTTTCCAATAACGAATCCAGCTGAATGAGGCATTTCCCTTGCTCCAGCTCTCCTTCCCGTAAGCCAGGAAATGTTCTCCCCATTCATTAGGGGATGGCTCATCAGGGACTTCTACTCTCTGACTGGTTACTGCATATACTATGCTGGTATTTTTTTGCTGCCCAGCTTCAGTCCTTTTACATTTCCCTCTGGATTAATTGAAAATCTTGGCTTTCCTGTTGTGTGATTTGTTCAAGGTAATTGTAAGGCCATGAAGAGGTTGATATTGATTTTTTGAAGATGCCACTTTGTATGACCTGAAATGTACAATGTAGAATGTGGAGTCAGTGTAGGAAAAATAATGATCTCCTATTTATGCATTCATTCATTCAATCATGTCTCCCACTGTAGGCCAAGTGCTGTACTAGGTGCTGGGAATACTCCAGAGAATACAGGCTTAAGAATGAGCAGAAGAACCTATATAACAGTCAGAGGGTGACACTTGGCATGAAGAAAACATGGTAGGTTTGGGGATAGAAAATGAAAAGGTGTGAGGGGACTGCTGTTTCAAGCAAAGTGGACAGAAATCACAATTGACCAGAGCTCTGGAGGGGGAGCAGCTGTGCATTATTTGAAGGAAGAGCAAGCCTGATGAAGAATTGGCAGGTGCAGACACCTGAGGCAGCAATGTGCAGGGTCTGTTCAAAGAATAGTGAGGAGGCCAGGTGTAGCATTTTGTCGGGTGAATGTGGCTGAGGAAGTTGAGGAACAAGAACCAGATAATAACCAGAGCTGGAAAAGGAGAAAAGTGAAGGCAAGAGTCAGGTAAGGACACAAAACAATGGTCAAGGAATTGAGGTTAAAGAGTAGCTGGAGTTGGGGTATTAGAATGGTCAGTGGGTGGGGTGCTCTATCCAGAGATTATGGGGGAATCGATGGGTGTGACTACAAGAAGGCAGCTGAGGTGAGGCTGAACACAAGATTAATGGAGGTGAGCAGTTAAGGAATAGAGAGACCAGTGTGTTCGGAGAATGTTCTTTATGGTATTGAAATCAACAACAATATGGTTGTAAAACAGTGACTCAAATGCTAAAATTCTTACAAAATAATAATCTATACGATACTGCAAAGAAGAGTGAAATAACAGATTTTATAATTAATTAACAGCTTCAAAAAAATGAGGGGCTTAGGGACAAGGGAAGAATGATGTGAATAAGGAGAGAGAGAGACACCAATCCCATTTCCAAGACTGAGATTTGCGCCATGTGAGTCGAAAACAGCTGCCCTGGAGGGCTGTGGGTGCTGCTTTGAGCAAGAAGTGGGTGGGGCATGGGGAAAGCCCTTTAAGGATGTCAGACCATATAATGAGGGGGACCTAGAGGTTTTTGGCATCTTCTGGGGTCTGAGGTAAAAAGGGATACAGAGCATGATAAAGTTCTGTGGTCTCTGAAGGGGACCACAAAAGTTCAGTTCTAACTACTACCTGTTGCTCACGTACTAAGAGGCAACCTTGCAAGAGCTTGATGGGCCCTTTGCCTAGGGCCAGCCTGCTACGACTTCCTGCATCACAGCAGTCAAATTTCCCAAGCTCACTTCATGCCATGTGTGTCTATGTCTCAATGATAGATATACTCATATTTTCATCCATTCTTTCAGGGACTAATACACTGCAGACGATATGCTGTCACTGCCCATTGAGTGGTAGACTAGAGACATCAACATTCACATAAAAAATTATTGTCCAAAGGCAGAAGCAAATATTAATTAAACAAACATACTAATACAGGCGTACTTCACTTTATTGTGCTTTGCAGATACTGTCTTTCTTACAGACTGAAGGTCTGTGGCCACCTGTGTGAAGCAAGTCTGTCTGCTCCATTTTTCCAACAGCATTTGCTCACTTTGCATCTCTGTGTCACATTGAGGTAATTCTCACAAGATTTCACACTTTTTCATTATTATTATATTTGTTATGGTGATCTGTGATCAGTGATCTTTGATGTTACTGTTGTAATTGGTTTAGGGTGCCATGAACCTCTTCCATATAAGATGGCAAACAGTCAAGTATTGTGTGTCTTCTGACTGCTCCACCTCCTGGCCATTCCCTATCTCTCTCCCTTTCCCCAGGCCTCCCTAGTCTCTGAGACAGAACAATATTGAAATTAGGCCAATTAATAACCCTGTAATGGCCTCTAAGTGTTCAAGTGAAAGAAAGAGGCTCACGTCTCTCACTTTAAATCACAAGCTAAAAATGTTCAAGCTTAGCGAAGAAGGCACATCAAAGTCAAGACAGGTTGAAGGCTAGGCCTTGTGTGCCAAACAGCCAACTTGTAAAAATAAAGCAGTGGCAGGGTTTGAGAGGATTGACTCCAATTTTGAAAGAAGTTTCACTGTTGGTAAAATGCTATCAAACAGCATCACATGTTACAGAGAAATTATATGTGAAAGAAAGAGTCCATCAATGCAGCAAACTTCATTGTTGTATTGTTTTAAGATATTGCCTCCGTCACCCCATCCTTCAGCAACCACCACCCCAGGGATCAGGCTTTTGAGCATACACTTATTCATCTGTTCACCACCTGTTTGTTGACTGGGTCAGGCATTGTTCGAGAAGCTTGGGATACATTAGTGATCAGATAAAAACCCTTGCCTTCATCAAGCTTATATTTGAGAGTGTGTTGGACAGTACAGGGGGCAGTGTGAGGAGACAGACAACAAGCAACCAGCTCAATCGGTAAATGTTCTAGCATGTGAGAAATGATGCTTTGCTGTGAAGAAGCAAGCAGGGTAAGGACTATAGGTGGAAGACACCTCACTGAGGCCTCATTTGTGCACAAACTGGAAGCAGGGTGGTGAGACGTGTGGAGACTAAGATTAAGGAGGGGCTGAAATGATAAGATATGACAGGTTCTGGAGTGATGGTTAAGGTATGTGAAGGATAACTGGAAGACAGGTGTTTAACAGAGAAGCAAAGGATGTTATCATTCTGAACACTGAGGTCACTGCCAATGATGACAAGAACAATACTAGTAAAAGTGACAGGGAACCAGGACAGAAAACCCTGAGCAGTGCAGAATGATGTGATGGGATGGATACTAAGATGACGGAGATGGATCACAGAGTCTGTGGCATGAGATTCAAGAGGAGGAGAGTTTGGTGAGAGAAGAAAGGCCTGGAGCTGTAACAGGACAAAGGAAGATATCCACTCTAGCCCTAGGCCTGGCGCTATGAGGACCGTGGGAAACAAACAGCCACCACACACACTGCCTGGGAGATGAAGCTGAGAATACAGAGGCATTGTTCCTTTAAGTCTGGACCCTGCAGTCTTGAAGCCCTGGAGAGGAATTCTGGAACTAGGGAATGGCCAGAACAAGAACAAAATAGGGGGATACACAGAGCTTTAGAGGGATTAGAGTGTTAGGGGTGGGGTTGCCATTGGAGTCTATGGCTTCTTGTGATGACTGCCATAAACAGGGAAAATGGGCAAAATAGTGGCAAGGCCATGATATAGGGGAGAAGAGAGAGGACAAGTTTCCTATGGCTCTCTTAACCCCTGTATGTGTAGGCGA
This sequence comes from Tonatia bakeri, assembly GCA_004024845.1. NCBI lineage: Eukaryota > Metazoa > Chordata > Mammalia > Chiroptera > Phyllostomidae > Tonatia > Tonatia bakeri. The sequence continues at coordinate 209,628 of PVIA01002268.1, forward strand.
AGAAATCTGGGAGCCCTCATACTCTAAGCCTGGGGCCACCTCTTGATTCCCACTGAAGGGATGAAGGCTTGGGAGGGATGGCCTTCACACTGGGCTCACTCTTGAGTATTGTGAGGAGTTCCCAGGTTCTTCCATGCCCCAGAGGATTGATTTGAGATGTGTGGGGAAGTCTATCTTGAGGATCAAGCAAGGGAGAGATAAGATAAGAGCAACATTTCAGGAAAATTCCCTACACCACAAATGAAGCTAGAATAGACAGGAAGATTAGCTAAAAGATAGGAGGCCATAAATATCAGTAAGTACACAAACCCAAAGAAATACAACTGAAGTTCTTGGAAGGCAACTTGGTTTATCTTGAAATTTAATGAATTACCTGCTCCAGGTATTTGGTGGTGGTGATGGTGGTGGTGATGGCATTTGTGTAGTTTGTCTGGGGTATATGGACACTTTCTCAGTAGAATAGTGTGTTTGTTAGTCTGGGTTTCTGAGAAGCAAGCACCAAGATGAGATTGGATGTACACCAGATTAATTTGGAGAGTGCTGGTGAGGGGTAATAGGGATGGAAATGGGAACCTGGAAGAGACCTCAGATCATGATGCAATTCTGACTGCTGTGCAGAGAGGGAAGGAAGAAAGGCTACAGACTAAAGTGACTTTAAGAAAGTTTGATTAAGACCCAAGGGGGGTCCTTGAGCCAGAGTCCTTCCTTAGAGAAGCCTGGGAACAAGTCTGCCTTAGCATCCTGCTGTCCTGCTGGCTGAGAGAAGGTCATGGAAAGCACAGTCTTTATACAAAGACAGCAGTGGACTTCAGAGGGCAGCAGTCAGGATCCTCAGTCAACTATACTGACTCTGTAGAGGATCCTAGCAGCTCCCCTTTATAGTCACCAGGTTTGGCTTAACTCTCCACTCACAATGACTGCCTGGGGCAGGCACATCCTGTCATCCCACTGTAGGCTGCACAGACCTAACCACACCCTCATGGCTGGGAAACTTCCCACCCAGTTCCCACATCTTAGAACATAGTTCAGACTGGGTACAAAACATAGGGATACTGTCTTACTGTGTGTAACTTTAGATTTTTGAAAAATATTTGTATTTTATTATAAATTTTACAGTATAGCAATACTTCAACCTGTGTATAGAAGCTCAACTTTTCCTTAATGAGTCACACCATGCAGATCATGATGATTCTGACAAATGGATATCTTTTCTCTGATACACTTTACTATGCCACTTAATATTAAGAGTAATAATCAAAGTTGGAAATATTATTGATGTGGAATTATAAAAACATGTCACATTTTAATCAGTCCCTTTCCTTCAGGGTCTTCTTATACCATGGTAGGGTACAAGAAACTCTAAAGAAAGAGGAGTGTTATCACTATCCCCACCTGAGTGACCTTTGACAAAAGGTTAAGTTTTTTTATAGACTAGGACGAGTAGATGGTTTCATTTACTCTGCACCTGAAACAGCTCCCTCACTGTTCCTCCCTATCCCAAGTTATTGCCAGTTGGCTCCTGGCTGGGAATAACTTGATCGCTTCCTAACTAGTAACCATTACATGTTCTTTGGGTAAGTAGAACTAACCAAAATTACTTTGGTTGCTTTGCAAATCTACTTTCTCAGGACTTTGTTCATATTGACCAGTGACTTGTACTAGAGAAGGTAATAGAGAAACTACATGCCACTGAGTGTGAGTGAAAGAGATTTGGGAGAGGCTTTTGTGTTTGTTTTGGTTTTTGGGTTTTTTTCCTGTTTTAAAAAAAGGTGGGTGCCATAAAGAAGAGCCCAAGAGGTTTTCTAAACATTCAGGTTGATTCATAAACAAAAGACTTACATTCTGTTTACCTCTTTTCTTTTTATTTTATTTTTTTTATATTAATCATTTTTTAAGCACAGTTTTCTCCCTTTTAATCCCATTCCAGCCCGCCCACCCATCCCTCCCCACTTCCCTCCCATTACCACCCTCCCCCTAGTTTTTGTCCATATGTCCTTTAACTTTGTTCCTGTAAACCCTTCCCCTTTTCCCTTGAAACTCCCCCTTCTCTGCCTCTTTTCTTAATTAATCATTGATTCAGTAGGTAGAACCAGTTTTCTTACAATGATAAACTCTTGGCCTGACCTTTTCTGACTGGCCATTATAGAAAAATTTTAAAGTTTAATTAGCAGGAGAATTGTTTAAAAGCTCAGCTTTTGCAAATACCGGAAATGAGAGTTCTCACTAAGCTGCTGGGTGACCTCCAGGATGGAGAGCGGTACTCAAGTGGAGGAAGCCCTGCAGAACTTCCCTTGGAAAATAGTGGTTCTCTGCAGCTTGGAGACCACCCAGGAGCTCTCTCCACAATGCACCTGCAATGTGACTATTCTGCACTGGAGCTAAAGCTGATGGTGAGCCCGAGACACAGAGAACTCATGTAACGTTCTGAGGTCCGGGGTACAAGTTTTCAGCTCTCCTTGAGAGAATAAGAGAGATGGGATAAGGATTGGGTGCCAGGCACTTATGCAGTCCTTTGGCTCCAGAGATGACACGAAGCTGAGGAGTCTAGAATAATACGATTACTATTTAATAATGTTGGCCATTAGGAGACCATCAAAGATTCATGTTCTGCGCAGGAGAGCCAACTTCCCTTTTGAGTACTGGAGAGACTGGCAGCAATGCTGGCTCTGGCTGAAGGCCTTTTGGCACAAGTGGGAGTATTGATCACTCTTGAAGGGTAGAAAATGCTGCTCTCTCTCTGATTAAAAGTTTCTTACAAAGGAGAACAAAGGCCTAAGGCAGTAGGCATGGTTAACAGCCTACATTAAGAAAATCTCTACATTAAGGAATATCTGTTGCCAGAGTGCATATTCCGATTGCTGCCACGGTGGAACTTTAATGGATCCACTTTTGTTCTTTCCTTTCAGATGCTGAATCCTTCTTTAGGCTGTCTTCATTATCATACATCTTCTCTGTGCCATTGGCTTTATGAACTTTTTTTTTTTTTTTTTGCTAAGCACTATGGTTTTCCCTGAGAAGATGAAAACATCACCTGGAAAAGAAACCCCATGAATACTAGAATTTTTAGGGACACTCATGTTAAATTTCATTTTAGTTAATCTGCAGGTAAGATTCCCAAAGACATATTGCAGCACCTTACAAAGTGATTCATCCACATGCTGTAGGACTCAGGTCCATTTAAATCCACATGAGACTTTAGCCCAGTGTTTAAATAATAGGAGCCCTTCAATACTCCCATTAGTGCACCCTGAATCCCTGGTCTCAGGCTAGCTCTGAGGCACAATTCTGATGCTTAATATGTATATTGATCTTTTCAACAGTTAACTTCAAGGATTTGTTTAATCCCAGTATTGTGTTTTAGGCTTACTTCTCACCTTGGTTTTACAATACTTCAACCTTATGCAAGTTCTGTTTTGGCGACTTAATGCTCCACTGTCCTTTGGTTTGACCGAACAGCTCAGTTTCATCTTTCCAAATGTGCTTCAGGCTTGGATCACACTCTACTGTCCCCAGATGGCACCAGGGACACTACATCTATCATTTCTGATAGGTTACCTTTGTGAAAATAATAAACCATGAAATTAATCTGGCTCCTCCTGTTTGTTCGTTTGTTGTTGTTGTTGTTTGTAATAGTAGGCATGAAATAAGTGTTTGTTCAGTGAATGCTTTGCATGGAACTTCATTTAAAGAAATTAAACTTTTTTGCTGTATTTTCTATTTTGTTCAATTAAAGCAAACATATAATGTCTCTATAAACAATGAGAGAGAAAGAGGAGAAAAGAGATGTTGATGTAAGTCTGAAGTAGAACTTTAAAAAGAAAAATAGTTCTAGATTCTCGAATGACTATTTGGGAATTATCCCCAATGAACTTCAACATGTTTTAATAAAATTGGATTAATGAAATATTGACCCCCTGCTTCTTGGGTTTGATTCTGTGATTCCTTTGTTAATCCCTGAAATGGTGTTCCTCTGGTATCTGCTCTGGGCCCACTTCTCTCACTCTGTCCCTTTCCTGAGCGGTTTCTTTCACTGCCATCTATATGTTGAAGACATCCAGCCCCAATGTCCCAGGCATTCTCCTTTCTCTCTTGGCCTTCAGTCTGGCCTGCCTTGCTTCTCTCTGCAGGCCAAGGCACCACTGCCTCTGCTGCTGGTGCCTTCTATGAATGTCCCCACATCTATGCCTTCCGTGGATGCCCCCATACTTGTGCCAAAGGTCAGTTTCTTGGGGCCCTCAGTGCCTCACTGGAGTCCAGCATCCCTCCCACTGCCCCGTGTTCTCAGTAGTATTGTTTTCAGTCTTATTTATGACAAAATCTAGAACAGTGTCAGGAGCATGGGCTTGAATCAGCTGACCCAGGTTTGAGTCCCAGCTTTGTCACTTCCTCACTGAGGGTATTTTAACCCTCTAAGCCTCAGTGTCCTCATCTGTGAATTGGGGACTATAGTAGTATCTATCTTATAGAGTTAAGAGAATTAATTGATAATGCAACTGCTTGGTTCCAGGCTTAGAACAAAGTAATTACTCCCAAAACACCAGCTGTTCTTCTTTACTGATTCCTTTGTAAAAGCATCTCCTTAAGTTCTTCTTGGCAGTCTCCTTTAGTCCACAGGACTCAAAAGGGAGTTTATAGGGATGTTCAGAAAACTCTACCTAAACAGACAGACTGTTTACCCCTGTCCACAGGTCCTGCTTTCCTATTCCCTCTTCTCTAGCAGAAGGTTTTTATGTAAATTGCCTGCCAGGAGCTTTGGTCTCCAATTCATCACACACTCAGGGCACCTACACCCAGGCTGGGACCCTTTGTCCAACAGTCTTTAAGTATTGTGGATTCCACTCTTACTTCTTGAGCAGAGACTACCACCCATGTTCCCCAGAGAAGCCTGCTCACCTTGCCAGCCTTCTGACGACTGACAGTACCATTGCTCCTTAAGGACTAGGGGCATGTGCTCAGGATATTTCCTTTGACATCTTTATAGGTTCGTTAAGTTTCTGAGGGAATTTCCCAACATGTTTATGTGGTAGTTGCTTAAATAACTTCAGAATCATTATTTGTTTTGAAACATGTTGTTCTCTTTAGGTTCCATAAATTATGAAGATTATCTGGCTTCTTGGGAAGCAGTTGTATTTTAGAACAGTTTAATTCCAATCTGTGTGGAACAGCTGGGAATTGTTTGGAGTGGGGGACACACTAAAAAAACTATTAAGTCTATTCATTCTTTAATTTTCCTGATTCTACAGATCAGTGAGGCTATGGTTCCAGGTATGAGAAAACTTGCTCATTACCGGCTTGCACTGATATTGTAAGAATTCCCAAATGACTCCTTGCTTTTGTTTTTGTTTTGTTTCTTTTGCAACAAGAAGGGTTCCCTCCATGAAAACACCATGTAGAAGCAACGCCCATATATGAGGGAGAAGTGCCCAGTGTAGGTAGACACATAAGGACTGAGAAACACCGCTACTCTGACCCTGACTAGTCCTTGGTGGTCAGGACCAGGCTGTCCTGGAACCAACAGGTGACTTCCTATTCAGTGCCATCTGCACTTGAAGTATCCATTTTGGGCTGTACCCTGAAGCCAGATGAACCTCCCTCAGAGCCAACATTCTTAAGTCACTCTGAAGGTCAAGAGTGTCACAGATCCGAATAGTCTGTGACAAAATGTCCAGCTTCCTTCACTTGGCTCTGAGGCTCTCCATGACCCAGCCTTTTCTCTGCCATGTCTCATCTTTAAACTTCTATCCAATCACATCTTGCATTCCTGTCTGATTCTTGGGTCCACGACAATACTCTGGCCTGAAAGGTCTGCCTCCCCACTCTCCTCACCATCAGCCTGGAGCCCATTCACACTTCAAAGTCTGACTAAGTTTCTATTTCCTTCCTATAGAATGCTCTCTGGCTTCATTAGCCATGTGACTTCTCTCCATGGAGCTCTTCAGTTATATATTCTGCCCTGTGAGCACTTCTCATGTCTGGTTTCTCATTATTAATAATGCTTTTGTGTGCTCATGTCTTATTGGTATCACTGGTCTGTCAGTACAAAGACTGAACTTTGTGTCTCTTCATGTCCCCCACAGCGCTTTTCTCATGATGGCTTCCCTGAAGTGCTCTGGACTCATTGGTTGATTGAAAGCAAGACCAAATTCTTTGGGAACCTATCAGCTGTCAATCCTGTAATTCCCTGCTAACAGCAGTGCAGAATCTATTTTATTCTGATTAAGGGATAAGAACTAATTTAAATACATTCAGAAAGTACTGACCAGGTACTGTGGGCTGAACATCAGGCCAGATATTAAAAAAAAAGAAAATATCTTGGACACAGTTTCTACCTTCAAACAACCAACTGTTTAGGAGATGTCATTTCAAAAATGACAGAATTAGGAAACAAGCCCAAATAAAAGACCATATCCATTAAAGTGCTAAATTAATTGAACTTCAAAATCAAGATGTGTGAAACAGGTAGGTAGGAAGTGAGGTGGAGATCAGAGAGGAGACCACAGACTCAGGGGTTTATGGGCCCAAAGAACTTTTAGGGAAGAGGATAGGATGTCAGTGCTTTCTGTCAGAGAGACAACAAATACCCCCAAAGCAAAATGATCAGTCAGGTGTTATGTTTCCAACTCATTTGTTCTTCACAATCTCTGCAAAGCATACCTTATCTCCCTTAACACAGAAGAAGGCTCAATGAGAGAGGTTAAGCAACTTGCCCAACACATAGTCACATGTGCAGCCCAAGTTCCAAACCCAAAGAGATCTCATACCACCTTCAGGCCACATGGATGCCAGCACAGGAGCAGCCCCCAGATGTCTGGACTCACTCTTCTCATCTCCTAAGATGCAGTTGAGGAAGAAGTGTTCGACTGAGAAAGGAGACGTGGTTTAGGTTGCTTCCACAATGCCTGCAGGGATCCTTACTTCCTGTATTCATTCCCTGTGTGAGCCTCCTCTTGTCTGCGGGCTACATCTAGTGACCTGTTTCTAATGAATGAATCACAGCACAAGTGAAGGAGGTTTCTTCTGCTATGAGGTTACAAGAGACTGTGGCTTCCTCCATGCTGGCACTCTCCCTTGCTTTCTGGTTCACTCTACACATCTGTTCTAATACAATCAGCTGTCTGTCACATGGAGGGGCCCACAGGGAAGGTAACCGGAGCCACTTCAGTCAGGCATGTGAGGATGAGAATGCTGCTGATAGTCTTATGAGGGAGCAGGGACGCCCCCAGGTCTGCTGTCCTCTGGGAGCACAGCCTCTGCAGATATCAGGATGGCAGCCTGGTGAGACCCTGGTATAGAGAACCCAGCTGAGTGTCACTTAGATTCCTGACCCACAGAAACTGTGATATAACAAATATTGCTGAAGAGCACTTTGTTATAGAAAAATATTTAAATGCTTCTCTATATGTACATTAAATAGCAATAAAAAGTTTACTTTAAAAAGTATTGCCAGGAAATGAATTGTTGCCAGTTGCTATTATGGTACATCATATTTGAGATCATCAATATGTATAATTATCATTTAAAAGGAATAATAATAAGAAAAACTAGACTTCCAGCCAAGATGGAGGCATAGGTAGATTCTCTTTGCCTCCTCATGCAACCAGAAAAGGACAATAAAAATTGAAAAACAAACAATAACCAGAACTTCCAGAAAATCAAACTGTATGGAAGTCCAAATACCAAGGAGTTAAAGAAGTAACATTCATTCAGACAAGTAGGAGGGGTGGAGATGGGCATCTGAGGAGAAGAGGTGGCAAGGTGGTGGCTGGCAGACTGGGCAGTCCCACATTTGCATGTGGATTAGCAGAAAGAACAACTGGGGAGTGAGACAGACTATGCAACCCAGGGTTCCAGTGAGGGGAAATAAAGCCTCAAAGCCTCTGACTGGAAAAACCTGTGGGTGTTGCAGCTGCAGGAGAAACTCCCAGACACACAGGAGAGTTCCTTGGGGAGACCCACAGTGTCCTAGACATACACAAACCCACCCACCAGGGAATTAGTACCAGAAGGGCCCAATTTGCTTGTGGGTAGAAGGGGAAGGACTGAAAACCAGCAGAGAGCCAAGCAAGGGACGTTGTTCCCTCTCCTACCCCTCCCCCACATACAGCACCACAGCACAGCCACCTGAGTTGCCCTGCCCTAGCAAATACCTAAGGTTCTGTCACTTACTACATAACAGCCGAGCCACAGCATAAAAAAAAAAAAAGGCCCTAAAGAAAGAACAGATCAAAGCTTTAAAGATAGAACTAAGTGATGAAGAGATAAACACCCTATCAGATACAGAGTTCAAAATGCTGGTAATCAGGATGCTTACAGAAATGGATGAGAATGGTAGCAAAATGGAGGAAAAAATGAAGGCTATGCTAAGTGAAACAAAGGAAAATGTACAGGGAACCAACAGTGAAAGGAAAGGAAACTGGAACTCAAAGCAATGTTTTGGAGCAGAACGAAGAAATAAATATTCAACCAGAACAGAATGAAGAAACAAAAATTCAAAAAATGAAGAAAGGCTTAGGAACCTCTGGGACAACTTTAAATATTCTAACGTTCAAATCATAGTGGTGCCAGAAGGAGAAAAGGAAGAGCAAGAAATGGACAACTTATTTGAAAAAAATAATGAAGGAGAACTTCCCCAATCTGACAAAGGAAATAGACCTTCCAGGAAGTCCAGGAAGCTCAGAGAGTCCCAAAGAAGTTGAATTCAAGGAAGCACAAACCAAGGCACATCATAATTACATTACCCAAGATTAAAAATAAGGAGAGAGTCTTAAAAGCAGCAAGAGAAAAGGAGACAATTACCTACAAAGGAGGTCCCATAGGACTGTCAGCTGATTTCTCAAAAGAAATCTTGTAGGCAAGAAGGGACTGGGAAGTATTTCAAGTCATGAAAGGCAAGGACCTACATCCAAGATTACTCTATCCAGCAAAGCTATCATCTAGAATGGAAGGGCAGAAAAAGTGCTTCCCAGATAAGGTCAAGTTAAAGGAGTTCATCATCACCAAGCCCTTATATGAAATGTTAAAGGGACTTATCTAAGAAGAATATAAAATCTATGAATAGTAAAATGACAACAAACTCACAACTATCAGCAACTGAACCTAAAACAAAAACAAACTAAGCGAACAACTAGAACAGAAACAGAATCACAGAAATGTAGATCAAATGGGGGCTTATCAGCGGGGAAGGGGGAGGGAAGAGAATGGGGGGGAAAGAGGAAGCATAAGTGGTAGGTACAAAATAGACAGTGGGAGGATAAGAATAGTATAGGAAACAGAGAAGCCAAAGAACTTATACGTATGACCCATGGACATGAACTAAGGGCGGGGGGGTGGGGGCATTGCAGGTGGGAGGGGGTTTCAGGGCAGAGGGGAGTAAAGGGAGGGAAATGGGACAACTGTAATTGCATAATCAATAAAATGTATTTTTAAAAATTAGAAAAAATGACTAATATTTACTATTACATTATTCTCAGTGCTTTAAGTACATTAATACACATCTACTATGAAGTAGATGTTATGATAGTGCCCATCTTATAGAAATGAAAACCAAGCACACCGAGGTTTATTATTTTCCAAGGTCACAAGGCTACTAAGTGGTGGGACAAAATCCAGACGTAGATAGTGTTCTCTCCAGAGTCGATGTTCTGAACTACAACAGAATTAGACTCTAACCCAGAATTAGACTGGTTTCCAGACTTCCAAGACAATCTGGAAACCAGCAAGAGAAGCAGCTCTGGTTGTTAAAATCCATCTCATGACCTGTCCCGCTGGGTATTTCTCTTTGCTTTTCAGGCATTTCAGCCTTAGACATGGGGCAGAACAACCCCTCAAGAGTTGCACAACTGAAGCAGGAAGGACCACAGACCTTTTCCCAACGGTTCTTGTGTCTACCTTGTTCTAGTCCTGCCACCTCAGAGCAGCTCTCTGCACCAGCTCAGAGCAGGGGCATAGGCAGCATTGCAGCTTCCACAGGCCTGTGCCCCTGACAGTGCAGACCCATCTGTCTGCTTCTGATGCAGGAGAGCTGGACAGGCCACTCTAGCTGGTTTAATGTTCCTTGTCCGGGACTGGCCTCAGACACCAGTGCTCTGCCCTTTCCCTTACATCACCTATGTCCTGATGTTGTTTCCTCTTCAGCCACAGGTCACAGGCTTGTCAACAGCTGCTCCCTCTTGCAGGCTCATGAAGCTTAAGTTCCACAGCCCCTCCTGGCAAGGCTCTTCTAAGCCTTTGTGCCCAGTTGAGTATTTATAGTTGTTTATTTTCCATAGAGAGAGTTCCACTACT
>PVIA01002269.1:0-159571 GCA_004024845.1 Tonatia bakeri
GTAATTTGGATTAAATGAGATAATATGTGGGAAACGCACTTAGAACAAGGCCTGGCCCAGAACACAAGCTCAGTGCATGCCAGCCATTGTCATTTCTATTATTCCATCCTTTCTCTGAGTCTCACTTTCCATAAAGTCATTTGACCCTTTTTGAAGAGGTCCTTCTCCCCTCTGGGTCATTTCATATGCTTATGAGGTGCTAAGTACTTCTTCCATTTCCTTCACATACATTTGTAGTTCCAAGAGAACTCAGACAAGCCTTGCTCTTTTTTGGAGCATTTGAATATGCTGTTGTTTTCAGACTTCACTCCCCCCCCCCCCCCCCCCCCCCCCCCCCGAAGGTCACTGTTTGTCCCTGCCTCTGTCTCCTTATCTTCCGGTGAGCCTGACTCTCCCTCCCCTGGGCCGGGGCCCTCTGGTCCCCCGAGGCTCAGCTGAGGGGTGCTGGCGGACAGATGCCCAGGCATGTGTGCTGGTCCGTGGCCAGTGGGACAGGTTCCTTTCTGATGACAGCCACAAGACTGCTGACAGCCTCACGCCGGGCGACGTTGTTGTCCCCAGGGAACAGAGGCTCCGACTCGCAGATCTGTCAGCGTGGTTCACGGGTGGATGGGAGCCTGTTGTTGCAGGCAGGGAGGCTGTGTGGTGTGAACAGCTGTCCCCGAGCCAAACTCACTCACAGCGAACCTCTGGAGCCCAGGCTCGGAGGACGTTGCACTGGGGACGCCACGCTCGCTTGTGCGCAGCAGCCCTGAGGTCTTCCTTGACCTCATGGCAGTGACACCCGCCAAAGCTGCCACAGCAGCCAAAGTACCACAAGGCAATTAGTGATCTGTGGGAGAATATTCATCACACTTAACATACAAAAAAAATGGGGGCGGGGAGGAATGGTATTTGTCATGCTTAAGACCTTGTAACTAAGAACTTAAAATTAGAAAACTTTTACAAGTCTGTGCTAGCCAGATTATCAGTACAGCTCAGCACAGGGGAGGTCAAATGTTCATATGCCTTAAAAGGCTGGTCTCAGGCCCTGACTGGTGTGGCTCAGTTGGTTGGAGCGCTGATTTCTGGGCAGGGCGCATGCCTAGGTTGTGGGGTTGTGGGGTTGGAGTGCAGTTGGGGTGCCTACACAAAGCCACCAAGTGATGTTTCTCTCACACTGATGTTTCTCTCCTTCTCTTTCTCCCTCCCTTCCCCTCTCTCTTTAAAGTGGGTAGATGAAATCTTACAAAAATATATGCTTGTCTCAGATAAGAAATCACAGTACGGTAAAACAGTGGCTTAGAGGAACTGCTTCATTTGTGCATTCCAGGTGGCATTACAAAGCACTTACTACGTGAGGGGCACTGTCCCAGGTTCTGGAGACCGATGTCTACGATAGGACCCTTGCCCTCAGGGACCGAGATGTGTCTGCTTGGGAAATAATTCTGTCACCTGTAATGGTGACAGAGGGGAGTCTGTGTTGAGGGCATAATCAGAGCACTGTGGAGTCTAGCTAGAAGAAGGCGCGATCGGTAACAGAGGAGCTGTTCCAGTTAGGCCTTGCAAAGGGTGTCCAGCTGCACAGGAGGAAATGGGGCACGGGAGATTTCAGCAGAAAGAGCGTGGCCAAGGGTGTCGTGTGGGCGAGCATGGGGTCTGCCCTCTGCCAGGGAGACACTCACAGGGGCCTGACCTGAAAGCATGTTTAGACATACAGGCAGCGAGGTGAGACATGCAGTAATAATATTAATAATAATGGTAACCCTAGTGGCTAATAGTTATCAGTTACTGCTGTATGCCAGGCACTTTTCAAGTGTTTACACACATTAACTCATTTAACCCTACGCATCAGGTACTGTTTTTATCCTCATTTTCAGGCAAGCAGAGACTAAAAGACAGACCCAAGTTCCTGGAATTTGGAAGTGCTGGGGCTGGGGTCTCCATTCACGCCACCTGGCGCAGGAGCCTGGCTCTCCACCACGGAGTCCTCCACTCGCTGCCACCAGAGACCCTGATGCCAGACCCCGGGCGAATTTATCCGCTGCCCTGTCTGTTTGTCCTCATTAGACTCTCTTTCCCCAGCACCCCTCGAACCCCAGCCTGCAGGTGGTGAAGCCCAAAACCTCACTCGAAGGAAAATCATAAACAGGGAACATCATTTTCTAATGTCTTAGAAACTGTTTCCTTCCTTAGAAGGGAGTCACTGGTGAGACCCTAGGAGTGCCTGTGGGGGCAGCGTAGCTGAGCCAAGTGTTAGGGCCATGGCCCCAGCTGGGCGGCTCGGCCCCTCCCGGGACCTTCGGCAATACCTGGAGACGTTTTGGGTTGTCCATATTGGAAGCTGGTGGGGGTGGGGGTGGGGTGGAGGGTGTGTGCTACCAGTTTCTAGAGACCAGGAGTGCTGCTGGCCATCTTATAACACCCAGGGCAACCCCACAACAAGGAAGTGTCCAGCCCAGATGTCCATGGACCGAGGGCGAGAAACATGCTCTGGTGTTTAAGTCTGGATGTGGGGGGGGGCGGGGTGCCCTGAAGGGAGGTGGAGGCAGGAGACCAGGAGGCGGTGTGCAGGTCAGGGGTGCTCAGGGTCCAGAGGAGAGACAGGCAGCAGCGATGGGAGGGGAGGGAAAGCAGTGAACTCGAGAGAACAGAGGGGAAGATCTGGAAGAAATGGCAGCCAGAGGTCTCCAGTGTGCATGTCAAAGGGAAGGGTGGCACCATTAGCTGTAATGGAGACATCAAGAAGAAAGCTTATTTTAGGAAGATGATGAGCTTGGTCTTAAGATAATTTAAATGTTGACTTGCAGGTGGAATTGCCCAGCAGGCACTTGAGAGTGAGGATGGAGTGAGAGTAGCTGGGGTTATGAATGCAGGTTCAGGAGTCATCTCCCGGGAGCAGTGATTACAGTGGGTTCGGTAGTTCAGACAGAAGCCTGAGGGACAGAGGTCCGGAGGGCTGGGGAAGAGGGAGGGTCATGAGGCCTGGCTTTGACTCTGATAAGCTTGTGATCTTGAGCTTGTCCTTGAACCACTCTGTGCCTTGGTTTCCTCGCAGGAGACCAAGCGACTGTTCAGAGAGACTGATGGGGAGCCAGGACAGCACCTGGCTGCCACACTCAGGGACCAGAGGGTGTAGGGATGGGGATGGTCAGTGGTGTGAGACTCTGCAGAGCCACAGAGGAGGTATGGGAACTGGAAGCAGCCCCTGCCCGTGTGAAGAACTCATCGGTGACTTTGGGGACAGCTTTCTCCGCGATGGTTTGCGAGTGTCCTGTCAATGTCAGCAGGCCTTCCCACAACATCCAATTTTTTTTACACTGCATAATAGAAGCTGTGTCTATGTGTACCTAATAGCAAATGACTGGTATCATCTTTTTTTCCCCCTCCCTTAAATAAGAGACAAACTATGGAGGAGAGAGAAAGAGGTGAACAGGTGAGAAGTTACAAACGAGAGAGGAGAGACAGCAGGCAGGAAGACATGCGTATTTCTGCAGAATCCATCTTCCTTCTAGCCCCAAACTCCTAGCCTTGAGCAGAAGAAATAGTGCTAAATGTTCTAAACTCAGGAAACTCGTCCAGATGGACTCAAGGAAGCAATCTGCCTGCCTTCCTCGAGTCCATGTGGGACCCCTCCTGGACCCCAGACAGGCCTGCTATGTTTCAGAGCCCGTGGAAGGGGAGCGTGCCCAGCCTCAGAGGGGAACTGTCCATCCTGATTAAACCAGGGCCTCAGGGCCTGGAGGTGGGCCGGGCAATTTTCCTGTGTCGAAACCTCAGGTGTGGAGCTCGCACAGATAAGGAACAGGGGCCCTGTCCTTGGCGACTCTTCAAGGGGAAGCTTTTCTCAGCCGTAGCAGTTCTTAAAAGCAATTTCTTTGGTGTATGAAGTGTAGCCTGGCTCTTTCCTTTCTTACAAATGAGCCGGCCAGTTTTATTCTCCAGGAAGTGCCAGGTCAGCACTGCCTTACTGTGTTCAGAACGCCAGGCAAGTGGGGTGCTTGAACTCTCCCCTACTCTCAGTGGTGTGAGCCCCTCATGGGAGAAGCTGGGTCCCACACCCACTCCGCCCTGACCTCTGACGGTGACACTTTTGCTTGCCCGGACCACATGCCCAGTGCGTGCCGAACACACACAGTCCGCCTGCCTCTCTGAAATACCGTGTGAATGATCTTTGCCTCGCAATATCCCGAAACTTGCACATGCCCCTTCTTCCCTTTTCCTGGCTGGTCAGCTGCCCGCATAGATAGGCATGGAGTGGACTCAGCTCTCCAGGCAGAGCGTAGACAGAGTTCCAAAAAGTTGTGACTCACATTCCATTTGAGCTGTTCTCGGGAGTCTGGCTACTTAGTGGAAATTGAAGGTTTTCTTAAAATGGGATGTGCTCATCCATTTAGTTTTTACTTTCTGAAGGGGCTTAGAATCTGGGGCTTAGAGGTAGCTAAACAGAGTTCTACCCGGTGCCTTGGAGCTGGACTCTGTCCTCGTTCTTTCTGGGCAGAAATGAAGATGAAGGTGTGAGGAAGGAGGGTCGGGGGGAACTGTGGGAAGGGGAACCCACGGTAATTTCCATGGTGAAATCACACAGGGACCCCATGGCTTAGAGTAGAAAACTGTAAATAGTTTTAATCATTTCTCCTTCATATGTGTGTATTACATATATTGAATTTTTAAAGAAAATTTGGATAAGCCAAATTAAGAAAATGAATGTCGCACCAACCCTCTGTTAAAAATGTGATGTATGTGTCTTTCCTCTGTGTATACATTTTCCCCCCAAATGGTACTGTAGACATTATTTTGTGACTTGTTTTTGTTACTTAATAATACGTCATGATATCTTTTATACTCTTTTAACAGTTCATCTTGTATGACATCACTTTAACGGACTGTATAGTGCTCTGTTTTGTGTGCATCCCATAATTTATTTAACCCTTGTGGCACACACAGAAAAAAACAGGGGCAGTTCGCCCATGGGGAGGGGACAGTCTGAGAAGGACAAAAATGGATGTGTGAGTGCAAGCTGGAAAGAGTGCCACTTGGGATATGACATAGGAGGAGGGGAACCTGGCATAGCCTGCACTGAGGGAGTCGGCTTTGAGCATAGAGTCAAGTGGCTTTCACCAGGTCAAGGTCAAGGGAGCAGGTGTTCCTGGCAGAGGGAACCACCTGTGCAAAGATCCCGTGGCAGGGGTAGCACTGGATGGTCAGGAACTAAAAGAAGACCAGTGTGGCTGGAATGAAGAAAGCTTCTTGTCTTTAGTGACTGTTTGCAGTTTCTGTTTTGAATCATTGGTTCATGTTCTTTGTCAATCTTTCTGTTAATTCTTAATGTCTCTTCCTTACCCATTGATTAAAACTCCTCAAATATTCACCCTTTTACATATATCACAATCATTGTTCCCACCATTTCTATTTGCCTTTATATGCTTTATGATAATTCTATAGACCCTTTTTTCCCTCTATGGTTTCTTCCATGTGGTGTCATGCTTCGAATGTTCTTTGCCAGCCCAAGGTTATTTAAATATCCACCTATCTTTTGATAGTTTACTATGTGTAAAGTTTTACTCAATCTGGAAATTCATCCCTGTGTCTTGGAAGAAGTAGGGATATCGTTTATTTTCATCTAAATGCCTAGCAGTTTCCACCAATACTATTTACTGAGTCGTTCATTTGTTTTCCACTGTTTTGAAATGCCACCTTCATAAGATACTAACATCATTGAGATATTTGGGTCCGTTTCTGGACCTTCTATTATATTCCATTGATTTGATGTCTCTCCCTGTGCATCTGCCTCACAATTTCACTCCCTGCTCCGTTAAAAATCTGATAGAGCCGATCTCTTCCTTTTCAACATGTTCTCAGCTGGTCCCATGAAATTATCCTTCCAGATCCATTTTAGAATCATTTTGCTAATTTCATAGATTAATTTGGGGACAAGTGACATCTATTCAATACTGGTGCTCTCCGAATAATGGCAAACCTCTTTGTTATTTTGAACCTCCTCTGGGTTTTTGGGTAGAACATGTCTAAAGACAACATCAGCCCTGAGGACACGGCCGTTTCATCTAGAAAATGTCAAAGGCCCAGAGAACACGACTGGAATGAAAGCTAGACCAATAGCAGGATACCGAGGACCCTCCGGCGGTTTTCTCCCCCCCTCCCATGCTCCAGGTCCCCCCCGTCCTCTGGACCCTGGGTTCGCCAACACTGTGGCTCACCTCAGCCGTGACTGTGAAGACTCCATCAGAAGCGCGTGTTGCTGCAGATGCAGGTGAATCCAGATCCCTTATGCTGGGCGTCTGTCTGGAGACATCGCATGTTACGTCACTTACCCTTCACACGACCAGAAAGTTAGTGCTCGTTAGCTCTGGTTTACACCAGCATGAGACCCTGAGAAATGCCAGAATCTGGCCAAGACAGAGAAGGGTCGTGATGGGCCAGCAGGAGGCAGGTGGTTGGCATGGGTTTGAACCCAGGCTTCTCTAAACACAAAGTCCCACCTCTTTCCACTGGACCAAGATACCTGCTCCCCTTCTTCTGGCGGAGTGGCCCCCTTACTGGCCATTAAATGGGCAGGGAGGAGTTGGGAGCGCCCCCTATGGGTGTGGGTGCACACACAGTTGTCAGTATTTGGGCAGCAGGGGAGGAATGTGCATTGTCTTTCGTTTTGTGTGTTTGAAACAAGATCTCGGGTACCCCATCAGTGGATCCAGGGACCACCGGTGCTTCCAAGCTGGGCGTTCTGCCTGGGGAGCTTGATGGATTTGCCCCTTCGGCTTCCCACTCGGCTGTTACTGCTGGAAGGCGGCCCCTGGCGGGCGGGCGGTGGGCCCTCTGCAGGCTCTGCTGGTGGCAGCTGCCCTGCCTCGTGGGGAGCCTGGGCTGGCGACGTGCAGCCACAGCTCGGCTCGGCTATTTTTAAGCTGTCCGCTATGCTCCAGTGGAGGCTGCCTGCGTCTGATGCTGAATCATGATCCAGCTTGCTAATTGCAGCAGCGCCCGTGGCCTGCCAAGCACCCAGACAGGCATCTGGCTCTGCGTTTCGGGTTCTGGTGATCGAGCAGGGGTGGGGGGGCAGGTAGGGTGATGAACACCCAGGAGAACACGAGTCCCAGGCAGACCCAGCACTGCCACGGTTCTGGCGCACACCTTCGGTTTCAGAAATGCACAGTGAGAACACTTCCCTGAAGAGCTCCAGATCATTACCGGACCTGCTTCCAGAAGGGCCCTTTGCAGTCAGACATGTGTGTTTCAGCAATCGAGTTGCTTTCGTTCCCTCCCTCTGAACAGGTAGCAGCTTCGTGCTGGTGGGAGTAAACGACTACGCAGAACACACAGGAGGTTCGATGTATGAGGTCAAGTGTGCCTTTTTCTAGAAGTCAGCCTTGCCAGGCATTTATTTTACTTCTGAAACAATGGCGATTTAAGGAGTGTTCCCACAGGGAGTTTGCACTGTGGACACACTCTCTCCCACCGCAGGCCTGTCTGCGCAGGTTCCTTCTCTCTCCCTAAGCACTTCAGGACTGCAAGGGCCCACCTTTCACATCCTGTGGGGCAGAGGTCATGCTCTTGATCCCTGATCTTTTGGCTGGAACCTCTTAGACCCCACTGCCCAGCGTTGAAAGCAGATTGAGTGGTAAGGGGCCTTCGGACAGAGGGCCCCATTGCATGAGTGAGAATTTAAAGGACTCAGGGCTTACAGCGCCTTCTTTCTTTTGAAGGTGGTGTGTCTGCTCTGCAAGCCCTCTCTGCACAGGACGCTTTTCTTGTCTCTGCTCTGACACAAAGGGACTGCAGTTTGACACAAAGGGGCTGTGCTTTTCAGTCACAGCACTGCGTGCTTCCCAGGCTCCGCGTCGCAAGTGGAGGTCTCTCAGGGTCAGGCTGTCCCTTTGTGTTTGCGGAGATGCCTGTTTCTTCCTGCCACCCCTTGGGAAGGACTGACAAGCCCGAGGCTCTTCCGAGCTCCCAGAACCTGCGTCCTGTTCGTCCCAGCAGGCAGGGTCAATTACACAGGAGCCCAGCTGTCTGGGGAGAAGGAGTGATGAGCTCGCACGTGGCTCCCCTGCTCCCAGACGGACGGGGTATTGAACTTCTGGGCATTGTTCATTGTTTTCTCAGGGTGCCAGGCCCGGCACCAGAGCCCGAGGTACAAGCCAGAGCGTTCCTCTAGGCCTGACTCTACGTGGTCATCTTCAGAGAACGTGATCCCAGCAAGGGCTCTGTCCCCTGTGGTTCTTCCTGGACTGGAGGGGCGCAGGAAGACGCCTTTAAGGGGATAAAGGGTTTCTGTGTCATTGCTCAGTAAGAGGAGGCTGGTGGGTGAGAGCCCCATTCCCTTCAACTGAGCATGTTAGTGTCCACTTCTGTCGGGGCTGCCGCAATCCCCCCCTCCCTGAACCGTGTGAGGGCAAAAGCGGTATGCAGGTGTTGGGACCCACTGGCTCTGGTGAAGGGTGGGACTGGCTTCTGCTCCCTGTGGGCCCTTAGGTGTACGATTCGCAGGGCTTGTTTTGTCTGTGGTGACCCAGTGCGTCAGAAATCGCTGGGGGATTTCTACAGAGATTGCTTGGCCTCGTGCCCGGAGGCTCTGGGAAGGTAGATCTGGGTGCAGAGTTGGAATTTATCTATTTAAAAACCACCACGAGAGTCTGATGGGTAGCTAGTCACATGTGGTGACTCCCTCAGTTACACACGGGATCAGAGAGGACTCGATGTTCCCAAGGGAAGGTGGCCAAAACCCCGAGGCAAACTGGCCAGCGGGAGATGCCGTTGACCTTAGGAGGTACAGCAGACTGGCATGGTGGGGACTAGGGACCCTCTGTCTCACCCCAGCACTGCCCCCCCGCCACCCCGCTCCACGGCTCCTTCTCAGCAGACGCCAGACCGACATCTCCAATCACAACCATTCCTTGATCCTGGCCCTCCCCTAATGTTCTCCTCCCTCCAAAGTTGAGCTCCCGGAGATAATAGTCCATTTTTAGTCTCTCTCCTCACTTCCAACTCACTCTTCAACCCACCGCAATATGGTGTCCACCCCCACCGCTCCACTGAAATTATCCCGGTAAATGTCACCACCAGAAGACACGTCAACACCGCATCCGTGCACACGGTACAGCCTTGTCTGTCCTCGTCTTTCCCGAGCCCTTGGCAGCACTTGACGACGTTTTCTTGAAACTCTCTCCTCCCTCGACTGCCATGACATCACTGTTGCAGCCCTCTTCGAATCTCAGTCCCCGGCATCTGTCCAGGGGAGCCCCTCCACCCATATCTGGGTGCATTTGTCCCGCTCTGATTTTTTCCTGGACCCCACGAGGACACGCAGCTGCCCACTGGACATTTCTACTGCGTTGTCGCCCACACACCTCAAACTCAACTTGTCTGAAACTGAACTGAATTCTTCCCTCAAAGTGCTCCTCTCTCCCAGGTCCCCATCTTGGGGGATGGCACTACTAGCCACTTGGCCCTCCGCATCAGAGGCCTGGGTCACCGTGTGAACCCAGTTCAGTCTTCCCTGGCAGTGTTGCACCGTAGACTCCTGGAGTATCGCCCGCCTCCCCTCTCCGCTGCCCTCATTCCTGCTCACTTCCTGTTGCTCCCAGACCAGACCTCAGGAGAAGCTTCCCGGCTCCGGGGCTGCCCCTTGTAGTGCCTCTCCCCTCCCGACAAGAGCCTGCTCTTCCAACCAGCTCTTTGCTGGCGTTGTCTCACCGCTCAAGTCCCCCACTGGTTTCCTTGCTGCAGGTGGTGGGGCAGGGCAGAGGCATGACAGCAGAGCCCTCTGCAAGCTGCACCCGCCCCTCCGTCCTGCTTCATTTTTGCCACTTGTCCCTCCTTTCCGGCTGTACTCAGTGACTGGAAGCCCCTGGCTACTCTGTGCAGCCTAGAGGGCTCTGGTCCCAAAGCGAAGGACTCACATATCCCTCAGAGGACGCTGGCTCCCAGCCTTCTTGCCTCTGGGTCCCTTTAATTCTCTTCCCCCCACGGACTTCCTGTTCTAAAGGGGAAGGAACACTTTTATTAAGCTGCAGTTTCACCCCATTTTCAAGGAAAGATGTATGTACATGTAAATATCCGTGTGTTTACCATGAGCTAAGCCTTTCCATCATGTTCTGTTTCCAACTAAACAAAACCTGCATTTTTACGTGGGCCTGTGCAGACCTGTCCTGGATAACTGTACTATTTCCACTCACCTGTTTAAAGAAATGAAAAGTAGTTCAAGCAGCCCCTTGGAGCCCAGGGACTTTGGGTGGAACAGATGTTGTCCTGTTTGAGAAAGAGGCCCTACCCGGAGGGCTGGACGGCATCAGTCACAGGCTTTCTTGGCTCCTGGGAGCTTCCCTAAGGGATCTGGTGTGCGTTGGCCTCATTTTCTCACCCTGAGCCTCCTTTGTTTTTGCCTCTGTTCAAGCTGAACACAAGGGCTCCGCCTTCTGAGCACAAAGGCCAGCCTGAGTGATGACTTTGTAAACTGACCGTGCAGCAGGTGACCATGCAGCTGATGCGGGCGAAGGAAGGGAAAGCATGACCTGACAGTTTTGCTCCCGGGCCGCAGTGTCCCATTTGCCGTCTTGTGAGCGCACGGTTTGCTCCGGTGCAATTAAAGTTCCAGTAGAGTGTCTGCCGCTAACACGCACTGACGCAAGAGCATGTCTCCTCCCACCCTCTTTTCAGGAATTCTGTGTTCCGTGGATCCTGACATCTGTTCCTCGCACCTCAAGCTACATGGAGACACGTGAGGCTGCATCCACTCAGGGCAGTGTGGGAAGGCTCTAGAAGGCATTGTTCATGCATGCTACTAATATTGGTGCGCCAAGGGACCGGTGGTAACTAAAAGACACAGTTCGCCCTCACAGAGCACACAGCCTAGACTAGAGGGAAGACGGCAATAAAACAGTCACGACGAATCGTGAAGACTTCTTTCAAGAAAGTGGGCTGTCGAGAGGATGCATTGGCAGGGAGCAGGGCTGGCAGCAGGTGGCCTGTTGGAAGGCTGGTGGTAGTGGCCTTTCCTACCATTTTAACTACACTGTCACTGGGTTCTAGGCTCTAGGCTCTCAGCCCAACTCACGGGCTGTTTTTGAGCCACATGAGTTGGGCTGGAGACCCAGGCTGTGGGACACAGCAAATGACACCTGCACAAAGACTCTCAGACACTTCTGGGGGACCAGGAGTTGGGGAGACAGAGCTGGAATTGCTGGCGTTCAAGCCCGCCTGGAGCATTAGTTGCGTGATTTGTCGAGTCCTCACACACATAAGGACTAACAGATATGCACAGGCTTCTGTTAGGGGGACATGGGACAAAGGCTGTGCCAAGGTCTACAAGGACAGGCTCGAGGAAGGCGAGGCAGCATGCTGTGGTGGGGGGCCATTGGGGCAGTGACCACCCAGAGTGCCCGGAGCACGTGGCCAGGGACCATCATTTGGCGTGGGGTCACACAGAAGATGCCATTGTGAGCCACTCCTACTACGGCCCCTCCCCTCTTCATGCCCCTTCAGCCGGGGGGGAGCAGCAAAGAACAGAGGCAGGAGCGTGAGGGGCCCAGCCCAGGAGCTCTGGGCCATGAGAGGAAGCTGTCATGCCTGGCCCCGTCTCCCTGTGGCCTGAAGAAGGGGAGGCCCCATCTTCCCGCCACTTTCTCCAGTCACCAAGAACTGCAGAATAGTTCATGCGGTGCGGCCAGGCCAGGCCGTGTTTCAGTGCCCAGGGTGTTTATTTTAAAGTCTCGGATCCAAATTACAGCCTTAAAAATAAGTAACGGCCTCTAGCGGACATGGACAGGTCCCAGGGAACTTTATATATCTCTGGGCAATGAACTAGGCGGGCAGGTGTTAGGTAGTGCTCGCTCCTGAAAATCATTAGAGATGCCAGCAGCAGCAAACACCCGATTTTTGCAGGAGAGAAAGTAATTGAATCCTTTTGATGCTTGTTGGAATTTGGGTGCTGTGTCTGAATATAGATATGTCATTTATAAATACACGATGGAATTTCCTGTAGATAGGTGGGTATATGGTCAAGTCGAAAATTGGTTGCTCTGAGGTGGCCCAGCTATGCTTCCTAATAGCATCCTCCAAATATTTTATGAGCTGAATCTCATGTATTTTATGGCCACATATAGCGTTCCTGACACATCGCCATGACTGCGGTTTTACTTTGTAATTTGCACTTGACCGGATGGGCTAGACCTCAGAAGTTGGCTTGAGAAGGGGAGCTTGTAACCAGAGCCAGGCAGGTGCCTGCATCCCCAAGACTCAGCCCTCCCCGCCAGGGTCCACAGATGCACTCTAGAATGGCCACATCAGGATTTCATGAAACAGGATGCAGGCGGGAGGTCGGCCGGGTGAGGGGGATGGGAGCCTGTTTTGCACAGTGTCCTTCTAGCGTTGATGAAGGTCTGTCCCTGTCTTACCATTACTGGTTGTTTTGTTGTTACCTCCATTATTGTTTTCAATATAATTCGGGCATGTCGGTGTCCCTCCATGGGGTGATTTCTTGGTGAAGACAGGTGGGCACATGTCCTGCGGGGCATCTTTGTAATAGCACTGCCAGGCTGGGGTGGGGACTCGTGGCCCACCCTGGGGCTCCTGGGGTTCCTGCTTGTGGGAGCAGGCGGCTTTGGGGGAGTCTCTCTGACAAGTCACACAAAGTCTTGTGAAAGTCTTGCACAGTGCATGAGTCAGGCTAGCGGCTATTGAAGTCTCAAATTCTAAGAAGCTCATTTCTACCTTGCGTGAATAGTATCAGAGGCCTTGGAGAGAAACCAAGGGCTTTGAAATTGGCAGTGGGGGGTGACTAATTCTCAGGACATCCTGACATTGCTTTTGGGGGGCCCTTTAAGCTGTGTTCTGCCCAACTGCATGGAGAGACAGGTTCAGCTGTGTTTTGCTGGAAACGACAGGCTTTGTGGGCACACAGTTTCTCATCTGGCTTGGATGGGAATAAAGAGAAGGGGAAAGCTGGCCTTTGGGATCTCAGTGGCCCAGCGAGTTGGCCATGGGCTAAGGAGCTGGTCTGTCTGTGACGCTGGAATTTGAAAGCAGGTGGCAAACTCTGAAGCACCACCAAAGCAAGTCCAAGGCGTTGTGATTCTTACCCTTTTGGTAATGGGCAGTAGTCGCCACTCTGAGCCATCAGAGAAAGTAGTACGAATCTGATGGGAAAGCAGGAGCATAGGAATTAAATGAGGGGGGGATCCATTAAAGGGTGCGGGTGGGCCTGTCATAGAAAAATACTCTTGCCTGCAGTGAGTTGGTCAGTCATACCTCTAGCTATTATAAAAATGGGGGCAGCCATGTTTATCAGAACAAAGATTCCCAAATCACCATTTGGCAGAACTCCTCTTCTCTCTCTCTCTCTTTCTCTGACATCCGTTCACCTTTGATTTCTGGCAGGTCAATATGTGTGTGATAAGGAGGCCCTAGCTGTCTATATGACCCCTGCCCCCACCCCAGGACTCTCCTGTTTTTACATGAAACCCACCAGCTACGGTGGCTGGTACCATGAGACTAAATGCTGCAATCCATTGTGTCTACAATCTGTTTACTTGGATTTGTCTCCGCTGTACTTGAACTCTGTGGCTCCAATTGCCCGGGGTGCTAACTGTGCATGAGCTGCAGGAGGCTGGGGACGTGCAGTTTTATTTCTGTGAATGCCAGGAGAGAGAGAAAGTTAAAAGCAGTAACTAAGACAAATGGTGTTGTTATTGGCAGATCTTCCTTTCTGCTGTCACTTAACCTATTTTATTTTCCTTACTGTGGACTTTATTTTCTCCTCCGTTGTTCTCTGAACCTCCTCCTTGTTTAAGACTAGAAATCTGATGGAAATAGGCAATGAGAGTCTTAGGAAGAAAGAATAAAGATATTTCGGGAGAACTTGGAAAGCATATGAAGCAGGTGAAAGGAGGAAGGCCTGGGGAATTTCCCAAACAGAAAACTTTTATTATTTTTACATACAAAGTGAGAACAGTGACATGCGGGTTGTGGTTTAGTTCTTCAAGTTTTGGATGTCTGATGGAGTTCCCTGGCCGAAGCCTGCCAGGATGCTTTTAATTTAGTGATGGCGGTAGAGAAACTGCGACACTCCCTCAACGGAGAGTGTGCTTAGGAATCCAATGAGCGTGATAATGAAATGAGGATGAGTGTGAGTTGCTTTTCCAAAGGATTGCCAAGAGAGAGTAAGGTGTAGTAGCATGCACAAGGAAGAGTCTTCCCTCTCTCCTCTATTTTTTCCATGCATCTATCATTCAGCTATCTGTCTATCCTGCCATTTAAACATCCATCCATCTGTCCATGCATCATCCCTCTATCTGTCCTGCCATCCATCCACCTGTTCATCTACCCATCAATTTATCCATTCATTCATTATCTATCTGTCTCTCTTGCCATCTAACCATCCATCCCCTATTAGTCCATTTACCAAATCAACTTTTACTGAGCTCTACCTACGTGAAAGGCCAACAGTACACACTCTAGGGATGCAAAAATAAATCAGGAGTATGTGCCTTCTAAATGCTTCGTGTCAGAGATGAGCACAGGACACAAAAGACTATAAGATAGAGAAAATGAAGAAAAAGGAATATGTAGGTGGAGTTATGTGCGAGGCTAGAGGAGGGAAATTACAAACTTGGGGAAAAGGGCATAAGGGTGTGACCACATGGGAAAGGCAAGGCAATTTCAGGCAAAGGGGTTTTCGAGCTTTTTGGAATGAGATTGTAAATTATTAAGTCAGAACAGACAACCCACGGTCATTCTTGTTCATTTATTGATCAAGGATAAGATACTCTGGGGAAATGAAGGCCGTTTGTAATCCCCAAATTTTATCTGCATGTGTCTTAGCCTTCCCTCCTGATTATAAATAGAAAACTGGACCTACAATCCTTCTTCTCTCACTCCTCTTCACCATTACAAGGCTGCTGTACCAAAGTGGAAGTCACCCCCAGGGAGCACAGAGGGCTGGAGAGGAGGAGATGTTAGCAGAGGGGGCACCCCGAGTCCTGGGACAGGAATATCAACTTGACCCGAGTGAAGGTCAGTTGTGAGGACTCAGCTGAGTTTTGCATTCCTGGCACAGCCCAGGGACAGATGGACTTGGAAGCCCAATGGAAGGTGGGTGGTACTAATGGTCATCAAACTCCAGGCCAAAATAAAAGGCAGTGGACTGGTGGTAGGGGAAGATACTTTGATAGCCAAGAGCATCCGTCAGGGAGCCAAACTTGACCCTGGATTGATACTGAGTCAACTGGTCTACCAGCCAAGGAAACAGGGACTGCCCCTGTGGCCCAGCTGTTGACATATGGTCCTGATGGCGTTGGCAGAGTCAGGCTTACACCCAGCAAGCCTTGCAGACACTCCTGAAGTCGGGACTTGGGGCAATAATGAGGGACTGGGGACAAGGCTGATGAATGGCAAAGGCGGCTGTATTATTGGTGTCTCTTTCCCCGGACAGGTGCACTGAGTCTTTGGACGGTGTGGGCAACAAGGTGAGAAAAAAGCAATCAAAGAGGCACATTTCAACCAGAGAGAAGGCCCCAATATGTCTCTCAAGAGGAATCGGGAACTTTTTAAAAACAGAGTACATAGATTCTGTACTCAGAGCAATTCAGACAACCCAGTGCGGAGAATCTGTTGTTGGGTGCCCAAAGCAGGAAGGGGCCTGGTGCTGGTCTTCCTTCTGGGGCTGCCACCCACCCTGAGACCAGAGCCAGCCACTGAATCTCTTAGAGAGCTCTGGTGTCCGTATGACGTAAGGGCCCCGTAGAAAAGACTGAGGCTGCACCCAAGAGCCCTTTGCACAGCACGGGGAGTCAAAGGTGTTTTAATACTAGTCATTCTTGGACATTTTGACACTGTGATTATCATGTCTAGTAGCACAGGAAAAAATGCTAATTTTCTTTAAAAACTTTTTTTTAGAGAACACTAATTATTTTGCTGCTGACAGATGACATCACCCCTGTAGTGTTCCGTCTCTGTCTAATCTTGAGTTTGGAGGAAAAGATTGCCTTTGTGGATAAAGAGATTAGAGTCAGCTGTGAGAACGATGTTCTCTGCTTCATGCTTTCCCGTGGATGAGAGCCAACGAGAAATTACCCCTCAAGGAGATACATTTTCAGTGGGCTGATGCTTTCTAAATGATTAGACAGTTTGGCCAAGGAAACTCTCTGTGCCAATGCAATACCTTATTGCATCTTTAAGCTGGCAACAGCTCCCAGAGATAGGGTTATGCAGGTGTCCCCTGACCCAGGGGTGCCAGCAAGGAGAAGACTCTGTTCACGGCTGGGCTCTGGCCTGGAACCCCGTCCACCTTTCTCCAAATGCGCCGAGGCCACCTCTGGGCTGGCGGTGGCCCCGTGCCCCTCACTGAGTTACAGGCGCCCCATAGCAGACAGGATATGGAGCTGCTGTCCAGCCCTCCTCAGATTCATGTCTGCAAGCATGGTGGAGTCACCCAGTCTGGTTTGAACCCTATACAAGACAGTCATTTTCTTTTCTCCTCTGTGGTGAATCGTTCAAAGCTGTGGGCTAAGCTAAACGTGGTTTACAAGAAGCTGTACGTGGATGAAGCTTGGGATGACTTATGAACAGTCTTGCCTGAGAATTCTGTGACACCACCACCGGTTCCAGGTTTAGTCCCTGCTGTCACTCCTGGTATCTGTCTGCCAGAGTCAGCTGTTTTCGGAGTGTTTCTTATGGCCAAATTCAATCCAGTGATGGTATTATTTGGGGATTCTTTTATTTTTTAACTGGCTTATGTATTTTCTCCTTTAAATAAAGACCCCAACACTGTGGGAATGGGTGTCTGGTTTACCCGGAGTGTGGAAGGGAATGAGCTTTTATCTTCTTTCCTCAACCTCTCTCCCTCGCTCCCCCTCCCCGCTTCTTTCCTTTGCCCTGTGCTGAGGATCAGAGCCAAGGAGAGGCGGCGCAGGTCCTGGTTCTGCCCTTTCTTCCTCCCTTTTCTCTTCCTCCAGCCCCTGACCACAGGTGGAAGGGCCATCCACTTCCTCTGCCTGCGGGGCGGCAGGTGGCAGCCTTTCTGTCCCTGTCCCCCTCCTTCCCTATCTGCGGCCTTCCCTGTGCTCTGCCCATTCCCCATGCCCTGGGGAATGGGCTGCAGGAAACACACTGATAAGGAAATGAAAAATGTATCAGTTTAATATTTTTGAAATACCATGCCTGTTGCACAGATAAATAAAACATGGGCTGTGTCTACGCAAAGCTTGCTCTAGTTAAGGAGATGGACTCATAACCTATAATTTCAGAATAATCTGGTAAATGCACAACTGCCATTGTAGTTTTCCACTCCCCACCACGCGCGTGCGCGTGCACACACACACACACGTACACACATACTCCCAGGCCACCTGCCCTTCCCGTCACCTATACGAGAGAGAGCAAATTATGGCATTTTCCAGCTATTATCTTGCAACACAGTTACTGTGTACAGATTTTAGCTTCTGGAGGGCAGGAGCCTTATCTATTCTGTGGCACTTGGCAAAGACTCTTACATATCTTAATTTAAAAAAACACAACAGTATGTTAAGACCTTCCTGTGTACCAAGCTCTATACTCAAGGCCAAGGTTCAAAGATAAGTAGAACAATGAATTCTTATGAAACTCGCAGTCTAAATCGAGGTTCTCAAGAGAATTCACGGGATCTGTGAATCTAGATTAGAAAAAAATTATTTTTTTATTTTCACTAAAACCTAACTGAAGTGTGGCATTTCCTTTACTTATGAAGGTAGGGAGAGGCTGGAGCACTCTGTGTCGAATGCTCTGGTTTGTTGGTGAATTTTCAGTGTGTTTGGGGCACATGCCCAGGAACGAGCAGAGGGGTCAGACCGTGCCTCTTGGGGAGAAGGGGGTTGAGTCAGTCTCGGTGGGAGGGTGGGGCCTGTGTGCTCACTGACCTCACACTCAGGTGGGAGAGCCGTGCAGAGCTGCTGGGGCATCAGGGCAACTCCAGGCTGCCACAGCTGAGCAAATCTGGAGCAAATGGGTTTCTGGGCTTCATGACAAACAGTGATTTGAGAAGGAAGGAAGGGAGGGAGGGAGGAAAGGAGAGAAAAAGAAAGAGAGAGAGAAAGGAGGGAAGGAAGGAGGGAAGGAAGGAAGGAAGGAAGGAAGGAAGGAAGAAAGGAAGGTCGGTCTTTTGGAAATAAAGGAAGGAATATGAAATTTTGGCAAAGACCACTTCCCCAAATTTCTTGAAGACTTTTTGAAAGACTAAATGGAATTTCAAAGCAAAATCTTTCCAGACACAGCATGCAATCTGAGAATTCCAAGACCCTGGCCCCACACGCATGTGGCAGGCTCCCCCCTTGCTGACGCCCTTGTTTACCAGTGTCCCCTGCAAGACCCCCACAGGCACCGTCCCTCGCCTACTTAAACTCACCAGGTTCTGCAGGCCACAAGCTCCCAAGGTAGGAGTAGGCTGGGAGTAGGCTGGCCTAGTTTTAGATCTTGGCCCCGTGACCTCCTAACCCAAGGACATCAGACAAGTCACTTAACCTCCCTGGGCCTCTGTTTCCTGGGCTGTAAAATGGGTGTGTGGCCGTGAGCCCCAGCCCAGCTAGCTTTGCCCTCTGCCGGGTGTGGCGCCCACCTGGTAGGTGAGTCCTGGAATTAGCAGGAGTCTATTTGAGTGAAGAGTTCATGAGAGTCAGGCTCATCCTCAGGGAAGAAGGGGGTAGGTAGATAGATGGCTTCAACCGGCAGCAGTTATCAGGGGCGAGAAGAATCCCAGTCCTGTGTGGTATCTGTCGTAGCTCTTCCCGAATTGCCCCCACCCTTGCAGGGTTCCGTCTGGTCAGGGGCCCGGAGGAGGTCATAGAGCGAGCTAAGGCTGAAGGAGCTGTTTGCAGGGGGAACCCTGTAAGCCACGGACGCAAGGCTACGTGAGGTTGGCCTCCCCGGCAGAATCATTCCCATCACTTCTTCTCCCCAGGTTCCTGGGCCTTGTCTGGTTACTGGATGTTGGGTAAACGTTTGAATAGACACTTTCCATCCCTACCCATCCCCCCACCCCCGTCAGTTTTTGGTCCTTAAACATTTTGTAAGTCCTTTTAGGTTTCATTCTCCATCCTTTCCTGTCATCCTCCTTCTGTGCTCACCCCACAGCTCCGGTGCCCCCTTCCAGCCTCTGTATGCAGGTCTTAATGTCCACAGCCGCTGTCCCCAGCCTGCGCAGCTGGAAGAGCCCCATTTGTGAGTTGGAAGCACATGGCCTGTCTTTTCTGAGGTGGCCGAGCCCTGATCCTGGGTCATCTCCTCAGCATCAACGAGCTGGGAGCCACCCTGAATAACGAAGACACGTGTCACTCAGGAAATTCCAAGGACTGAGAGGGTACCTTCTAGGAACTGGGGACAGAGGCCAGCCCCACTCCTTGTCATCAGCAGGGTTCTGCTTTC
The DNA here is from genome assembly GCA_004024845.1 of Tonatia bakeri. Taxonomy (NCBI): domain Eukaryota; kingdom Metazoa; phylum Chordata; class Mammalia; order Chiroptera; family Phyllostomidae; genus Tonatia; species Tonatia bakeri. The sequence goes on from PVIA01002269.1 coordinate 19,387, forward strand.
CTTTGCGTCCTGCCCGCCTCCCCAACTCTACTTACTGCTCTGCATGGTGTGCAGACTCCTATCAGCAGTTTGCCATGGCTGGTCACCAGGGAACACCTCCCTGGTTTTAAGTCATAAGTGACCTAGGAACCATGCTGAGCCTTTCTGCAGCTGCTTTGCTGGCTGATGGGAAACTCCAGGAATAGAGAGGGGGAATCGTAGGGTTTTCCTTGAGTCTCTGAATGAGGTAGCCCAGCCTCTGTGATTCCAGTCAAATCCCCTGCCCCTGGGCCTCAGTTTACCTATCATGTCATTTTTCAAGTTGCAGTTGAATAGCCTTTCAAAGCACATAGGGATCCTCGCCTCTTCAGGTGCACCCCATCTCTGAGAGATGCACGGGGTCATTCCAAATTTCTCTTTTTTGGATAAGGGACCAAAGCTCTGGAACCTTCTGTGAGCTGCTGAAAATGGGCGCCACTTAGGCGAAGGAGCCAGCTCAACAGTGACGACCTCTACTGACCCTCCTTCCCCATCTCGTGCTGTTGAGGCCGGAACCGCTTCAGCTCCCGGCCTCTCCTATTGGCCCGCTAATGAGACAAATTGTAGGCTCCCTAAAAATTAAATAGCAGCTGCTTCATGTTCTTCCTCACCCACTTTGAGAGGATGACGACCTCATTTGCATGGCAGCTCGAGGTGTGACCGTCCCGGCCTGCAGGAGCCAAGGGCCCTTAAGCATAACCAGAATCATATGGTTTTCTCCCGATCGGCTGACATAAAATATTTTGAGTACCACCGTTCGTGCACCGAACCATTAGTGGGGCAAATGGAGCACGTGATTGCCACTCATCCTGTTGGCTCCTAATTAATATTCCCGACAGGTGGAGACAGTACCTACGTTTCTCGCTGGGATAATCGTGGAGAGATGAAATTAGAAAATGAATTGAACTTAGAGAAAATTAGCCAACAGCTGACTCCGAGAGCAGAAAGTTCTATGCTGTTCTTTCAACAATAAGAACAGAGACACAGTCCAGGGCCGGGTGTACCTAAACCTCAAATGCGGATTTTCCTATTATACTTTGTGGACAATAAGGATAGCACAGGCTGCATAGGGACATGAGAGAAGGAAAGACTTATTTGCTTCTAAGTTATAGAGGTTTGGTGATTTGATAAAACTTTGCAAGAAAAACAAACAGTAACAGAAAAACCTGAGCCTATTTCTGAGTACACAGCTATCTGCTTGCGTTTTCCCTTTGCACACATCTTAAATGTACTCATTCCTGTATCTGACTGCTCAGAAACTCCCTCCACCCCCAGCCCCACTGCAAGGTGGCATTTTAAACTACAAATTAGGGTAGAAACCTGCAGATAAAAAGAGGTAGTTTTTCGATGCCCTTTAGTGACTTAGATTTTTTTTTCTCTTTGAGGTAAGCTGCTTCCTGGCAGCCTAAGGCTGCTTGGAGAATGTCTTCTGTCATCTGTGGCTTTTCTCTTTGTCCTCTAGGTGGTGTGTAGATTAAGATCAGGGAAAAGGCCCTGGCTGGTGGCTCACTGGGATGGAGCGTTGTCCCATAGCCAAAAGGTTGCGGGTTCGATCCCCAGTCCCGGCCCGTGTGATCCCCGGTCTGTTCCAGTTGTGTGTGGGAAACAACCAATCAATGTTTCTCTCTTTCATCGATGTTTCTCTCTCTCTAAAAGCAATGAAAAAATATGCCCTTGGGTGAGAATTTAAAAAAATCAGAGAAAAAGATATTTGTTTTGGGAACCTGTGGAATTTCACCCAAACAGTTTTGATTCCCCTCGTTTCTGCATGAACTAACTCCACAGGCAGCATACTTACAATACAGTGTTTCGGAAGTTAAGTAACTTCAGAGAGGACAGGACGGTTCATTATCAGTCCCCACCAGACAGCCGTTTTATCCTCAGTGTCCAGCTGCTTTGCTTCTGTCCTCCTCTCGCGGAGCCCATTTATTTCCCGTGTGCTGATGACCCTCGTGGGGAGGGGAGCTGCAGACCACACGGACCACATTCTAGACTTCAGCAGCCCTTAGACGGCTCAGAGTCTCGTGGGCTCAGAGGTATCTCTGCTCCTCCTGCAGGGCGAGGATTAAGGAGCCTACTAATGTGACGTCATGTTATCTGCTGGCACCTCCGTGGAATTTAACACCCATCAGAACAGAGCTGGTCCTCAGCCCCACGCTCCCCTGGAAGAACCTCGCCGTTCTGTCCTTAATACTGGAAACTGGGCCCTCTGTCATGCATCCCCAATTTAACACACCTCGGGCTAATCCTCTTTAAAAGAAAGGAAGAAACAGAAAACCCACACACAGCCCCGGACTGTCTGTTCCCTGACTCAGCACTGAGTGTACTGAGTTCTCGCTGTGACTAGGACAGATTGGTGGGGACAGAAGACAGCCTTCTTGCACAATACTGTCCTAGGATGGCCGGTAGTTTCTTTTCCGTTTCCTGTTCCCATGGTACCTTGCTCTCCTTCCCTACGCTTGGTAGGGCTTCCCTACCAAGCCCTAGAAAAGTCGGGGTGGTCCTTCAGATGTAACTCCCATGGTCTGGACCCCAGTTTGTGAATGAACCGCTGCGGGGAGGGGATTTGCAGAATTTCCAACAAGATTGTTTTAAAGTCAGCCCTATTAACAGTCAGATGTTCATAAAGTGACTGTGCAAATGAATACTATCAAACTGTTAGACTGATCTCCTGGGGTCGTTATGTGGCTGAACTGAGGCCATGTATGTGAAAGACTTCGTAAACTTCCCACGTGTGGAAAATGGCATTAGTGTTCCTCTGAAGCTGTTGCTCACAGACTAGAAAGGAGATTTGGGTTTTTAAAAAGCAGCAAATAGCCCCAAGCATTGTGGGAATGTGTTCTGGTAATTTTTTTGTTTGTTTAACCCCCCCCATTATTTGTCTTCCGGGCTATGTCAGTTTAAGTGTTTGTGTCCTGGGAGGTTGTTCTCAATTTTTATCAAACAGAGTCTAGAAATTCTGGGATTTAAAAGTGGAAGGAGCCTGAGAAATCACCTAGTTGCCTTGTTCAGTGATGAGATGTGAAAACCCTGGAAGGCCAAGTTCTCTGTGCATCGTCGCAGAGCTTAGCTAGACAGGCAACCTCATTATTGTCGGGAAGAATTTGCTTTGGAAAAGAGCCATGGTTTAAACTTATGAATCCGTTTTGAAATTCACCCTTGCCTTCTTCAAGGGCTCTGCCAACTAGTAATCCTGACGTTTGTATCAACTGGGAAACTTCCCAGTCGCCATTTTCCTGTTGATGGAAGAAATCCTCAGACTTTGCTGATGGGTGGTTGTCTGTGCTCGCTTTGTTTTGGAGAGATAAAAGTTTATTCTGTTTTTCCACGCTATAATATCACAATCTGGAATGATGTTGTTATGTTGTGGGGCGTGCTTTTATGAAGCAGCATCATGAGATGCGAGTGGAAAAACCCCATTATGAGTTAGCATTGTTACCAGTTTTATTGGAGCTGAAACTGAGTGAAAGGATTTAGGAATAATTGGGTAATCAAAGCGAATTAAATCAATAGGGAGGAAATATCAGCCCTGGCATCGAACGGGGAACACTATGACTTCCACATCTGTGGTCTTTATCCATTTTAATCAAGTCTAAATTATGCTATTAAGACTTATTTTTGCTGTATTTCCTTGCTCAGACAGAACAGGCTTTCTATTCATCTCTGGATCTTCCTTGAAACATGAAAACATTCTCACTATTTCTAGGGAACAGTTACCTAACTTGATTACCATCCAAATATTCAGAGTTGCCATTATGTGTATAACTAATAAGTATAATAACATTATGGTGCCGTGTTCAACGTGCCCTGTGGGTAATGGAATCCAGGAGGCTGAGCCTTCAGCTCACATAGATAATTCCGAATTCCCCAACTCACCGTGGTGTCTTCACAAAAAACTAGGTTCAAGCCGTCTCTCGTTAGTGTAAATTTGCTATAGTAAATAGTAGCCTGGGCCATTGTATGGCAGAAATATTACTCTAGTAACGAGCCTGGGCTTTGCTGTATTTCCCAAGGGACACTGCTGTTATAGTGAAAAATCTGTTTAGCCTAATAAATGGGAACAGTCATCAGCTTCCCCGTCCCCGCCCACTGATACCTCTTAAATATGTGCCTGATAGTACACTGAATTATGGAATGAGTTCACAAACAAAATTAATTTAGAAACCTTCAGTTTTCTTTGTTGAGTTTTTTTGTGTTCTCTCCTACGGAAAAATTTGTCTTAATCTGGTTGTTTTGCTCTGAGCTCTTTCTCCATGAGTTCTCATATTCTTGGTGTTTTTGGTTTGGTCAGTTTCAGTCTGACTCACTGGTGCCCGGAAATGCACACATTCTTGTGTCTGAATTGGGGGTTCTGGGGAGCTTGACCATTACCCTAGAAAGGACACTGAAGAGGTTCCTGCCTGGAGCCGGCTGCGGTCTTCATAACGAAGACCAAAGCTCTCTCTGCACCACAATCTGCTTGCTGGCCCTCCGAGTTCCCCTCCGAGCTTGGGTCTTACATAAAAGGTATCAGGGTTCAATTCTCTGGAGGTTTGTGTTACCCGTGACTGTCTTACAGCTCAACCGTTGGCCGAGAGAAAGACTCGGTTGCTATTCTTAAATTCAACAGTCATTTTCAAAGACACTTACTTCTAGGGCAAATTAGGAGAAAAAAATAAGCTTGAATATTTTGGGGAATTAAGGTAGCGCTAGGAATTTGGGGATTGCCTCTTTACGAAGTTTATATGTCTTGTTCTTTAGGGAACTGGTTGAAAATTATTAATGTATGCACTTAGGACATACATTTATTGTGAGCTTGCCACAGGGCATGCTTTGCATGGGTTGACATCTCACTGAAATTCACAGTTGTCCTAGAAGTGGGCACTATTCTGATAACACTCATTTTGTATGTAAAGAAACCCGAGAGGCAGAGAGGCTAAGCGCTGTCGCCAAGGTCACGCCCCTGGAAAATGCTGGCAGCATTCAAAGCGCTGTTCTCACTCTGGAACCCGTGTCCTTAGGCACCAACCACATCACTGGGAGGAAATTTATGTTTTCACACAGAACGACAAGGTGCGGCCTTTCAAAGCAGTGTTCTCAAACCTTTTGGGTAGTGAGCCGCTGACAGAAATATATTTTATGTTGCAGACTAGCATGCGTGCCCACAGAGGACCAATAAAACCTCACAGAACAATACTCTTACCACGTGGATTCATTCTGACTTTTCCTTTCGATTTCGTTTCTAAAAAGTGCTGGTTGTGACCCTTTGAATTGACTTCATGACCTACTACAAGGTCACAGCTCGTCAGATAAACTGCGGCAAGTCGCAGGCGTGGGCTCACCTGTCGGGAGGCCCCCGTTCACGTCCTTTGGTGAGTGAACACCTGTCACCTGCTTTGCCCCAGTGCCCGGCACTGTTAGTGGACTGAGGGAATGTATAAGTAGATTACTAAATTTTTATTAAATGTTTTCTCCCATCTTTATGTTTTTAAATGCCCTTCTCCCATTTACTCTTTTCTCTTTTCTTTTTAAAAACAAAGAGCTGAAATTTTGCCAAATAGGGAGATGATTTAAGCTGGAACAGAGAAGGTCAAGAAACAATAATGATTTTATTACAGAACCGTGGGTTATAAATGAAATTTCTAAACGAAAATCACATTTTCCCATTGATTTTAATGGTGATTTTAACAGTTATAAATTGCTGTTTCTACCACACTCTGATTCCGGGACTTCCTCCTCCATCTCTGCAAGAGTTGAGGCATTCTGGGTGGCCTTGGGCTCCGCTCTATTCAGTTCTTCTAGAATTTTGTGGAAGATATTTGGCAGCTCGTAAACTCTCTGTCATTGGTCGGGCGGGGGGAGATCCTTATGTCTGAGATTGACCTTGGCTCAGGACAGGTTTCTGGTGTATGTAGCACTTCTCTAGAAACTCAAGTGCAGTCCCATTTTAAAGCGACAACAAGAGCCCCTGGTAGGTTGGTGGGCAGAGCGTGGACCAACCCAAATGTACGGCTGGCTGGCAACTTCTGGCATGTGGGCAGCTCGGTGTTATCAGAACACCAACAGCCAGGGGCATTGTGTTTGAAATATCGGTGTCAGAGAATTATTTGATTGTCTATTATTTGAGAAGTACTTGATTCACTGTGTGATGAAATATTAGTGTTAGAGAATTATTTAAGCTTACTTGCTGAATAGATTTTGCCTCCTTTGATCTAAAAAAAAATATTGCCTCTTTCTTCCTCGTCTTTTTGTTGCCGATGCCTTGTTAGAGATACAACAGCAGCTCAGGCAGGTTGTGGAATAAGACAGGATAGCAACGTACATGTTCATTAAAAACATCAGTTGAGGTAGTTCTAATAGGAAGGGATTCGTGAGGCGATAGGGGAGCTCAAGGTGGCAGAAGGCGAGGTTTGCACTGCAGACGCTCAGAGGACCCTTTGTCAACAGATGCTGAGCACCTGCATGATTCTAGTTTGAGCTTCCAGCTAAAATCCAGGTGACTACATTTTCAGTCTTTAAAAATAGGAAAAGTTTGGGAAGATTTTTCTCTAATGCAACAGAAAGGTCCCCTTCCTGGTATAAAGGCTTATTGAGGCACAGTGGTATTCTACTGGTTGTGAGGGTTTAAAATAAATTTTATCTGTGTTGCCGGTGATGAGAAAAAGGCGGATTTCAGCCCAGGGGCAGCTGGGAGTAGAATGCGCAGATCTGTGGACGGCCATGAGGGGTCCAGGGGACTTTCTCGAGCTCACCTGCAGTTCCTCGGTCTTTACGCTTCACCCACGAGGGCGATCTGCACAGCCAACTCCAGCACCACTTCTGCTTCACGAAACCAGTATCTGAGGTCCGGCCGTGATTTCCACAAGAGTCTCTTTCAACACCAGCGATGCTCTATGGAAGCACGCCCTCATCAGCAGCTGTGGGAGGCCGACTGCCTGGGCTCTCGGCTGTGCTAGGTGGCCGGTCAGGTGCCCCAGCCCCATGACACTGAGACTGGGCACTGGGAGGTTTCCTATGGAACCATTCAATATTTCACCATCCCTGTGTGCGTTTTGACAGATACAGGGACTCAAAAACATTTACAAACATTCTTTCTCATTTATCTATCTGTTTATTTCTTATCCTTACCTTAGGACATGCTTATTGATTTTAGAGAGTGGGGAAGGGAGGGGGAGAGAGAGGGAGAGAAACACTGATGTGAGAGAGAAACATCGACCGATTGCCTCTCTCAGACACCTTGATTGGGGACCAAACCCACAACCGGGAATCGAACCTGTAACCTTTCCTCAGACACCTTGATTGGGGACCAAACCCAATCGAACCTGTAACCTTTCTGTGTACAGGACGATGCTCTAACTAACTGGGCCACGCTGGCCAGGGCCAAAGGTTCTTTCTCTGGAAAAGCATATGGCGTCATGAAGATCTGTGACGTTCAGAGGCTGAGATGGGACAGGAAGTGGCTACAAGGGGAGGCAACACTATAAGAGGCAAGATCGCTGGGTGGCAGGTCGGAAGGCCCAGGCTGGCATTTCAGCTCCGTCATTAGCTGTCAGAGTGACTGGAGTGGCCACGTCACCCCTCTAGGTCTCAGCGTCCTCGTTTGGGAGACAAAAGGGTCATAACAGAGACCTCCAAGGTGACTTTAGTGCCAACTCTATGAGACTGACAGTGAGTGCTATGGGGAAGAGTGGGGGGACGAGGCTTGGGGGTGCCCTGGATTCCAGTCAATATTTGCAAACATGCAAACATCCTAAACTTTAGTGAGGATGAAAGCACAGGGCCCTCTTACTAAGTAAGTGCATAAAAAATATCTGTTTTCCTGTCTATATTCTATTTCTTTCCCCAAAGACTCTTGGAGCAGTTTACAGAGAAGCTGAAACCCAGCCCCAGTCCTAAATCGATTTGGCTACACTTGATACACTCTTCCTTTCTAGAATATGACTTTTCAGTTATAAGAAGCCAGCAGACAGTTTTTCACGCCTCTTTCATTTTGCTGACTCTTTTCAAGGACTTCTGCCGTTGCTCAGGGCACAGCTATGTGGTAGGTTTTGGCAGACTCCAAAGTAACCAACCGGAAGTGTCAAGACCCCCTAATGAGACTGAGGGTTTGATGAGTCCCTGCGTGTGAGGACAGAGCCACTCTCACTCCCTGTCACTACCCCAGCTTTTGTCTGGAGAAAGGGAAGAGGGGATCTTGCCTACCACCAAGGACCAGAGTATTTCCTGGGGTCACAAACGCTGGACAGGAAATTCAGTGCCAGTGACGGCAATGCCAGGACCCAAGAAGGTGACACAAGCCAAAGGAGCACCAGAGGGGACCAGCGGCTGGACTCTCCCCAGGGCAGTTCAGACTCCAGGGCCCGGGCACTGCCCCTCCCCCCAAACAGGCTGCTTATCTGAACTCGGGGGTCCAGGGAGAAATAGTGTCCTCTGGATATGGGGACAATGAATGGGCATTCATGTCATTCTCATTTTTAAAGTGCCTGAATACCTTTAGGAAGATTGTATTAGCCTGAGTTCTCCAATAGAAGATTCTCTCTCTCTCTCTCTCTCTCTCTCACACACACACACACACACACACACACACACACTCATAAGGAATTGGCCAGTGCAATCATGGAACTCTGAGAAGTCCAGGATCTGCTGTCAGCAAGCTGGAGACCCAGGAGAGCCAGTGGGCAGTCCTCCCCAGACCCCGGAGTTCAGTCCCAAAACCTACCACATAGCTTTACTCTGAGCAACAGCAGAAGTTCCATCTGAGTCTGCGTCTGAAGGCAGGAGGGGATCAGTGTCTCCAGCTTGGAGACAGTCAGGCAGAGAGAGCGGGGGACTCTCCCTGACTCTGCCTTCTACTCTACTCAGGTCTTCCACGGATCAGATAAGGCCCCCTCACTTGCTCAGCGAAGGGCAATATGCGTTACTCAGTCAGCCCACGCAAATGCTAATCTCCTCCAGAATAACCCTCGCAGACACGCCCAGAATACTGCCTGATCAGATACCTGGGCATCCTGTGGCCAGTCATGCTGGCACTGTAAAATGGACCATCGCAAAGACCGTCTCTTGTCTACAAGGGCTGCACTCTGAATCGAATTCAGGAGGCAGTGCCAGCGGACGCCTCTTTGGCAGACTTGGTAAAATGGAAGGTCCCCCTCTCTCCCTCCCCGCTGAAACAGACTTGTTGGAAATCACTCTGCACACCCCTTTCTCTTCTCCAAGCTGGGGCTCCTCAGTCCCAAAGCAGACACAGAATTCGGAGAACAGGAGGGAGATTGGTTGGGACTTCAAGACTACAAGATCCTAGGATAAGGTTATTTAGTGGGCCAACGTGCAAGTTATTTTCCACCTCTCCCTAACATCGGAGCCAGCCCTGCTCCTTCCTGGACACCTTATCAGATGGGGCTGCTCGTGGACGTGACGGAAAGACACTGAGAACAGCTCTGCAGGGAAAATGGCCCAGGCTCGGAGCTGATCCGCTAGGGGGCCGTTTGGAAAGTGGAATCCAAAGCTCTGGCAAGCCCTGGAAAATTACGGCTTTCCTCAGTGGGATTAGTTGTCCAAAAATGAAGAATATTTTCTTTTTGCCGCCCTGCCTTCTGCTTGCTCTCTTTCCCCAGCTCGTTCTCATTCCTCTCGTCTGTGCTGGCGGCCAGATCCCGTGGCCAGCGTGACCCTGCGGTCATCAGCACAGTCCCAGGCCTGGGCGCAGAGTCGGAGGGTAGCTATGGTTACATGAACGCAGAGAAACTGGATGGGGACGTTCTTTTAAAGGGGGAGGACCCACGTGAAGGAGGAGAGCAGACCTGGATGCGTGAGGAAATTCTGCTGTTCTCACATCCTGACTTTCACGATGCTCTCACCATTGATTAATTTATTAGTGCGGGAGGCATTTTTCTGATGGATTTGGGGCTGGATCGTAATCTCTCCCTGGGATTGTGTCCTTCTCTGTGAGAGAACAGTTTTGTGGCTCAGGGTGGGGAGGCGTGCCAAGTTGAAGGGTCTGCGCCTAGGACTCAGCAGTCAGCATGGCTCGTGTGTTTGCAGGCTGTGGCTGGTCTAACGGGGTGTTGGGAGGGGTATGGGGGGGACACGATGTCTGAGCCAAATCCCTAGCATTCACCTGGAGGTTGGAGAGCTCAGTCCTGATGGGGCTGCTGCCCCATGTGGGCCGGAAGATGCCGTGTGAAAGTGTTCCCCGTTTCGCTCCCACGTGGAATCTGAAACATAAAACAGGACAGAGACAGACTCACAGACACAGAGGACAGACTGGTGGCTGCCAGAGGGGAGGGGCTGGGCTGGGGGCGTGGCTGGGTGGAAAAGGGGAAGGGGAGTAAGAGGTACAAACCTCCAGTTAAAACACCAGTAAGTCACGGGGATGTAACACATGGCACGGGGAATATAGTCAATGTTAAAATAACTGTGCAGTGACAGGTGGTTACTAGACTTATCGTGGAGACGACGTTGTAAGTATATAAACGTTGGATCACTATGTTGCACACCCGAAACTACGATGATATTGCCTATCAGCTATACCGACACAAAGCATCCTCCGTTTGATAAAATACCAGGCCTGCTCCTACTTAAAGGTGCAGTAGAGTCAGAGGTGGATGCTGTCCGCTCCTCCTGCCTCCCTCCTTGGCTTCCACTCATTCCCCACACCTCATGACCTCCACACAGAGTGCACAAGAGCGTGGCTTTCATCGAGACATCACTGGCACATGTCCGGGGTCATGAGGCCACTTGGGGAGGGCAGCCAGTGAGTCCTGCGTGGGCACGTCAGGTTGGGGTGAAGCATCACCCACCAGCTGAGCACGTCTCCCGAGCTCAGTGTGTTAGAGGATCAGCCAGCCGATGAGTCCGATACCTGGGTGTTACCTGGAAACCAGGCACACCCTCTGAGAGCCCCAGGGAGGCTGCCTGCCGGGTCTGCGTTGGAGTTTTATCAGATGGTCCGGACTGTCCCTGCTTCTCTCTCATGTCTTGCTGGCATCTGCTCGCACCTGGCATGAGCAGCTGTGCTGGAGGCAGGTGCATGAACCCTCCCCCGTCCGGATGGAGTTGGTTACATGTGTCTGTTCTTGGTACCCACTCAGTGAGGATGTGTCCAATGATTCTGTGAGGCCTAAGAGGTGTGCTTACCCCCCTACCCTGTGAAAGCACACTCGGATCACTCGGGGTGCACAGAGGACCCTTCCTTGTCCTCCACTTCCCCAGCCAGCCCCTGACGCCATGTTTGTGTCCAAGATCTGCCTTCATCCCAGCCGCCTGGGCAGCTGCCTCGCCCTGGGCTCCAGAGAGTGGACAGTGTGGACCTGAAACTGAATGCCTTGTACCCTCGTGCCCTCCTTGCCCCTCCAGCATTCTCCTGCCCTCTCAGGCCATCTCCCACATGCCTCTTCCCCATCCCACCCGTTGGCCCCCCAGTGCCCACTGCCCTGCCCCTGGCTCTGCACCAGCTTCTCAGCCTAGCCTGGCTTCTTGAGGTCCCTCCAGAATGATTTCACCTGCCTTTTCCCGCTCTGGTTGTTCATTTGGCAAACATTTATGGGGCACTTCCTATGCAGGGTGTTGAGAGAGATTCTGGGGACAAGGTCTCAGGACCTGTCCTTGAAGGGCCCACAGTCCGGTATGAGGGACGGCCGTTCTCCAAGCCATTTACAGCAGGACTGCATTCCTGTTGTAGCAGTGGGACACAATGGCAGCTGCCTGGGGGAGCATGGGGTTAAGGAAGGCCCCCCAGTGAAGGGCGACCATGGCTGAGGCCCGGCGGATGAGGGCAAGGACCCAGGGCAGGGACAGGGGAAAGTTGGCGTTCCCAGCAGCCTCTCCCACATGCCGGTGGAACTCTCATGCCCATTTGCTGCTCCCCAGCCCCCCGTCATGAGTCCCCCCCTTCCCGTCAGAACGCCACCCCTGCCTCCCTCTACGAAGTTAGTTCTGGCTGAAGAACCCTCACCTGCCGATCACGGCCAAGCTCCGATTCTATGACCCCCTTCAACCCTCAGCATTTTGCCCACCACTGAGGTTCTTACCCTCTTCTATTCCTTCTGTGGTTTACTTTTCTCATCTCCTTGAAAAACGAACTTGGCCTTGGAACAGAAAGCTCTAATGAGCACTCTTCTAAGCAAGGAGCAAAAAGCAGGGTGAACCATGCCCTAGAACACTTACCTTCTCGGCTGTGTGGTTGGGGTGGTTGGGTGGGCCACCCATGGTGTCAGAAAGAAGGCCCCCACCCCCAGCCATTTACCTTGGCAGCCCCTCAGTGCTTGAATGTGTTCAGAGTCACCTTTTCTTCTCTCTGTCGATGTAGGGCTCGATGACCCTCAGGTGTGTGCTGACCCAGGCGTCCCCGAGAATGGCTTCAGGACGCCCAGTGGAGGGGTTTTCTTTGAAAGCTCTGTCACCCGATTCCATTGCCAAGACGGCTTCAAGCTGAAGGGCTCTCTGAAGAGACTGTGTGTGAAGTTTTTTAATGGCACACTAGGCTGGGTCCCCAGCGATAAGCCCGTCTGCGTGGAAGAAGGTAAGTGCTTAAACCCACCTCCTTGGGCCCCTTCCCATGGAAAACTCGTGTGTGGTCCTGTCGCACTGCATGGCTGCGGGCGTACAGGGCTGTGTGGGCCAGAGGAGTCGGTGCCCTGGGCTGCTGTCCCTGTTTCGGGGCCCGACCCACACAGAAAACCACGCTTGTGTCCTGAGGGCTGGGGAGGATAAATTCATCCCGGCATTAGACGTAATCATCGTCCTTCCCTATCTCAATTACTGTCCAATTTGTCACCATTTTCGTCAATTCAGGAGAGAAACTCAGATAACATTAGGGCTATTTATTCTGGAGCCGCCAACGCCACACTCATTTCCGTGTTACTCAGTAAAAAGCGCGGTAAATATATTGGGCAAAAACTACCTAGAATGGTGCAGACGCTGCCTGTGACTCAGAGGATTGAATCAATTACGCTTATCAGCTCTCCGTTAGACACAGCTCATTTAGGGGAAGAACTGTGACAAGCCATGACAGACTGGCAAGGTAGACTTACATTCTAGCAATCATCCCCACGTTTATTGGTCGTGACAAGATACTCTTTTACTTCCCGCAATTATCCTTTCATCTGTTGGCTGAAACAACTTTATATATATCTTTTTTACTCTTTATAGATACTTTTAGAGTTTAAAGAATGCATGGTGTTTAACCCATTAGAACACCAAATTGTCGATGATGTATCTTTGAGGACTGGCAAGCCAGAAGTAGGCATAGGTGTGAATCAAGAATTAATTCTATCCTTAAATTCCCATGGGGCATAGAACTTATATTTTGATGAGTTCATTGGAAATGAGTTTCAATTTCTCTTAACACCATTATTGGATTTATTTTGGGATGGAGCTTTTATAACAATGCTATAGAAACTCTTATTCTGATTTAGCGTATATCCATATGAAAGTTTTAAAATAATTTAAACTTGGGAAGCATTTATTATGGTCTTCCTTATGGAAATTTTAAAGGATGGATAAGACAGTGTCTTCTCCTTAAAGTATTTCTTATCTTTGCTTTTATTTTTAAGGTATTTTATTAAAAGCAAAATTAATAAAAGGGCTTAAGATTTTAAAAAGTAAATTCAGTTTTCCTCTTATTATATGCAGCTCAGGCAAGCTGTGGTTTCCATAAGATTCTATTAATTATAAAGTTATTTGGTTGGTATCTATGTCAACCTCCTTGCTTAAACCTATGCCCTCAGATACCCAGGGCTTAAAACCCAGGGAAGCTCAACAACATCAGAGAACAAAAAAGCCCAACAGCCTTCCCGAATGTTACCCAGAGGTGAAGTCCCTCTGTTATTTTGCCATCCTGGTTTAAAAAAAAAAAAGGTTTATCCCTTTCTAGGTGAGAATCTTCACAACCCTGTGTATAACTCATATAAAGGAATTCCAACAACAGGAGTGGACGAATCACCTTGGAGTGGGAGGCTTGGGTTGTACAGGTCCGAGTGCATGAGCCTTGAACTTAGCCCCAACGGTTCGTTTGGTTAGGGGCTATGGAGCTGGGGGTGGCAGGCCAGTGCCTTTATTATGCAAACCGAAATAAGACCGCCTGTTTCCCAAGGAGGGTCCAGGACCCTGCATTCTGGACTCTGCACGATGGCGCGCTCTAATTGAGTTTTTTAGAAAGTTTGGAAGAACAAGCATTGCCTTTCCAAGTATGATGGTAGATTGATTTTTAATATTAATGGTCATTGCGTTGGTCTTTGAAAGATCTGGGTAAAGAGAGGGCCTTTGTTGTTCTGATGGTGGACAGAGCCACCACTGCCCATGTCCCAGTAACTGTTATTTCCTCTAAGTGGCTTGCAGGGGGCGGGCGACCCTTAGAAGTCTGTACCCTGGAGGTCATGTAGCAGTGAGGGAGCGAAGCTGCCCCCCCTCCCCTCCCGACTTATAGATGGCCTTTACCGCCTGTTCAGGCTTCATGCAGGAAATAGTAAGGGCTGCTGGATTCACTTCTGTCCTTTGTCCGGCAATTCTTAGGAGGCTGATGAATTTTTGCGTGGCGGTAATAGTAGTAACACTAATAAAGTGTCTCCTTTTTATAGGTGATTACAGGTTAAAATTTCACATTCACTATCTCATTTCACATGCACAGGTCACGCCACAGGATGAAGTCCTGTTGTTCTCAACCTCTCATTAGGAAACTGAGGCTCAGAGAGGTTCACGTACTTTGTTAAGGTCACACAGCTGACGAGAACTAGCACAACTGGAACTCCTCAGCCAGCACTCTTTTCCCCTACAAGGCCCACCCTGGTCGGTGGTGACAGCGCAGTGTTATAGTAAGTGGCCTCACTGAAGCGCAGGGTTGAAGGAGCTCGAAGAAACCGTAAAACTCAAGCGCACAGGCTGGTTCAGTTTTTGTTTGCCCAGCAGAGAGACTGAGTCTCGGAGGAGTAAAGAGCCTTTCCAAAGTTTAAGGGCAGTTTAGTTACCGACCTGTTCAGCCCCAGGTCTCCTCACGGTCACCTGGCCTCCCTCCAGCCTTTCCCACTGTCAAAGTTCTGCCTGAGATGCAGATTAAAAAAAAGAAGTTTATGCGCATTAAAATGCTCTATAATGGGAAAGCACTCTATTGAAGCCAGGCGGTTAGGAGACACGTGTTTTCTTGTTCGTTTACGCAGATTCCCTCTGTTTTGTTCCCCGCTTCATTCTGCCACACGTCTCGGCTGTCTTCCGTCTCTCGTGGCCCAATCTAAGTGGTCTATTCCAAGTACACGGAATGCAGAGAAGTTTGGAATTACTGGGCTGATAATACAAGCCATGAATGAATTGCATAGCACCCAGAGGCTCCAACCTGGAGATTATACACAGAGATGTAAGCCTTGCTTCTCTGAGCTGCTTCCCCTGCCCGTCCCTAAGCAGGGGAGAGGATGTCTGTGCTCCAGGGCGCAGGGGAGACAACCAGAAAGGTGGAGAGGAAACCCTGGAAAGGTTGGCAGAGGCCAGAAAACAGTTCTCTTGGGCACAGGGCTCCTGGTGTAAGGACAGCGACTCAAGGCCAGGGTGGCAGCCACCCTCTGGCCCTCTTCCTCTCCCAAACCACTCAGGCAGGTCTCCTGGGGATCACTGTTCCTGGGTACATACAGCTCTTTTCACATTTCATAAAAGAAAGTGGACCTGACATAAATTCACTTTACAAACACTTAACACGTGACAAATCTGGGCGTGTCCCAGCCTGCACACCTTAATAGGGGCCGGGACAGTGTGGTGGCAATAGACTTCAGCTTGCACGAATAAAGTCGTAGTATTTAAAAAAAATCAATATCCCAAAGCGACAAAGGTAAAATGAATCCATTTGTGTTAGGAACAGCCCATATGTATTTATTATCCATATTAATGGAAAGATTTCATTACTCACCCATCCCTGGGTACTGCTGGGATACTGAATACATCTCAGCTCTTGGGGAATTACTTTTACTGGCTGCCTAGCAGTTTTGGGGTTTGTTTTTTAAAAAGAGACAAAATAAATAATGGCTCCCTGTTCCTGGGTTGGGCTTGAGCCTTCCTTAGGTGAGAGACAATGTTCTGTGGCGCCTGAGTCCCTGCTGCCTCAGGATTCCCATTCCTGGGGAGGGGGGTTGGGGAGTTTTTAAAGGTCAGAGGCCTCTAGCTGGAGCTTCAGCTTCTGGGTGGATTTGGGTATCCCCTGAGCACTTTTGGGCGTGGAGGACATACTCTTCGAACAGCATGGAGTATGTCGTCTTTGACTTCCCTCTTGGAGTATGACCCTGAGGAGGGACAGCAGGCTCGCCTGGGGCTTGGCAGATGTCCTTCGTCATGCCCTGGTGTTTTATACTGCAGGACTCTTCCCACAGAGTGAAGGGACCTTTCTCTTCTTTTCTCCTCGCCTTCCCCCTTGAGCGGCTCTGTGCATAGTCACTGGCGGCATTGGTTACTCGATGCAAAGAACCTTTGGGTAGATCCATGCTAAGCCCAAAAAAAGGATTCAGGGGGAACTGGAGTGCCACGGGTTTCACAGCCAGCCTAGGTGTGAATCTTCCAGAGCAGGTTCCAGACCAGCCAAGGACCGCCGGGATGCCCGCTGAACAGCCCCAGCAGGAGGCTGTAATTACAGCTTAGGTTCTTCCCGCAGAGCGTGCTGGCTTTAGAATGAACTGGCTGAGCAGACAGCTGTCCCACAAAATCCTCCCTCTGACTGATGGTCGACTCTGTTTGGGCTGGAGAGGGGCTGAGGGACGGGGCAAGAGGCAGAAGGATTGTGTAAATCTCATGTGTGATGTGCCCGGCAGCACAGTCCTGTAAGGAGATGGTTTTCCTGGCTCTGAGAATCTCCTCAGCCACAGCAGCCCCTTGCTTGACACCAACCACAGCCGGCAGCACCATGGGAAGATCCCAGGTGGAGGGAAGCGTGGCTGGAACCCAGGAACTTGGCCTGACCACCCAAAGAACCACCTGTTGGGCCCTTCCATGTTTCTGGGCAGAAAGACCCCCACATCTAGAAGGGAGATGTGGGTATGAGGGACACGCTGTCTCGGTGGCATGTGTGATGGCCAGGCCCACCCACTACCTGTTACCACTTACTAGCCGAGTGTCTGAGCCATCCTTGTCACCATGAGGCAGGCGCGGGCAGCCCAGGGCACTGCCCACTGTTTCCTGTGGCTGCTTTCTGGCCCGTCCTCTTCTGTCACTTGGCAGTTGGCCTGCCTGTGCCCTTACCCTATACCCCTTCAGACGGGAGGTCTGGTTACGGTCCCTCGGTGCGGGGAGGGAGCGTTACCCACACATGCTCGCACTCAGCTCCCACAGAAGTGGCTGCTTTCATTCCCTGTACTTTTCTTGGGCTGCTCTTCCCGATGTTTGGGCTCCAAGTGTGTGTGGTTGTCTGCTGTCGGTCTTAGTTCCGTGCACACGAGGAAAGGGCACAGGCGTTCCTTCCTTCCATAGCCCTGGAACTTCCTCGTGGCTTCGCCCACAGTGATGTCTTGTCAGTGCTGCAGAGCTCTCCAGAGGGCACTGGGGCTTGAGGTGCCTGTCCCCAGTCCTGCTCTCTGGGGACGCAGAGAGGCAACAGTGGGGGAAGGCGAAGATTCCTAGACACCAGTCCAGAGCCCGCCCCTGCCCCCATCACTGAAGGCACAGGCTCAGTGGGGTGCAGCCCCTGCCCATCCCCCACACAGACCTGCTTCCGGCCTGCACACGGGTGCCTTCGCTGTCCCTTCCCAGTGCGGCTGCAGTGCTGGGAGGAGGTGTCTGCCACATGTATCCGGTACCACACTTGGCGTGCATTGTCCTCTCTGATGCCTGCAGCAACCCTACGAGGGAGGTTCCATTGCCTTTCCAGGTGAGGAAGTGGAGGCTCGGAGACACAGAGTTTCCCACGGTCTCCCAGGTCGCGAGCGGCAGAGTTGGGGTTCAGGTCAAGGCCTGTGCTTTCCAGTCTGCTCTTCTCACCTGACCCAGGGTGGTTTTTCCCAGGGAAAGGGCGGGGAGCAGCTGACACATCCATCGCGGGCCGGACCCAGACCCCACGGGGCAGGCACCCAGCTCAGACCAGTAGGAACCTGTCCGTGCAAGGCTCTGGCTTCCCAAATGTGTGCCAAGGCCCACCCACACCAAGGGTGTGTTACAAACACACATTCAGACCTTGTGCCCTAGACGGTTAGGAGTGAGGCCAAGGACTACGTGTATTTTTTTCAACTCTCAACTGGCTCTTGTGCAAAAAAAAAGAGTTTGAAATCCAGTCATGCAGGGATATGGTCTGATGTGGCTTTACCCTAGGAACGAGATTGTCTCCCGCGTTAAACAGAGCTCCTGGGGGATCATCTGTTCTCAAAGTCTGTCCGAGAAGGTCAGTGTGTCATTTCACAGGGAAGAGACTCAGGCCTCTGCAGCTTAGGTGACTGACGGACACATCACGTGGAGAATCAGCGAGATCGGGACCCACGTTCTGACTCACTGTTCAGTGCTCTTCTTACTCTGCTGGCGGCACGCACGCATCCCGGGCTGCCGGTCAGAGTCGCCTGGGGAGCTTTGAGAAGTGCCGGAGCCTGGCACCTTCCCCAAGAGATTTCACGTTCGTTGCTCTGGGCAGTGGGAGCTCAAACACGGGCATTGCTAAAAGCTCCCAAGGGAATTTCAATGACCCCGGCTCCCTGCCACTCTGTGTCACTCTCCCTCACTGTCTGGTCGTGGCCGAAGGTCACATGTGGCACAGAACAGCTGACCGTGTCCCTCCCCAACGTGCCAAATCTCCATGCTTACCCTCTCTGTTCCCCAGTTGCTTGCACAGAGCAATAGGGAAACAAATGAACTCATTCAGCCAGCATTATTTTTAAGCACCTACCAAAACGTTGTGAGGCCCATAGACCTGACGAGGGCTGCTATAAAAGATGAATAATTTGATGCTAAGACGTTTCTTTGAGCTTCCTGGGGGAAAAGGTGCAGTGCGAGTTTAAGCTTTATTATTACATTATAAATTTTTAATTAAAAGATACAACTTGTCTCATGAGCTAAAGGTGGCAGTAAAGGCGGGAGTGAACTCCTGAATTCATTGAAGCTGTGGGGTGCAGGCGTTTTTCAAACACAGGGCAGGTGTACTCGGTTTTTTTACCATTACTCCCGAATTAAAGTGAGCTGTCTCCCAGTTCTAGAGACTCCGCCAAAACCCATGGATGCTTTAAAAATGTTTTATTTAGAATCCCTTTCGTCTCGTGTGCATTTTCTGTCATCTAAAATTTCTTTCTTGTTGCCTTAAACATGGGTTATCAGAAACAGCAGCCTGTGCCCACAAGAGCAAACATTTGCATGTCTTTCCCTAAGACAGTCTCCTCTCGTTTCCTATCTTCTCAGATAAGTGGGAGCAAAGGGGTGCCCCTCCCTGCCTCCAGGACCAACGTCATGTCTTATTTATGCTTCTTGTAACAGAAGCCTCTGCTTCCCTGCTCTCCCTCCCTTGTGGCTTCGGTGTGAGTTTGTTTTTTGTTCTTACAAAGATTTATTTATCTTAAATGTGGTCGTGACTTGAAAGGGAAAAAAATATCCAGAGGAAATAAGGTCAGGTCAGCAGGGGGGCGGGGGAGGCAGCTGCAGCAAAGATAAGTGACAAAAATGATCGGCTGTCACTGTGGCAAGGTGACAGCCAGACTGCCCCAGACAGGGGTTCTCGAGCCTGCGCAGCTGACCCCCCTGTTTCTACTGAGGGAAAATCTGAATCAGAGCAGCCTTTACGGCTGCCTCCTGCCAACCCCGAAATCACGTGAACACCCTTCTTCTACAGGGGCCCTGGAGGCAGGGAGTTGCTTTAAGTCACAGAATGATTAGGCAAATGCAGAACACCAGCATCAGCACATGGAGAGATCCTTGTCAGATCGTGCATAAAGGCCGCAACGTGATTGTTAGCAACCTAGAGCACCAAGCCGCTCGTGGCAATTTCCCCAGAAAGCGGTTGTCTGTGTCACAAGCTGACAATGGAAACTACCCAGAATTAGGTTGGCTGCTTATGAAAAATGCAGGGCCACCCCATGGGTGTCCTTCCAAACCCATTGCAGATGAAATTCATCTTCCCTCATGGCAGTCTCGAGCAGTTCGGGGCTGGCCGGGGCTCCCCCGTCAGCCTCTGAGAGCCCTGTGACCAGGGCAGAGCTCCCAGAGCCCCACACTGGACCTGCAGGCACCCGTGGCCTCAGGTGCAGAGCTGCCTCCCAGCTGCAGCCCGTGCGGATCCAGAGCTGCTCTTCATTAGACGGAGATGCTAAGGAGTGGGCGGGGCCTTGTTAGATCTGAGCCGGCCTCTGCATTCGGATGGCTGTCTGTGTTCTAGTCCAGCAGTTTTCAACTTTTTCCATCTCGTGGCACATATAAAGTAATTACTAAAATTCTGTGGCACACCAAAAATATGGGTTTTTATGCTGATCTGACAAAAAATTACATATGATTTTGATTCATTTACATCAGATGGCTATCGTATTGGCTGTTGTCATTTTTTTAATTTGACAATCAAGGGGAAAAGAGGTCACGGACCCTGACTAAATAGTTAGATGTGCATGTTTTAAAAATTCTTATGTGCCCTGGCTGTTGTGGCTCAGTGGATTGAGTGCCAGCCTGTGAACTGAAAGGTCACTGATTCGATTCCCAGTCAGGGCCCATGCCTGGGTTGTGGGACCTGGTCACAAATAAATAAATAAAACCTTAAAAAAAAATTCTTGTGGCACACTGGTTGAAAATCACTGACGTAGTCAGTCACCTTACCTGTCTATCAAGCAGTGGGTCTCAATGTTTGCCTTTGTGGGAATTGCCCAAGGGGCATGCTAAAGATGTACACTTATTTCCAGGCCTACTGTTATAGGTTTTTGTGCACTAGGAGTCTGAATTTAGGAGGCACCTTGTTGATACTTGCGATACTTGCCATAGGCACTTGAAAATCAAGATGTAAGGTGGAGCCATGAGTTTTGATTTCAATACTTGCCACCTCTCTTTTTTTTCTATTCATATTGTGAAATTTTATATCTTGTAAGCAAACTAAAGGAAACAAATGGGGAAAAAAAGATGTAGCATGGAACTTCTGTGAGTTGTCAGCCCATGAGAATGACATTTGAACTGCCCTTTTTATTTTTCTTTTGAGCTCAGTTCTGGCAACCAAGTGCTTTCTGTCACTTCCTTGTTGTTGAAAGGGAAAGCTTCTTTAAAGGTAAAAGAGTTAAAGCTCTGTTTATCCAGAAAAAGCAGGAAATCAGGAAGATTTGTCTTCCAGGGCAAAACTCTCTGAACTAAACCCAGTTTCTTCAACAAACTGTATCTGCACAAGAGGGCAAGTTGCCTCCAGAATATTTTCTGGAAAATAATCAAGGTTTTATGCTTTTGGAAATGTAATTGCAACCCCCAATAAGTTTAGTTATTTATTTTCTCAAATTCTGTGAAGCACACTCTACTTACAGGTCAGAGACTCCAAGTTTAGTTGGGAAAGATCACATCATTTTCAGTGAGTTTCCCTACTCTTCTTTCTGGATTAATTCTATTGTTGTTGTTATTGTTGTTTTAACCTTATAAAAATTCATGCACTATAACATGTATAAAAGCACACAAAACCAAACAATTTGTTTTGTGAATTACCACAAAGCAAACACCCACATCACCACCATCCGAGAACACTGCTGGTACCCCGGAAGCCCACCACCTCTTCCTGCCTTCTTGGCTGTGACCTCTCTCCAGAGGCACGGCGACCACTTCCTGTGGTGAGCACTTAGCCAGGGACTGTGTGCTCCTAAACATGCTGTGGTCGTGAGTTTAATTTACCTTGGCCTCACGTGACCAAGAGTAAGATTCCTGACTTTTTCTCTATCCTCAGCACCAAGAACATGCCAGGCCTAGTGAAGTGCTCAGTAATTTACTGAATGAATGAACCAATGGGGGAAAAATAATAAGCTGTACAAATGCTGACTTGAACAAAAGCCTTTCTTCAGAACCTTTCATTTGCCAACAGGAATTGTGAATCTCTGCACGTGTATCAGGTGTTCAAGTTCCTGGGAACAGTTTTTGGGGAGTATTGATGTCAAAAGTTGGTATTTTTAAGGAATCAGATTTGTATCCACATATAACTTTTTTTTTTAAAAAAGCAAACCTATCACATAGCTCCTATTCTTTAAAATTTCTTTTACTATTTCTGCTTCATCCTTTAAGACTCTGCTCTCTGCTGACTAATCTGATCAATTAATTTGTACTGATCTATAAATGTGTAGTACTACCTTAGGACCTCTTACTGGTCCCCTTTTATTTATTTATTCTATTAAATCCACATTGTTACTAGAACAGAATACATAAAAATAATGAGAGTGGGAAGCTGGTGAACATTATATACCCAAAGTCCCCATTTATGTCCTATCTGCGTAAGTTTTGATTGTTGACTAGATTTGACCTGACAGAATCAGGCATTATAATAGACGGTGTTTTTCATAGTCCTTGGTAACAGTATTTTTTAAGTGGCTTCTAAAAATTCTTCCTGGAAACCAGATGAATTTGTGCTATAGAAAATTGCATTCTATTTGATACTTTAGAACTGATGAAAATGACGCATATCTTTTCAGTGACTAAAGCTCTTGGTTTCTTTCCGTCCATCAAAATAAGGCCCAGAGTTGTTCGCTGCTGCCGACGACGTCTTCCACTGGGGGGATGAGGTGCCAGCACCGTGGATGAAAAGATGGTCGAGGTTTAGTTTTAGGTTTTACTAGAGCTGGCCTGTTTCAGTTTTGTCCTGGTCACTAGGGCACAGCCCCTCCCAGCCTCCGTACCTTGGTGGAATGTTGACTTTGACGTCTGAGTTCCCACTCAAGACGTAGCTCCTCTTACACAGTAAATTGGTCCTGTGTCACTCATTCTCTATGGTGACCCTTCTTAGCCAAGTGCATGGTTATTGCAATTTGGGAGGCTGAGAAGTCCCTTTGAACCTTATGTGATCCACTCTGTAGTTATCTCCAACTCCTGCTTATGGACACGGAGTTCTAATTACAAGTTCAAAGCATTCTGTATTATAGACCATGATGCAAAGAAGACTTGGGGGCTTCTCCTCCTGGTCCGCTACTCTTCACATGCTCCCCACGTCCAAACAAACGTTTCTGTCCATTGAATTTACTTGCTACAGCGAGCCACCTCCTGAGTGTACTGGTTAATTCTTGAATACATTTTAAATCAATCATGGAAACAGTCAGTCATATAAATTACTGCCATAGGACCTATTCACAGCCAAGATTTTACAGGCGGATGCCTTGATAAATGTGTTTTTATTTGCTGTGAATCATTTCTGCATAGTGATACTGAAAAAAAAACAACAGAACCCACCTTTTCCATCATGAAGGAGGTTGCTGCAGTGGGCACAGACACGTCAGTTATCTTGTGGCCCCAGGCAGGAATGTTCTGGGAGGGACTTGGGGGAAATTCAGCTAGTCTGGGGAAAACCTATTGTCTGAATGTGGACAGCTTGAAATTGCCTTTCCACAGCCTGAAACGCAAAGATGAGGGAACATAGTTCTCCAGCCACAGCTGCCCCTGCTGAGGTCCAGAGGCAAAGGGCCGACTGCTTGTGGGTTTCCTCAGGTGGGGAGGGCTTAGCTCCCGGGGCTGCCCGGAAAGCCCGTCCACTAGATTCTTGCAGGGCCAGGTGCTCAAGGTTTCTCGGGCAGAGGGCCCCACGGTGCTCCTCGGAATTTCTTCTATGCCCCCGGGATACAGAGGTCTGAGGGCCTGGGAGGAGTGTCAGGGAGAGCATGGCTGTCCCTGCTCTCAAGCTAATGGAGGTGCTGAGGGCTGAGCTAAAAGCAGACCTGGGCCTGACAGTGTCTGATTGATTGATAGATTTATAATCCTCACCAGAGGATATGTTTATTGATTTTTGGAGAGAAAGAGAGAGGAATATGGATGGGTTACCTCCTGTACGCGCCTCAACCGGAGGTCAAACCCACAACCTTTTGTACAGGATGACGCTCCGACTGCTCCAACTAACTGGGCCACCTGGCCAGGGCAGCACTTGACCTCTGACGACCGATGCGAGACAGAGGATGGCCGCCACTGCTTCGTCCCCAGCTCTCAGGGTCCTCCCCGATCAGGGCGGCCCCCTTCTGTCCCAGGCTTTCCCACCACTGAAGTTCCATTTTCCAGAGCCTGTGGTTGTTGGATTCTTCTTTGCTCCCAGTCAACCCAGCCCCAGCCCAACATCAAAGCTTCTGGGACAGGCTCTTTTTAAAGCCACCCAAGTTCCCAGCCACCAGAGCCATCCGCCAGCCAGCTACTGCTCCCTCTGCAGGAGGGTTCCCCTGGGGACTCAGTGCCTCAGAGCCGACGGTTCAAAGCTCAGGAACGTGGTCAGGATACTCCTCCAACCATGTCATGGATTCTGTAGGCTTTCAGGGTGGCTGAGAAACCTACAATCTTTTAGAGCATTGGGAATTTTCTGGAGGAAGTTTTGTTGATTGCCAAAGTGCTGTCCTTGGATTTTGCCTTGTCTCAAAAAGTTTAGAGGCAGCAAACCTGAACTATAACTCATCTGTAGGTCAGGGCCATCCGACTCTAGCAGTAGAAATACACACCTCTGGCTTCCAAGCCCACAGGCCTGGAAGATCAGAAATATTAAATGGAGTTGTGCTAATAGGAGATGGAGAGACAGGTGGTGGGCCACTGTGACTTAGATGGGATTGGTTGAATGGTGTTTAGAGTGGGAGTGGGCAGAGGGAGCAGGGTCCCACCTTGGTGGCACAGAATGGAATGGCCTATGTGGTCAGCTGGGCATAGAGAGAGTTATAAGGGGGTAGTTATAATGGGTCAGTTTTGTTTTATCTTCTGCCCATTCTGTTGCTTGGACCTCCAACCCTCCATGCCCGTGTGGGCTCCCAGCCTGGCCTCTGCCCCTCCTGCTCCCGTCCACCAGCATCCTGCTCCAACTCCACGTGCAGGCAGTGGTAGGTTGCTTGCTCTGAGCCTTGGCGCGATTGGCAGTGGTGGTGTGCTGCTCTGTTGATTATCTTCTGCAGAACAGTTAAGGTGGATGGGAAATGCTGACAGCTAATGCAGCCTCGACTCACCCCCTGCTGTTCTGCAAAGCACCCTTTCTTACGAGGCCCAGGCCCTCACCCCACAGGCAGTGACTGGGGGAGACATGGCAGGGTGTGGGGGCAACCAAACAAGCTTCCCCATGCTGCGTGTGTGCTGTTCACAAACACAGCCAAGGCTGGAACTGGACAGATAGTTTGGGTGGACCCCCAACTTTGGTGTTTCTTCACGTATTTTTAAAGTCGTCCATAAGCTCAGCTGTGCAGTATGCGGTGTCACAGGTGGGAAACTGGGTTCCTTCAGTGGCTGCATCCCCGCCCCTTTGGTCCCTCTTCCTGAGCTTGGCGGCCTGTCACTGGGACCTGAGCCTAGTGATCAGCCAGGAGCCAAGTATCAGATGGCTGTGTGCGTCAAGACCAGGTCTAAAATGAGAGCTCTCTCTGGAAGCCATGAATCACAACTGTTCTCAATGCCAAAACTTGTGTATGCTGTTCACACCCTTGCAGTTTGCCGCATCCCTCAAATCGAAGACGCCGAGATTCATAACAAGACCTATAGATACGGAGATAAGCTAATCATCGCTTGTCGAGACGGGTTCAAGATCCGTTACCCCAACCTGTACAACTTGGTTTCGCTGTGTCGAGACGATGGCACGTGGGACAACCTGCCCATCTGTCAAGGTATGAGACGGCAGCCGTCGTTGTCGGCTGCTCTTCTCACAGAGCATGTGTGTGTGGGGGGGGTGTGCCTTCCTCCAGCAGACTGAGAGAAATGACAGAGGGGCAGCAAAGCCACCCATACTGCCCTGGGGGGTACAGCTGTACCTTCACCTGGATCACCGGGCTCCGTTCTTGTCATTGTCACCTCGCTTCCTGGGTTTTCTCCAGCTCTAGGCACCCCGTTTCAAAGCATAAATGGGAACTGCCTTCTTCTTTAGCCTGTTCGATGTCTCCTTGACTGAGAAACCACAAGTAGGGGAAGGATTAGGAAATTCATAACTAGGCTGTGGACACAGTGATGAACTGCTGTGTACTTAATGGGAATAACAAAACATTTGTTCTGGTTTCAGCGGCGCTGAGAATGTATTTCAAACCGACCTTACAGTGGCTATTTTCTCTTAATAACGGTATGCTGTTTTATAATGCATGCGAAACAGAAACATAATCAAATTCAGATTTCATCCAGACCACATGGTGAATAGTTATCCTTTTCCTTTAAATAAAACCAAAACATTAGCCTGGGCTGACATACAGAGCTCTGTTTGTGTTCACATGAACTCTGATTATCTCTTGACACGCAACTTGGACCGAAGGACCGAGGAGCCATTGCATAATTCACAACTTGAGGGAGAGGGAGAGCGAGCGGTCTTATTTGCACGGAAAGCTCTGGTGCGGTCAAGTTGAGACGAATGTTAACTTTGTGTTTGGAAATCATAGCCGGCAGACTCTGCTGTTACCTCACATGCCCCGTGGTTAGAAATAAATCGTTTCCTTGTGCGAGAGCTGAAGAGTCATGGCCCCGGGGAAAAAAAACAGAACAGATCAGGACAGAGGCAGCCCACCCCCGTCTCACACCTGCGTTTCTCTCCTGAAACTCCCTGTTATACAGGACATTCTTCAAGGAGACTCGTGATTCATTTACACTTTCAGAAACAGTCCACAAAATCAGCAGCTTGCTCTTAGGTTGGGCTATTTATTCAAATGAACTTCATTAATCACTAATTCCTTCCAGTCCCATGGGCCTCTCTAACTAATGGCAAAGAAAATGACCATAGAATCCAGCCACTTCTTGCCTTCATATTTCCTATTTATCCTTTTGTTCTCCTGCTTTCTATTTCCTTTTATGTCACTTAAATACAGTATGCTTCTTTAGGTGTATTTTTTGCCCCAAAGAGTTTTTAAGAATTTACCCCATGGCCCTGGCTGGTGTGGCTCAGTGGATCCAGTGCTGGCCTGCTAAATAAGGGGTCACCGGTTTGATTCCCAGTCAGGGCATATGCCTGGGTTGCTGGCCAGGTCTCCAGTAGTGGGTGCGTGAGAAGCAACCACACATTGATATTTTTCTCCCTCTCCCTCTCTTTCTCCCTCCCTTCCTCTCTCTCTGAAAAAAAAAAAAAACAAATTTACTCTATGGTGATATACATCTTGGGGTGTCATTTTCCCCTGCTTGGCCTGGCCACTCTAGTCCCTCCCTCCATCACCCCTTCCTCAAATCTCAGCCAAAATATAGTGTTTAGAGTTCTTGAACAACAAAGGAGCTGGCCGGCTACTTTCGAGAAGCATGTTTTTTCCAACAACAGCATGGCCTATAGCCCAGCTTCCTTCCTCTTCAGAGTCCCCCCAGTCCCCACAAAGGAGGTACCCCTGGTCTGTGCCCTGTCTTCCCCTCCACCCCTGTGCCTTGCTGAGGCCCCAGCTCCCTCAGGCTGCCCACCTGCCCAGGCACAGCGTGAGCAACAAGGATGGCCTCTGGAGTCCCCAGAGGGAATGTAATTGGCCCTCCGAGTGACATTTCATTCTGTAACTTTTATCGGCACCTGTAGACCAGGAGCTAAAGCCCTAGGAGTCTTCTCTCTATTCTGCAGAAGTGCAAATAGAAATCACATTGAACTATTGAGTGCAAGCCCATTTTCTCCTGTTATATTTAGAACAGGCTGCCTCCAACCAAGAGTGAGCATATCTTTCCTTCTCTGATGAGCTGCATGAGTTGTAACCCCTTCCGTCTCCTTTTGGGGCAAGAGCGGAAGGGCAGTTCCGAGGCCATTTTTCCCCCTGTGAGAAGTTTGTGTTTTGGAGAGCAGTGTCCTGAGGCTTCCTACTCACTGGGGGTCAGAGTTCCTCTTTATTTAGGGGAATCCGGTTTATCCAGATGGGTAGCTCAGAACTGTGGTATGCATTGGCCTTGGCCATTTCATAAGGGGTCTTGAACATCCATAGATTTGGGTATCCTGAAGATTTGTAGGGATCCTGAAACCAATCTCCCATGGATACCAAGGAAAGATAGAAGTTTTGTTTTTTAAAGACTTTATTTCTTTATTTTCCAAGAGAGGAGAAGGGAGGGAGAAAGAAGGGGTAAGAAACATCAATGTGTGATTGCCTCTCATGTCGCCCTCCCTGGGGACCTGGCTTGCAACTCAAGCATGTGCCCTGACTGGGAATCGAACCAGCGACCCTTTGGTTTGCAGCCTGTGCTCAATCCACTGAGTCACACCAGCCAGGGCAACACTGAAGTTTTTCAGGAGGCAAAAGTTACATGCTGATTTTCAGCTGTGTGCAGTTCACTGTCCCCACTGCAATGTTGTTCAAGTTCAAGTTCAAGTGTACATGTATCAACAGGAGGCATGGGCATAGTCATTGTCCCAACTTACTTGAACTATACCCAGAGGTTCTAATACATTCACTTGTCCAAATATTAATTTGCTTACCTTTTTCTCCACTATTGATTTTATTTTTTCGTAATTCCCAACCTCCTCCCACACATTTCACTTTTGCTGTAAACACTGTCAGCTCAGAAAAAAACAATCGCGTAAGGCCAAAGGGGCATGGCTGAGCACCACGCCTTTCAGACATAGTTCATCCTCCATCCTCATCCTGAGTGTTGGCTGTTCTGGGTGGTGGCCAGCTGGGTTGCCCGAGCTCGGTCACCCAGAACAGCAGGGCCATCCCTGGCACCCCAGAGCGAGTACCCCCCTGAATTCTGCCCTGACCCACAGACCCCACACACTGGGGCGCTGACTGATGCAATTGCCCAGACACCCAGCTCTTCAGTGCTTAGGGTGATATCTAGCAAAGTCCGTTTAGGAGAAGGGTCCAGTCATCTGGTATAACCTGTCCCTGTGGATCGGAAGAGAAACTAGGTATTTCCATTGTACATTATTTACTTCACACACAATTAGTTCTCCCCAGGAAGAGCACCAGCTCGGCGGGGCCATTACACCCTCCAGTGAAACTGCTGAAGCCAATAAGACATTCCGTGATCACAGTGGAAGCCACGCTAAATGTGGTTCTGTGCCAGTGGGGATGGCCCCCCGGGCTACACGGGCTTCAAGACCAAAAGGACAGCGACTGTTTTCAGAGTCGGAGTGCGCCCTCCTGGTTTACTTCCGCTCAGAGAGCACTCAGATTCCCACGGAGCTCAGCCTCACGGAAGGAGGGGCTTCGGGCGCTGGGTCCCCAGGCCTCTGGCAGCTGAGGCTCCAGTGCCCGGAGACCTTAGTCACGCAAATCCTAGGGCCCATGAGGACCCATGGGACCGGCAGCTCTGTGTCCTAACAGACCCTCCTTCTGGGTCATTCTCAAGTTTGAGAGCCGCTGCTCACTAGCTTTCCTTACCTATTTCCCATGAAACACAGCTGGATTTTCAAAAGTGTAACGTCATCCGTGTCATACAGGCCACCTGTCTCGTATTCTGCGACAGAGAAACAGAGTTTGTATAGTAACCTTCCCAAGACCTCACCTCTGTTGTCCAAATAGTAAGGTGTCTTTTTCCTCTGTGGCACCTCGGTGGTTGTCAACCCTGATGGCTTCACTTGGGGAACTAGAAGAGGTAGAAAAGCTAGGGGAGCCTGGGCTGCCCACCGACCCTGGGTACGGGGCCAAACCTTGTTGTTTTATCAAAGTTCCACCAGCTACACACTTCTGCACAGCTCCCTATTCCCGACCCTGTAGTGCCATCTGCAACTATAACATCCCATTAATGCATCACAGATAGAATAAGAAAGTCCACAGGGAGTCTGCACATTTAAGGTATTCACTCCTCAGAGGGCGAGTGCAGAGGACAGGAACCCGAGAGGAGTCCAGTGCTGCGCTTATCTTTCCAGTGTGCAAAGAGGACCCAGTGAGACCACCCCCGTTCATTTCCCACATCACAGGCTGCCTGAGGCCGCCGGCCTATTCCAATGGCTACGTGAACATCACCGAGTACCAGACCTCCTTCCCTGTGGGGACCGTCATCTCCTATCACTGCTTCCCCGGCTTCAAACTTGACGGCTCGGCGTACGTGGAGTGCTTACACAACCTTATCTGGTCGTCCAGCCCGCCCCAGTGCCTTTCTCTGGAAGGTAACGCATAGTGTTCTTTTGGAAGTTGAATTTTGGATGATTCTGTCTGTCTCTAAGAGGTGAGGAACTGAGAAGTGCGGTCAGTGATCACTGGTGTTCACTGCGGATGCATCGTTTGCCTCCATCCTGGGCAGGGGCCCAGGGAACCCTGTCTTACAACCAGACACAAAACCCGCTTCCCCCCTCCTTCAGCTTCAGGGATAAAAAATGAAAAGTTTCGAGCATTAGAAGTTCAACTGCAAAAATATTGCAAAGTTAAATGACATGTTTTCAAAAATTCATTTTCTCTGCACCAAATGTAAACAGACTGTGTTACGGCATCATTCTCCTCACCCCCTCATTTTATTATTGTTCAATGTGTCTTCCTGTTTCTGGGCATTTTTATGGCTTCGCAGTAAGTACGTTTGCTACAAGCACAGACGCAGAAGCTCTGTCCTCCCTGCGTCTGTTAAATATACATGGTTATCTTACAGTGGGGTTCAGCAGTGACCACTAATCAGCAGTGAGGGGAGCAGGCAGGCCTGTGTCTGTGGGTGTAGCACCCCTAACGACTCCCGCCAGACCAGCTGCATGTGCTGGCTCAGGCCTCCCTTGAACTCGGGGTCTTGAAATTACAATGGAAGAGAACCAACACCCATTTGTTTCTTGGCATCTCTTGAATACAGTGGGTGGGAGGGGGAGTCTGTGTGGAAAGATAAAAAGGAAAGGAAGCCTCTGGTCAGGAGGCCTTTCTCGGGGAACAAAATGAGACACAACAGGACGTGGAAGCAGGCAGATTCTCATAAGCAGTGTTTCCACCCTGTGCACCTCAGTGCAGGAGGTGTGTCGTGGAGGGGACGGCCAGGGGGATCAGAGAAGGCATCTCTTATACGAGACTTGGATGGGTTGGCTGGAGCCATGGCGCCATCTCGGAGACAAGGGTCGGGGAAGATGGGGGCCTGGTGCTCCCAGGAGCCAGAATGCCCCCGCTCACCCCGACTTCTCACCCATCCCCAAACCCCTGAAGGATCAGAATCCACAGTCAAAATGTCAGATAAAATACAGGACGCCAATTAAATCTGAATTTCAGCTAAACAACAAATATATATTTTTATATGAACATGTTCTAAATATCACATGGGACTTACTTCTGATCAACTATTATTTTTTGTTGATCCGAAATGCAAATATAGCCAAGTGTCCGATGTTTTTATTTGTGAAATCTGACAACCCTAAATCCAGAGGGATACGGGCAGCCCCTCTGTTTCCACGGAAACGGCTGTTCTGTTGTCTGGACGCTGCTGGCCTGCCCAGTTGAGTAAGGCCCTACTGAGGAGAGGGGCTTCTGGCTCTAGGAGGTTTCCGCCGGCTCAGGTGACCGGGAATCCGGGGTTGGTTAAAGGGGTCATTGTTACCCTAGCCGTTGGAACCGTCTGCTTGAAAATCTTTTTAGATTTGGTTTAAATGCCTTTCATGCAGTCCTGTTCTGATAAGCTTCCTTTTGAGACTCTGAAAGCAGTTTTTATGGCGCCTAGAGAAGGTGATGTGAGTAGATGTTGCACGGAATCGAACTTCAAGGGACACCGAGCTGAGGTTCTGAACGGGGAGCTGTAACTGGCCTCGGACTGGAATCCCGTTTCCTGGGCCCCTTTTCTTCTGCCAGCCTGGGCTGTGCCCGAGGTGGGGGGCTGCTGACAATGCAGGGTGACAGCTGCTTGTACCAAAACACATGACGCGTTTTTATCTCACTTTAAAAAAAATAATCTTTACATCTTTATTTTCTGTCGACGTCCATTTACATTGTCTGATGGAATTCACTCGTGAAAGCTTCACATTCTGCACTGGCGAAAGGCACCAAAGCCTGGCTCTGAACTGAGGGCACAGAGTGGACTGAAGGGTTTTTTGACTCAATGGATATAAACGGCCTGAGATTAAGCAATGGGTTAGAAGAAGAGATAAGGGTCACAAAACACTTACCCAGGGGCCCTGGGTGTGGGTATTTCTTTAACTCTTCCTCGAATGGCACGCCATCTTTTTAAAAAGTGGGGCCTCATTTATGCAAATCGTCACAGAGCACTCAACACAGAGGGGCCATTCCGAGGGAATCTGGCCCTTTTGTACATCGCCCATGCTGGTTTCCCCGCTCTTCTGTCTTTCCTGGCCCTCGGTGTGGTTTTTCTTGACGGCATTTGTGGACCTTGTTGCACTGTGCTACGGAAGCGAGACGCTCTCGGGGGCTTTTAGGTCCACGGGGCCGTCCTGACCCCCTCAGTGGCCGGGCGTGGTCAGCTGTGCTGGGGAAGTCCTTCCCCTTCAGCTGTTCACCCCTCTCTCTTCCTGGTCTCACTGTTCAGCCATCCGTCCATCAGCCGTTGCTGTTCCTGGCCCTCCCGTGTTCCCCACCCCCACCCCCGGCTTCTCGCCTGCCCTGAGCCGGGCGACAGGCTCAGCGGAGTGGTTGTGGAGCCAGTGTGGCGTATGGATGAGGAGTGCAGATGGACATGTGACTGGCTGGGCGTGTATCCCGGTCTCCTTCTTAATCATTTTGACTCAGGACAAGGCACTGAACTGCCATCAGCCTGGATTGACTCAGTGATAACATAGGGGAGACCATCGTCCTAACCTGGTGGAACTGTGAGGATCCAGCGTGATGACAAATACAACACAGCTAGTGAAGTGTGTGGCACATAGTAGGTGGTCAATCATGTGCGCACCATTATCCTTGCTCTAAAATTGTGCCCAAAGTCACAAGAAATACGTGAGCACCCAGGCATGAGCGGTGGATCCAGCACGCGGGCTTTTGCGCATACACATTGGGGTGCTGTTTTGGCTGTCCCGATGCTGTTCTGGTGTTTGTGTGCTTTTAGCTCTGTTTGTCTAAGGTGAAGCCCAGATACTGAGAGGCAATACCGAACAATAATAATTGCCCTTCATTTTCAGGGCTTAGTATCAAAATGCTTGACACAGAATCTGTTGCCCTCGGGTGGCAGGTACTTTTTAACCCCATTTTGCTGGTGAGCAAACCCTGACTTCTAGGAGTTCAGCCATCTGCCCAACGGCACATAGCGAGCAGGTGGGGGAGCTGGGACTCCAACACGAGTCTCTGTCACTTCAAAGCTCATGCACTTGATGACCAGGGGCCATTATCTAATTCACGTGTTCCGATGGCTTTCCAGTTCAACAGGGAAACACAATTTGATATGTTCAAAGCAATTTTTTAAAGAGTCAAAAATTTTTTTAAGGGTTCTCACCAGGGAGGGGAGCAGGGAATCTGTCTTTCTAGTCTAGCTAGTTTCCCAGGGAGCTGCCCAGAGAGCCCCCACTGCCACTGGAGGTCATGTGACTGCCACGGTGCGGCAGATAGGAAAGGCCGGGGGGGACAGATAGCTCAAGTCACAACTTGAACTTGGAGGCTCCCCCCTCTCAGAGATGCTTCTGTTTGCTCAGCTGTTACATGAGAAGATGAGACCCTTTCACCGTAAGTGCTATCCACACATCTCTTGGGGGAAGGAAGGGCTTCTGTGTAGACAGGGCCAAACATTCCATGACAGCGGAGTTTGAAAAGACACCGGGGTCTGTGTGGTGTCCTTGTAGATGAAGGCCTGGGAGGTCCATTTAGTCATTCCGTGAACGTTTTTCCAATGTATGTAGGCTCAGTGTCTTGCACGGTGCAGAGAATACAGAGGCAAACCACGGACCCCCATCCTTCACCCCTGGGCTCACAGATGTAGTGCGTGGTTCCTGCCGTCTCACTCCTGCCCAGGGGGGATTCAGGTCCAAATATTGCACGTGGAAGTTATCCAGGGCTTCTGGTGGTGAGAAGGGGGCTCCATTCTCTGAGGCTACCCAAGGGGCTCTAAAAGAGGTCTCTGGGGGATTTTTTAAAAATATTTTTTAAAGATTTTTATTTATCTACTTTCAGAGAGAGGGGCAGGGAGGGAGAAGGAGGGGGAGAGAAACATTAATGTGCGAGAGATACATCAATCAGTTGCTTCTCATGCGCCCCCCAACTGGGGACCTTGCCTGCAACCCAGGCATGTGCCCTGACTGGGAATCGAACCAGCGACCTTTTGGTTTGCAGGCTGGCGCTCAGACCACTGAGCCACACCAGCCAGGGGTCTCTGCGGTTTTGCAAGAGCCAAGGGATGCAGGGGAGGGTCACTTTGCTGAGTCGGGCTGGCCTGGTGACGTGACAATGTTCGGTGTCTCCTCGGAAGGCAGCAGGGACACGGGCATCTGGGAGGTGGTGGTGGTGGACACTGGGCATGGGAGTCTGTCGTGTTCGAGTGTCTCCCTTTTCCAAGTGGGGCAATAAGTCAGTCCGGGAAGCACAGGCACCGAACGCTTCATTGGCATGACTTAGGCAGTGCCTCCCACGACGCTGGCCTTTTCAACGGGGCTCGCTCAGCCTCGGGGGCTGGCCTTTCTCCCAGCCACAAACAAACCTGACCCACTCGGGTTGGAGCTGCACGTCTGCACCTCTGTATCTAAACTCGACCAGACCCGTCCCCAAACTCAGAATGCCCAGGGTGAATTCTCCCCTTCCCATTCATTTCAGGGCTCACAGCGCAGGAGATGGAAGTTTAATCAGTTTCTGATTCAATTCCAGGAAATGCAGCAGTGCGATTTCCTCGGAACCTACCAGTGCCCAGCGGTCCTTTTAGGCCTGCGCCTTTATGTAAGAAAAGGAGAAAAATAGGAAATGGCAAAGCCCTGTTTGGCCAAATGTGAAATGACTTGAAAGGTTCTAATTTGGGATCAAAACTCAAAGCCTGCTCGGACGGGGAGGCTTCCCAGCTCCCAGACTGCCTCGGCAGTGGACTTTGTTCCCAAGTCAGGTACTAGATGCAATGGGGATGCTGGGATTTCTCCCTCTGGGAGCCCTGCCCCCATGCAGAGGCACCTGGGGACTTCAAAGCAGATCCTCTGCAGGGAACAGGAAAGAGAGTGGCAGAGAAATCGGGGCCTCCTCAGATTTAAGACCTTAATAGCAGTGACAGTCCCTCAGGGACATGTCTCTGCCTTCTGGATAATCTGCCCAGCTGCCCAAGGGCAACTTCTGAATGGCCCTTGTCCCTGGGCCTTTAACACACTCCACAGTCTGGCCCAAGCTGCACTGCGTGTAATGGCAGACACTGCGGGAATTTCCCTTTCTTCCTTCCCTCCCTCCCCACGCCCAGGTAGGACTCTGGTGCCAGCCAGAGACGTCCCCAGTGCTTGGGGCCATTGCTCTTAGGAATTCAAGTCCTGCTCGCCTAGAGTGACAATAGCAGTGGCCAACTAGTCCCCCACACCGCACAGGCCTCCAACCCTTCAGAATGGACCGACTGGCCAGGGTCACAGTCTCATTAGCCTCTCCTGGGCTGTCAAGTGCCCTGGAGACTCGCCTGTGATCCTGTCGGCAGCTGGATTCAATAGGAAATTAAACCAGCAGAAAATGGAGAAAAGAGAAATGAATACGCCTTTCTCTTTTCGTTACCCAGTGCAGCAGAGGGGCCTCCACAGCTGGGAAGGAGTAGGGGGGCATTTCTGCTTTGTCTGCCTGCCCGAGCTGTGCCCCTCCCTCTCCTTCTCAACCTAATGTGAGAGGTTTGCACCAGGTAATACTTGGCCAGGTGGGTGGGGACTCCCGCCCTCCAGATCCTGAGGCCCAAGGAGATTCCTAGGAAGCAAAGAAGCCCAAGGGAGCTCGGTTCTGGTTCCGACTGCCCTACCCCCAGGGGGCTCTGTTTTTGCCCCTCTGTTCCCACTTCAGGAGTTTCTGAAGAAAGAACTTGCCGTTGTCAAGGATGAAAATCATTCCTCTAGTTCCGCCTCCCTAGGAATTTGAGACCAGAGAAGTGAAATGATATCCTTCGTCACAGAAGAAATTCCCCCATCTCCTTAGACTCCCAGCCTTCAAGTAAGCAAGTAGACAGCCAATTTAGAACTGTAATGAGGAACCCAGTTTACACCAAAGTCTTATGGGAATTTTTTTTTTTTTTTTTGTATCTTACTCTAAACAACTCAGAATCCTCCATTCCCTTTGCAGACAAGTGTGTGTTCCTTGGGCTTGGGAACGAAGAAATCCCAGGTGCTTCTCCCTCATATGTTAGTGACGTTAGCTAGGGGAAGCCCTGTTTTGAACAACTCGGAGGTCGTTCTGTGAGCAGAGGGTTCATCCTCCCGTCTTGACACGGATGGTAGCGCGTAACGCCTGCTGCCACTGTGTTTCCTGTAAACGTTCATTTCCGGCAAATTCCTCTGCCCGACACGGTTTGTATTATAACCACCTTGCCCGTGACCCTCACCACTTCAGGGGTTTTTTTTATTAGAGGGGAATGCAAAGTAGGAAGCAGTCTTGTTAATGTATTGTTCACTCGCAGTAGTAAATTATTGTAATACCCTTTCTGGGTGCTGTTCACACATCACAGCGGAGTGATTACGGAGAAGGAACTGGCTGTGTGTCATACCAGCCTGTCTCCAGGATCGCTGTGCTTAATTTCCTCTCCCTCTCTCTCTCTCTTCTTTTTTTCACAATAAGTGATTGCCACTGTAGGTTCTTCCTCTTCTCGGTCACACGTTGCTCTTGTACTTGAGAGCAGACTGTGCTGTGGCATCAAGGAGCTTCATTATTTTTTCTCTATAGTGAGTCTAGAAACGTTGACCTTCCCGTGCTAAGAAAACCAAGAGACCTTCTTCCTCTTTTGCAAGCAGAGCCAAGTGTTCGGGCTTCCCTGCTATTTCTTTTCAGGTTCTTTTTCTCCTGGGTTTTGTGAGCCCCGGCCTGACAGACAGTCCTGCACTCACCTCGCTTCCTCTCGCCATGCCCCCTGGTCACTAGCCTTAGCCCCTCGGCAGGCCCTCCGAGCACCTCGCCTGCCTGTCGGCCGCGTTGGAAACACGTGACCATCGACCCCCCAGCTCTCCTGGACTCCTAGAAGTATTTTTTTTTCACCTCATTCACATGCAGAGATTTACATTGACATTGAAAGAAGAAGAGAGATGATTCTTCTCCCCACCAAAGGGAGCAAAGGTGGCAGAGTTCTGGAGTGGTTTCTCCCACCGAATCAAGAAATGAAGACACCACCAACAGAGGAGTTGAGTAGCCCCTCCTGCACCTCACACATTCAGAGATGGGATCCCCCACCCCCGCCCAGGCTCCAGCTCTGCTGCTCCCCAGCCCTCTGTCTCTGGGCTGTCCCTGGTTGGGGACACAATGGATCTGGCCCCAGGTGCTACCAGTCATGTCTTCACGCAACTGTCTCTTGGAGGCAAGGCACAGGAAGGGGTCGACTCATTAACGAATCTGACTGAAAACCCCCTGAGCTGCAGGAGCCCTTCGGCAGCTTGTGTCACTAGGGATGCTGCAGATGTTTCGAAGAAAGAACCCCTGGTCCACGATGAGAATCCCACACGTGAGCTTCTGCCGGGGCGCACACCCTCCACGGCCGCGGAGAGCTTTCTTCCGCTGGGTTCGTGGTTCTCAGTGATAGGTCCTCACTTTGCCACGCTGCCGTCTCCTAGTGAAAAACTCATGGACATGCAAGTGGAGGTCTTTATTTTGTGATATTTAAATGTCAGGTCACTTGCCCTGGCCAGCATGGCTCGGTGGGCTGGGCGTCGTTCTGCAAGCTGAAAGTTCGTGGGTTCGATTCTGGGTCAGGGCACATGCCTGGGTGGCGGGTTCAGTCCCCAGTTAGGGCACATGCAAGAGGCAACTGATCGAAGTTTCCCTCTCGCACGGATGTTTCTCTCCCTCTCGTTCTCTCCCCCTTCCCCTCTGTCTAGAATCAATAAAAGAAAAAGTAAATAAATAAATGTCGGCTCACTGAAATGGACAGAGCAAAGCATTGTAGAGCTGTGACCAGTGGTTGGTTTGAGCCCCTAGCTTGGGCCGAGAGAGGAACTTTGTGATGCTCAGAAAGCAGATGACCTATACAAATGGGAAAATCTCCGTTTTCGTCCTGAAACTTTAGGACATCTTCTCCATCCCTGCTCCAGGCAGAATTTATTTCCTTCTTTCCCCTCTGGGAAGTTGGGGAACTTGTATTTCATGGCAATAAAACCTCTTGCAATCAGGTGCAACACGAAAGGCAACAAATCCTGTTGTCGCTCCCCGGGCTCCTCTTCAGGGGGAATTACTTGGAAGTATTAGGCAGGGTGATTTGGGGGGGTCATTCCTCCCCAGCTTCTCTTTATAAACGATCACCCACATTATCCTTTTTCCCCCCAAAGGATTTAGGCCTGTGGACTGACCAGCAGGTAAAACATACACACCTTTCCGTCTCCATCTTGGTGCTCATGTCATTCATTTCCTCCCCCTAGGACTTGTCACATAATGCCCGTGTTCACAGTCATGGTCTCTTTTTGCACCGGAGGAGGGCTTTTAGTTGCTCAGGGGTTTGTTTTTGCAAAATGCTGGTGCGCGACGCTAAGCCGCCCCAGATTCCTGCAGCGTGAATGTGCTCAGCAGGGCCGGTGCGTCCCACAGCTCACCATCTTCTTAGGGACTGCAGCTCACACAGAAAAGTCCGGGATGGGGCTGCCATCCCTTCCGGCCAGTTTGTTCTTTGATGGATGAGAAGCCAAAGTGTTTTTTGACAACGTCTCTGCCGCTCATGTGAAGCGGTGTAATCGGCCCAGGCGTGAAGGAGGTGGAAAAGCAGCTGGAGTTATATAAAAAAAAAGAGGCCAATTGTGTTGGAATTCAGGTTTTAAAACCAGCCCTTACCTCAGGGATCACAGGGGAACAGCTGTGCCCATGTCCACCTGTATTTTCATACCATAAATATCATATTTGGAGGAATTTATTTTTTTGAATTGGGAAGAAGAGCAAATTGGTAGGAAGCCGAGAAGCCAAGAATTCTGGGGGCCACTGTGGCTAAAGTCTCCTGTGAAAGGAAACTCCCGCTACCATACTGCTTGACATGTTCAAGGGTCCTGTGGCCCTTTGGGTTAACTGAGGGCCACTGCTGTGCCTGAAGCTAAGGCTCCCCAACCTGGTTTCTGCCAGCCTTGTCCAGAGAGAAGAATGGCTGGTGTGTTCCCAAGGAACTCTCAGGTTCAAGGCCTGGGGTTCAGGCTTCCCGTGTTTCTTTATCCCCCCCTCCCCCGGCCCACAGCACCATGTCTCACGAATGAACCACTCTAATGTTACACAGCTGCTTTTTACCTCACTTTGAAAAAGCCTCCAAGTCTCATTATCTCAAGCAGACACCTTGTGATCCTGATTTTTTCCCTTTCAAAAAATAAAGATGCTCCAGTTACCATCAGGAAACACAGCAGCGGGGGATTCTCCTTCATAAAAAGGTGCAGACGACAGGTCACTTTGACACTGTAGATGTCTCGTGGTTTATCGTCACCTTGCGGTGATGAAGGCTTTGCTGGACTAAGCTGTTGGTTCTCAGGTCCCAGCGGAGAAAGAGGAACAGCCTCGTGAGGTCCCAGAGATATTTGCCAGCTTCGGATTCCGGTATCAGCCTTGCCTCGATGCAAAAGCACCGTCCCAGCCAGCCCTGGTTTTACACCTGCTCCCTCCCCGCTGGCACCACCCCATCTCCAAAACCAGGCTCTCTTCCAATTTCTTAGGTGAAGCTGTGTTTTCTTCTTTGCACTGAAGTGTCACAGTTGTCATCGGATGCATGCTGTATACCTCCAGGGACACCCTAAGGTGGTGATTCGGAGACAGAGAACAGATCCCAGCTCCTCCCTCAGGGCCGCTGGGTAAAACTGATCTTGGACTGGAGCTGTCAGCCCACCTCCCGGCAAGTGAACGCCCTGCTCCCTCCAGCCTGGGAACAAGCAAAGCCCCAGGCTTGTCATCACTTGCTTCCTTGGTGGACACATTTCACTGGCCTTCTGTGTTGTCATGGCAGAACCAAAGTGGACAATGTAGGGTGCTGTGTAATGGCCATTGATTTTCCCTGAGCTGAAAGCAAAGTTTCGCACGTAGCCTCGGAAACAGCTATGGATCTGCACGGAGGTTCAATTCAGCTTCCCGGAATCATGCCCAAACTTAGATGGCACTGGGGACAGCTGGCACAATAGCCGTCATGACTGTTAGAAGCTGATGGAACTCTGGAGGGCAGAGGTTTAGGTGCCTCTGTACTCCTGGTTCCTAGGATCGCTGCTCCAAGCACAGACAGGTCAACCTTGACACGATGCTTATGCACTCGATACATGGACTCGCTGGCTTGCCCACCACTTCCCCGTGCTCTTCCAGGCCAGCCGAGGTGCAGGTTCCGGCATCAAGAGCGAGCTTTCTCTCCATGTCACCCCTGAGCTCAGCTACAAAGTTGTCTCATAGGCTGGGGCAGCACTTCCCAAACTGTCCCGTGAGTGTGAGCCACTGGGACTCTTGCTAACAAGAAGTTTCCGCTTCTGCATGTCTGGGGTGTGGCTTGACAGTCTGCATTTCTAACAGGCTCCCAGCAGATGGAAAGCTGATGGTTCAGGGGCTGGAAAGCAAGGGTCTGGGGGACAGTGAGGCTCAGACCAGGTACCATGGCCAGCTGGTTCTGACTCTGGCTTCACAGAAGACTACGAGTCATCCATTCCAGCAGGCAGTGTCTTGCTTTTCCCAGCTCTCTATTGCAGTGGCCTGAGGTGGTGCTCTCTACTGGGAGGGCTCATTAGCACCCCCTGGGGAGCTTGGAAGACTGCCCAAACCCAGGACCTGCTCCAGGCCAGCTAGGCAGAGCTCCCCAGGGGATGTGACTATGTAGCCGGGGCTGAGGGCTCTGCTAAAGCCATGAAGACACTTTCACGGCAGCGTTAACATGACAGCAGGCGGGTGTTGCTGTGATTGCAGCCACAGCCGGAGAGTGGGTGCCGAGCTGCTGCACACTGTGTATGGTGCCCCCCACCCTGTAAGGGGGCCCCCAAAGACATGTCATGGCTCAAATAACACAGCAGTTCATTTTAGTGCAGCAGGGTTCACCACTGTGGGTCAGCTCACTTTCACGCAGCCATCCAGGGGCCACACAGCGCTGCTGTCTTCCAGATATGGCTTCTCAGGACCCCTTGGTAGGTGTCTCCATTCTAGTGAGCCAGAGGCTGGGAGGGTTTCGTGGATTGGGCCTGGGAGTAGGATTGGTCACTTCCGCTCACATCGCATTAACCAGCATGTAGAGGAACAAGGGGCACTAGCAACAGGGGCAGCTCTGTGCTCAGGAAGAAGGAGGGAACCGGCCTGTGCCAAGCCTCCAGCAGCCTCCTGCACTGGCCCGTGGGGTAGGCTGGGGTGTGGAGACTAAGGGGCAGCTGTTTCTTGCATGGAGAATGCCCAGGGGGCTGCACGAACCTTTAGAAGACTAAGGATGGAAAGATCCCATCAAAGTACCCGAGCCCACGGCTCAAAAGGATTAACAAGGAAAAAATAGAGGCTATACGTTATAATGTTCTACATTCTTCTGTCTCCCCAGGATAATTTGTGCGAATATTCACGAGGCACATAGACTATATTTAGACCTCATTTTCCTCTTCGGCACATAGCGAAGTATATAAATGGGTTAAGGGCTGCGATAAGTGATAGGTAATTCTCAACACGAAGCTTCTCCCCTACCGCCCCTCACCCCTCATTCAGAAAGTGGAGGCCTCCAGATAGTGACTCACCCACTTCTCCACCATCCTGGCTGGCTTCAGATCCACCACACCTGTGTCCAGGTCTGCGATCCCTGCACCTTCCTCCTGCACCTGTCGAAGGCCAGTCTGTTCACTCATGTCCACACAACCATTCACCTTCTCGCTACTTCCTCTGTGCTCAGGACTCCGGAGTTCTGGTCCCATCCCAGATGTTTTCTCCAGCTGCCTGCTGGCGAGCAGGTGGCTCTCACTGGCAGCCCAAACGTGACCGGGTCAGAGCCAGACATGGGACCACGCCCTTCCCACCAACGAATGAAACAAACCCCTTACATGGTGAATGGCACCGCCATCTACCCAGGTGCTAATGTCAGGAATCGGGCGCCATCTTTGATTCTTCGCTTGTACCTCAAATTCCACCTTCCAACAGCCCCTGCCGTAGAAACAGAAGATTCTAAAATATGTCCCGTCACCCTCTCATTACGTTGGCGGCTGCCACTGTCCTGGTCCAAGCCACCATGCTTTCTCACCTGGTGGTGGCAGCCACCACTTCTGTCCCCGCAGCTAGAGCTGTCTTTGAAAAACACAGCCATGCCTTCTCTTGACATGAGGACATCCCCATTTCTTGCCATGGGACCCAGGGCATGGCCCACACGTGACCCCCACCCCAGCTCCTCTGTGCACCTCCGACTTGCCTTCCTGTGTCATTCCCCGGGCCTGGGATGTTCCTCCCGACACGGCCCTCGGCTGGGTCCTTCCTAGTCTTCATCAGGCATTTGCGTACGCAGGTATGGGAGTATTGGTGCTTCTCATCCCTCTGCAGAGAAAGAACCAGTGGCTTGGGTTTTATCTTCCAACAGATTACAGACCACTAACTGTATAATCTTTCATAAAAATGGCTTATAGGAAAAAAAAACAACAAGAAGACAGATATAATACAAGTCCCATTTTTTATTATTTGACTCAACAGTAGTAAAATTGCGTTTTAATAAACAGAAATCAGAAACACCCCTGGATGTTGTGACAAGGTCAAAATTGCAACGAGGTGTTGTGAACAGCTGCTCTTGGCCCCTCTGCTCATGTCGCCC
Organism: Tonatia bakeri; assembly: GCA_004024845.1. NCBI lineage: Eukaryota > Metazoa > Chordata > Mammalia > Chiroptera > Phyllostomidae > Tonatia > Tonatia bakeri. Next base: position 62,098 of record PVIA01002269.1, read on the forward strand.
CGGGCTTGAAGTGCGCTGTCGCTGCGCCCGTCCCTGCGTGGGGGCCTGCTGGGCTGGGATGACTCCAGGTTTCAGTTCAAGCGCCATCCCTTCCTCCTGACAACAGCTTACCTGAGATCGACCCATCCACATGCACCCCCCGACACTGTTAGCTCAGCTGCTCTGCTCCCCATCGGTCCCCATCATGGCCCAGAGACCATGTGCCTGTGTGCGGCTCGGGCAGTTCTTGGTCTTGAAGTTAGTCTGTCGCTTCTGTGGCTGATGGTGATTTCTCCCGACTCCCTCTGGCTGCCTCGTTGCCTGTTGAAGATGCTCCTTGCGCCTGTGCATGCTGGGACTTCGGGGAGGGTGGGGGAGGGAGCAGCTCTCGGGGAGCACTCCCCCATCCCCCAGCAGGGCAGCGGCAGTCTGCGACCCCCACTTCCCGCTGTGCAATGCAGCCTGTAGTTTCAGGGTGAGGTTGGAGACCCGGGTGTGAGTCGGGGTTCTCCAGAGACACAGAGCCAATCGAAGACTAGATAGATGGATGGACAGAGAGAGAATAAAAGAGGACTTTGTTTTTGGAGTAAAGAAAGGTTCGTGCATCAAGAAGGCACCAGGAAGATGGGAGAGCTGGCAGTGCCTCAAATCTACCTCGCTCGCTAGACCAAGTTACGGGTTTTGAGGGGCTGGGGGAAGAAGGACTCAGAAGTCCTAGTGGGGCAAGTTTTAAGTGAAGGACTTCGGAGCTCGGCCATTTATGGTAAAGGGGCATTGACACCGCATCTCCCTGGCCCCATTCGGCTACTGAAAGGATTCCGGGGTTGAGTTCCAGCCGTGTCCTGGCCCTCTGGTCCCACGGCGGGGACGGGCGAGACTCTGGTTCCAGGTGCAGCTGGAGGTCGAAGTTCTCTCCTCTGCGCACGCTTCGGCCGTATGACTTGCAGTTTTGGTCTGTGGTCCCTGAAAAAGTGGCTCAGTATCTTGTTCAACTGCACAGGAACATTTTGAGTGGGTTCTGCGGTTACAAATCCTCCCTTGGTTGTTCTTCCCTCAACCTTGAGCAAACCAGGGCAACCAGGTCCAGGTTCAATGAAGAGGGAGGAGTCTGCACCTCGCACTCCCCATACCCGAGTCTTACAGCCTCCCACACCCACTTTCCCAGTGGTCCCTGAGCCTCGGAGGCGGCGTTCTGGGAGCTCGGTGTATAAGCAGAGACCACAGCGACAGCAGAGTTAAAAGAGGATATTCGTAATAGGAACTGGCTTGCGTGATGGTGGAGACCGAGGAGTCCCACAATGTGCTGTCTGAGCGCCGGAGGCCTAGGGAAGCCATGGGTGTGATCCGGTCAGAATCTGAAGGCCGGAGAACCAGGGGGCCGGTGCCCAAGGCAGGAGAAGAGGGGGCCGCAGCTCCAGCAGCGAGGGCGGAGTCACCCTTCCACTGATAGTGGAAGACTGGATGTAACCAGGGCACTTGGGTGGGGGCACGAAGAGGCTCTCCTCTCAGGGGGTCCTGAACGCAGCCCGTCTGAGACTAATCAGCTCCCTTTTCGGTGCCGGAGTGGCTGCTCCGGTGCTGATAACGCAAAACGGGGAGAGGTGTGGAGGGATCTCAGTTTTCCACTTAGCACTGCATCAGGCTGCCTCCAACTTCGATGCACGTCCAGCACCAGGACTGGCTGGCCTTCTCTGTGTCCAGACAGGGGGCGTGGGGGTCCGCGTGGATGCAGGACAGAGGGGCACTGTGCTCTGACCACACACTGGTGTGGGGCTGGCCTGGGTTTGTGCTTCCAGTGCCCCCCCCCACCCCAGATACAAGGTGGCATTTGCCACCTGACCCTGCGGCCCTTGGGACTCCCACTCCCAACCTGGACTGGTGTCATGAACCGCTCGCATGAAAGAGGCTGGGAGTCCCCAGCGGAGACGATCAGAGGCTGAGAGGTGGGCATGGCGACTGGGTGGGAGAGGCTGCTCTGTGTCCCCATCAGGGCAGAGGGGCTCGTTAACTGTGTCACAGGGAAGCCCCATCGATGGAGAGGGTGGTGCCATCCAGCCCCCAGAAGCAGCCAGCCAGACGGCAGAGGGTGTGGTGGGCGGCCCAGAGCCTCTGCCTGCAGCCCGTCCTCCTGAGAGCCAGGCAGCGTCCATCTCTGGGGGGGGTGGGCCCGTGCAGGAACGACCACGGAGCCAGTGTGCTCTGGAGGGGACATCTGGCCAGGGGGACACTTCTGACTGGACTGTGTTCTTGCTGAGGGGCAGGGAGAAAATCTACGTCGCTCAGGAGCAGGGGTCAGCATGGGGACTCCCGTCCTAGGTCAGAGGTGGACATAGGAATGCGGGAATCACAGGCACTGGGTGAAGGCTTTCTTCCCCACACTGCCCAGCAGCTCCACCTTGTGGCCGGAAGGGTGGGGGACACAGGTCCCCAACATCAGGCCATAGTTGCACCTAACACGGGCAAGCCACTTCCTTGGTGCCCTTCGCTCAGAAATCCTCACAGCACCTCTAGTGAGCGGGGTCTGTTCTCTCCGTGCGGCAGATGACACCAGTGATAAGGGTCGGTGACCTGCCTGAGGCTATTCAGCCAGTGAGAGCAGAGCGACCCCATCCCTGGCCTCTGCTGCTCCATCCACCACCCGGCGTCCTGCCTGCTGGGTGGACAGGGCTGAGCCTTGGGCCAGAGCTGAAGGTGAGGGGCGGGGGATTCCTGGGGCCTGGAATGCATCCAGGAGCATTTTGGGAGGTGCTGCTGGTATTTCCCAGGCCACCTGGGGATGTTGATACCCCCTGTGGTACACAGTGTCCAGTGATTGCCCCACACGAGGAGCCACCGCCTGCCCCAAATGCCACCACACCCCTCTGTGGGACTCCGCAGGCTCAGCCCTTACCTTCTCCGGGCTCTTAGAGATGCTACAGGATGCCCTTAAGAAAGGACTCAGATTTCTCCCAGCTCCCCGGCTGCCCCCATAAAAGGGAGATGGTGGGGAGTCTTCCTTCAGGACCAGTTTCCAGGGTTCTGAAGGGCACGCCTGCCTCTCTTACCTGGGCGGCAGCCACGCGGAATCTGGGTCATGTGTGCAGGGTCGGGCACAGAGCGGCCGGCCAGCCCTGGACCACTAGGTCAGAGGTCACTGTCCACAGCCCTTGCTGGTCTCAGCCATGAAACTTCAGTGGTCCCTTGAAAAACCTTTAGGGGTATTTCCCAGGGAGAGAACTAGAATCTCGGTATGTTTTTTTTTTTACACTTCTTTTTTTGCAGAAGGAAGACCTGCCCTTTATTTTCCACACTCCCGGGTGGCGGCTGCTGCATTTTCTTTTCTTTATAAATTTATGGATTTGAGAGGGAGGGAGGGAGGGAGAGAGAGAAAGAGACATTTGTTGTTCCACTTATTGATGCATTCATTGGTTGTTTCTTGGATGTGCCCTGACCAGGGATCAAACCTGCAACCTTGGCATATTGGGACAACACTCGAACCAACTGGCCTACTGGGCCAGGGCTGCATTTCCTTTTCACATTGTGCTAATGCTCCCCCTGCCCCAAAACTCAACCTTTCTCTCAATGAGCACCACACACCTCTCTGCTCTGCCATAAAGCAGGGAGCAGAGGGGACAGCGATGACCCCTTTCTGGCTGAATCTCAACCGAGCCTCACTAGAACTCTGGCATCCAGGCCCCAAGCCTCTCAACACCCACAACTGTTACTAATCATTTGTAAGTGGTAAGAAACATTGTTTAAAAAGAGCGTTGCAGAAGAATCTCTGTTCACACCGCCCTGCCTGGGTTTTTGTGGCATTATTCTGCTTAGAACTAGCAACTGCTTGGATCCAACTCACCGGCTGAGCCCCAGGGGGTGCTGAGGTCAAGCAAGGACCAGCCGGAAGTTCCAGGATCTTGATTAGGGACATTGCTCGGGGATCTGGACAGTCCATAGCCACAGGAACAGGTGTGGGATAGCTGTTCCTTTCAGCAAATGTTTTGTCCATACATATCTTAGTTTTATTTACTACCTTGTTTGGCACAGAATGCCATGTATTATTCATGGAATAGCTTAATGCTGCCTATGAAATAGGCACCCTCTTCGTGATGTACAGCGAACCTCTTTGACAATGCACTCGATGAGGCCACGTGATAGCAGTGTGTGCTCAGAGTGTCTCAGGCTCCCGTGAGGACGCAGAAGCAGGAGCCGTGTCTAGGGCATCCGGCTGTCCTGGTGACGGACGTGTAGGCAGGACTCTGAGGGATGCGGTCTCTGACCCGGTCTGTGGGTGGAGGGCTTTGTGCAGTGGGAGCACCCGGTGCTGAAACACTTATTCTTCCCCACCGGCCAAGTCTGCCCACTGCCCCCGATGGTGAGTCACGGCGACTTCATCTGCCACCCGCGGCCTTGCGATCGCTACCACCACGGCACCGTTGTGGAGTTCTACTGCGACCCCGGCTACGGCCTCACCAGCGATTACAAGTACATCACCTGCCAGTACGGGGAGTGGTTTCCTTCCTACCAGGTATACTGCATCAAGTCAGGTGAGTGCGGGCCTGGCCCTGTGAGGGGGGCCCAGAGCCCACAAAACGGTATTGCTGTAGGTTAAGACATGCTTTCGCTTATAAAAACGTAAGCTGTGGGCCACCTTAAGTGCTTGCTAGTAACAGCAAGTTCCTAGCAAACCAACCTCACCACTGGTCTCGGGGCACCAGGGTAGTGGTCCCAAGACAGAGACCTGAGTACCAATGACCTGCCCCCTCGCCCCGCCCACTCTCCCCGGTGTTCTCCAGGTGTGCCCGTGGCCTCCCGCCCGAGCAATGGGATGGCTGCACGCTCTCCCCCTGGGCACAGCGTGTGAGGGGAGCGCTTGTCGACGGGGCACCTGGAGGCCCACAGGCAGTCACCTGAACCAGCTGGAGGAGGGGTCGGAGAAGGTCTATGGGAATGCTCCTGAGCAAAGGGAGGAGAAGGGGGAGGAGGCTTCGGCAGCCACAGAGGCGACATGTGAGACACAGGGCGGCTTGTGTGGAAAGGATAAGACGCTGTTTTGGAAGGGTTGCCTTGCCCCCCCACCACCACCTGGGAGACGTGACCCCCACAGAGGCACGGCCCTTCTGGCCTCCTGTGCCTTCCTTCACCCCACCCCGTCGTCTGTTCTGGAACACTCACGGAGGCCCCTAGCTCAGCCCCCCTCCCCCCATCTCCTGGTCCACCTCAGGATGTGACTTCTCCAGGGGAGAGGAACCCCTCTTTCCTTCTCTGCCCCAGAAGCAGGCACTTTACTTAGCCCCGGTCCTGGTTCTCACCCTGGTCTGGAGTGTGAACCTGTGGTCTGCCTTCAAGCTGGCAGAGACCCCTCAAGCTGGAGACAGATGTTAGTGCAGCGGGATCCTGACACCCGCCGGGGGGGGCACTCGATGAGGGCTCCTGGGCCAGACTCCTGCAGCCCAAAGGCACATGAGAACCTTTACACTGCCACAGTCTGGGAGCCTCATGTGCCCCTTTGTTCTCTCTTTCTTTCTCTCTCTCCCCTCTCCCTCTCGGCAGAGCAAACGTGGCCCAGCACCCACGAGACCCTCCTGACCACGTGGAAGATCGTGGCGTTCACGGCCACCAGCGTACTGCTGGTGCTGCTGCTCGTCATCCTGGCCAGGATGTTCCAGACCAAGTTCAAGGCCCACTTCCCACCCAGGTCAGTACCACCCACAGCTGCCGATTGGGCTCAGTGGAGCCACCTAGAGAAGCAGAGAGAAGAGGGAAAGCTGGACCCTCGACGAGTGCGGGGTCTCTCGAAGAATACAGGGAGAGCTAAACACTCCTGGGATGTTGTGGGGGTGTCTGGAGTCAGAGCACCAAGCTGAAGACAGACGACCTTCCCTTTTTCGCGCCGCCCCCCCCACCTGCCGTGAGCCTGTGTCTTCCTTCTCCCTTGGTAGACGGTTCTCGAGGGGCATCCTGGGTGTGGGAGGGAAGCACAGTGACCGGGCTGCACACTGTGCCTGTCCCCCAGGGGTGCCGTATCCACTGCCACCTGCACGTACGTGGCTCTGGAGCTATGTCCCTTGGAGCACCCAGTCCACAGGGAGGACAGGAACCATACAGGAGACATGGCCAGGGGCATGTGGCCCAGCAGAGGTGCAGGAATAGTGGGCCATGAGAAGTCTCAGGAAAGGACCCTGGATGGGACGTCAGGACAGGGCTGCCCCTCCCCCTTGGCTGCACGGACGAGCTTGGCTTAGTGTCTTCATCCACCCAGCCGTCGTCCGCAAAGGGGAGACTGTCACGTGCCCTCACAGGCAGGTCTGGCCCCAGAACCTCCCAGCGCTGCCTGTACCCTTTGGGACAAAAAAGCGCCCCCAGCAGGGCTGCTGGAAGATCACTGTTCAGGGCACCAAATGTCACAGGGCACGAGCCAGGCCCGTCCCTGAGGAGTCAGCACTTCCTTGGATTCTGCAACCCTGTCAATCTTCTTTTATAGGGACCTTACCCATCAGAAAAGGGCACTTGTGTTTGCCCACAGGGACAGACCACCCCTCAGGGTGGTGCCTGCCACCCCCTGGAGAGAGAACGCTGCCCAGTGGGGAAGGGGTCTGCCATGAGCTATGTGTGAGCCACCCGCCTCTCTCGGCAGCCCAGAGCGTGTCGCAGAGGTTCTGGTGCCGGAACCTTCTTTCCTCTTAAACCTGCCGCCCTCCCTCTCGGTCCTCAGCATTACTATTTATGAACCAAGGGACGTGCTCTCTCATTGAGCAATTACAACTATCCAAAAAAGGGCCTGAGGATCACAAAGAGAAAGCTAGACTATGCGCTGTGATTCATGGCACGCTGGAGTTTATTAAAGTGGCCGGGAGAGCTATTTTTCTACATCTGCTTGGAAGAAGAGTTATATTGACTAAATATTAAGATTTTTTAAATCCTCACTGAGGATATATTCATTGACTTGAGAAAGAGGAGAGAGAGAAATGTTGATGTAAAAGAGAGAAACACTAATTGGTTGCCTCCCATGCGCCCCCTGACGCCCTGACGCTCTGATCGGGGATGGAACTGGCAGCCTTTCCATTCACGGGGCGGGGCTCCAGCCAGCTGAGCCACCCGGTCAGGCCTAGTCATGGGTACTTTTTAAAAACCCTGACAATTATGTCTCTGACAATTGAGCTCTACCTGGGCTCAGCTTCACTGGGTTCAGATTGTGACAACACGCAAAGGGCCAGAGCCAGGAGCTGCGCGGGGGCCATGTAAGGGCCCGCCTGCAGAGAGGGCAGACCGTGGGCCCACTCCCAGGATCCCTTGCGGCAGGCCACACTTGCGGAGCTCACGTTCCAGCTGGGTCGGCAGGTGGAAGTGAGGGTGTAGCTTGAAGCAGGTGTGAAATGATGCTCAGAGCTCTCTTCTCCTTTCCTGCTGTTGTTTTTCTGTCTTGACGAAATATTAGTGATTTTTATGCTGTGACAGGATGCAGAAAAGCATAAGAATCACAGGGGCCAGCCTTTGCCTGTGGCATATAGGGTCCCAAGTTTCCTATACTCTCAACGGTGCTATTTTGTTACCAGCAGCCTCCCCCAGGGACACCACAGAGGCACCCTGACACTCAGTTGGAATGGGCCACGTGGTCCCCTGCCCACGAGGTTACAGACAAAAGGCCAAGCCCAGAAGTCAGAGAGGGAGACAGGAAGCATGAGGAGAGGGCAGAGAGGATAGGCTAGAAGGCAGAGGACAAGAGAAACTGCTGCTCTCCTGAGTGGCTGGCTGTGGTGGCAGCACCACCTGCCAGAGGTGGCCCCAATGGGAGGCTGGGTTCTTCCACACCGTGTCCCTGTGGGGCTCTGCCACCCGCCATGGGCCCTGAGGACCTCGGCTACGGTGGGGGCCCTGGGTGGCTTCTCCTCTGGGCTGGCGTGTCACTCTGACACGTTGGCACTGCTTTTCCTTGCCCAGGGGGCCTCCCCGGAGCTCCAGCAGCGACCCCGACTTCGTGGTGGTGGACGGCGTGCCTGTCATGCTCCCGTCCTACGACGAGGCTGTGAGTGGCGGCATGAGTGCCTTAGGCCCCGGGTTCCTGGCCTCTGTGGGCCAGGGCTGCCCCTTGCCCGTGGATGACCAGAGCCCCCCAGCATACCCCGGCTCAGGGGACACGGACACAGGCCCGGGAGAGTCAGAAACCTATGACAGCGTCTCGGGCTCCTCCGAGCTGCTCCAGAGTCTATGTGCACCTCCCATGTGCCAAGGGGGCCCCGCTTCTGACAACCCTGACTCCACTGCCCGCACGTCGGGGGAAGTGGCTTCCAGCAGCCCCGGCATCGACATCGCAGATGGTAAGTGTTCGCCCCGAGACCTGAGCACCCTGCACACCCCTCTGCACCCAGCATCTTAGAGCCAGCACGGCGCAAAATCAATCTGTTTCCCTCTCACTCAGCTTAAATTGCTTCTTGCTCTCTCTGCGTGGAGAGGCCGTGGGCAAGGCCAATTAGGAGCAGGAGGGATCATCATCTCACAAGTGATGAGCCCATTAACTGAGATCTCGGGAGGCACGGGAGGGCACGGAGCCATCCAGAGCAGAGGGGCCCCAGCGGCCAGCACTTGGTTTTCAGAGCATCTTTATGGTCCGGGCTACTCGTCTCGTTTGTCCCTTCATTAGGCAGGACTTCTGCAAGGGGTGCCCAGCACAGGAGTGACACACACAGGCCAGGAGGGGAGACCCACGTGCATGCAAAGGGGCCCGGGCCCAGAGACGTTCCAGGTCCGTGCAGGTTATTTTCACTGGGCAAGAAGTAGAATGTGCATGTCTGCCTGTCACAGGAAAAGCAGACTGCAGCTCGTGGTAAAGCAGGAAAAAATGCGTCCGACTGAATGGGGCTGTTTCCCTGGGCAGGGACTACCAGCTCCACTTTGCAAACAAGACGCTAATTCCAGCTTGTCACAGCAGTAAGTGGCAGTGATGCTGCAGGAACAGGGATCTCCTGGTCCCTGTCGACCTCCCTTTGTGTGGGTCCTGGGAGCTGCCTCTTGGGCCCTGAAGGTGTCACCTCTTGGCTCGTCTGACCACGAGGGGCCACGGTCAAAATCTAACATCTCTGTGTGTATGAGGTGGGTCTGAGATTGCCCAGCAAACAGATGTTAGACGGAGGAGTCGGTGTGTTTGATTATGGACTGATAGGTACAGCTGACCGTTTCTTTCTCCTGGCTGAGTCCAGGACTTGGTAGATGTCCTGACAGAGCTTGTGGTCACGGACGGCCATGGCGTTCTCGTTGGGTGTGCTAACCCCTAACCATCTCTCCTTGCACAGAGATCCCGCTAATGGAAGAAGACCCGTAGCCAGGCCGGTCTTCGGGACTCTACTGCCCCTCTGGGAACAGGGACCTTGTACCTCGGAGTGAGGCCATGGGAGAACGGAGTGTGGAGCCTGGGGGATGTGTTGCATTTGTCTCCGCAGGGACAGTGACTCACATGGTCCGTCACGGACTCAGCAGTGGGTGACAAACACGGACAGACTGCGGTGGCAGATCTTTTCAGTGGGACCTGAGGATTTGCCAAGACCCAGCGGAAACCCCCGTGTGGGCCAGGGGGACGGCGTCCGGCGTGTTTCCTGCTGGCAAACACGAGGCAGTTCCACTCACGTGCCGCTGAACCCTGCGTCCCATGGACTTAAGTCACGAGTACTACCTGCCTCCTCCGAAAGCATGTCACATTATGTAAATTTGCTTCCCAAGTCTGCTTCGAACTGTCTCGGGTTCCAAGTTAGGCTGGATCAGCCTGTGCCGGAAGTCTGGGCTCAGCTGCGGGAAGCGCAGCAGAGCGCCCCCTGGAGGCTCCCAGAGGGAAGGTCCTCCTACGACTTCTGGGCAACCTTCCCCGACCTGGACACTTGCACTCACGCAAGACTAAAAGCAGGGTGTGGCAGTCCCGGAGAGAAAGGAAAGACTCAGGCAGACTCTGCTTTCTGGAAACTTCTTCAAGAAGTAGAGCGCGTGTACTCTGTGCTGTTCGCTGCTGAAATACTGTCAGTATTTGTGTTCTTGGTCTAGCACCGAGATTTACGGCATTGGATAAATCCTGTGACTTCACACACGGTCAGAATGTGTTCTGCCACGTCTCACGGTGGAGAGAGTAGCCACGGTGATGTTCTGATGTTCTGTGGCGGCATTTTAAAGAGGTGCCACACAACAATTGATCTCTGAGTCACCAGCCCTTCCCAGTGAGCTATCATGGATGTTGTCCTCACTTCCAAACTCAGCCATATTTTATTTCCCCAAACAGAAATTGTTTCTGTAAACACCTTCCTCCTCCCAATAAAGCGTGAGGCTAGATTTATTTATTTTCCCTTTCATTGTTGTCCTGCCAAGCCCGCAGGCCGGCCCCGCAGCCCAGGCACAGCTCTGACCTCCCACTTCCAGGTGTTGTTTCTGAGAACATGATGGATAAAAAAAGTTCCCACATCCTGGACGGTCTCTTCAAACACACGTTGCTCCTCGGAGCTGCTTCCTTCCCTGCCCTGGGTTTTGGAGAAATGCAAACAAAACTCTGGTCCACACTCTCTCTGCGCCGAGAGAGCCGTGAGGGCTGGAAGTGGGACCAAATCCTGTCGGTTCCTGACTCAGACTGATTAAAAATGTAAAAGGACATGTCAGTTCGAAGCGTGGCTTTCATGGTGGAGGGAAGCCAGCTGGTGGGGGTGGGGGTGCAGTGGCCATGAGCAGGGGTGACAGGGATGACTGTCAGGCTAGGGCCCGAGGCTAGACGAGGTGATGGGCAGTGCCAGCCGGGCCGCTGCCCTGGGACGTGAGTGGCTGGGCAGCGCCGGGCACGGGGGTCACAAGCAGCATTTAGTAACCGTAACTTTGCTTACTGATGGCCTCACCTGCCATGGGCACCACTTTGTAGCGCAAAACCCACAGAAGGAGATGGTTTGCACGAGTGTTTGTGCTTAAATGCCACCTTGGCGGCGCAGAGAGAGATGACGTGGGCGGCTGGCTGGATAGGAGTGGGGGCATCCAGGGCTCACTTTGGGCTGCTGCCCCCAGGCAGCCTTCCCAGAAACCCCGTCAGGCCAGGTTTCCAGTTTTCTCCATGCCTACACCTGTCTTCCCTCCTGAGACCCCTACGTGGAGGGCATGTCTCAGACACCACCAGGTAAGTGCCTCATGTCCCACCAGATAGGTGGGAAGACACCTGTGAGGCTGTCTCCAGGCCTGGCCTCCCCTCGTTCCAGAAACAGTCTCTACCCCTGGTAGACTGCAGTGGCCTGCTGCCCCCCCCCACCCTGAGAGCCGAGCACCTGCACGGACACCTGTGGAGCCCCCACACCTGAGGGACAGGTACTACGTGCATCAACACGGTTCTAGGAATCGAAGCTAGTAGGAGGAAAAGACCCACTCAGTGGCCCCATCTGCAGACAACGTCTCACCAGGTCACCTGGACCCCCCCCTCAGTCCCTTTCATTTGCAGATGCCCACCAATATTGCGTACGGTGACATCTTTATTTGTTTCACTTGAGTGGGCTGTGGTGGTAGGAAAGAATCCTCGTGATGCCGCTAGCAGATTTTGATTCTGGCTGCTCTTTATTCATTTCAAAGTCTCAGGAGGCCCTCCGGGTATGAACAGAATCAATCTCTCTCGAACTGCCTCAGGAATTAGTTAGTGGGTGTGAGCACACACCAGCCCTATCCTTGTGAATTGTGCCCAGAGCTGTGGTGTGGAGAGGAGCAGCCCTGACACAGGTGCTCCCTGCCCTGGGGGCGGGGGGCGGCACCTTCAGTACCAAGGTCGGGAGCCTGTGGTACAGAAACCAAGGGTGCTGTCCCCGACTTCCGCCTACGCTATTTGCGTAAGCAGGTCACTCAAGGAGCCACGGAGTGGCAGTGTTCTTGCTGGTGTTCTCCTGTCACAGGCGCAGCAGAAGCCACAGGCTGTCTTTGCCCTTGGCTTCCATATAGCCCTTTTTAACTGCAAGGCTGTGGTTTGCTGGCGTGGGTTCATTAGGGCCACTGCACCCTAGTGACAGCCGTCCCCATAGCTGGTGCCCGGGCAGCCTGCCTCCCATTCCTGCGGAACTACTGTGGCCCTGGCCGCACAGCCGAGCCAGGCCAGTGGGCATCAGATGCAAAGGCTCATGGGCTACACCTGCTGGGTCCAGATGCCCATCTACTCCTTTGCTGGACAGCCCTCCCCGAGTGGCCTGGGTCCCACAGAGGCAGCGAAATCAATTGGGAGAGACTGAGCTTTACAATGGGCAACACCTGCCTTCCAAACCTGCCTCTGCCACTAAGTGGTGTGTCCTTGGACGAGCACCTGCCCTCCCTGGGCCTCCGTTTCTTCCTGCAGAAACTAGAGATAATTCCCTCTGGCTCCCTCACCTGTCTGTGGTGTGGATGACAGCTGATGGAAGTCACAGCGCACAGTAGGTACTTGGTAAGTGGCAGCTGGTCTCTGCGTGTTCCCCAGTGTGAGGGAGGGTGTCGTGTGGGTGATCAAGTCACACATGCGTCCCTAGGCTCCTGTGACCTGCCTGTGTCTCTGCTACCCTCTGACATGTTCACAGGAGAAGCTCGCTTCGGGGCTGCCCCATGCAGGCCTCCTCCCAGGAGCCCCTCCCCAGCTTGAATATGCTAAGCCGTCCTGCAGAGGGAGATTGTCAGTCTGTGGCCTTTGTCCCTCCGCCCTCTCTCCCCACTCAGCCCTCTCTGACTGCTACCAACAGTTCTGCTCAGGGAGGGCCGGACAACCTCAGCGACGCCCCAAGGACTCAGGAGGACTCAGCTCACCTCCACGGGCAGCCTGGGGATTTACACTAACCTGCTTCCCTCATTTTATCGTCTAATGTGGATTTAAAGCATCAAAGTTTCTGCCCGTGCATTTCCAAGGTGATAAGGAGGGAGGGCCACAGTCAAGATGCTTGGCCTGGCAGCACAGGGCCCAGGAGAGCAGCAGCCACTGTCAGGCAGGGCAGCGGTGAGCACGGTGGCCTTGAGATCATAAATCTTAATGCAGAGGGTGGGGCATCGGTGCAGTTGTGTGTAACGGCCCACGGCAGCGCATCAGCTTCACGCTGGGCAGAACCCAGGCCCCGGGGACCACAGGGCACAGTGTGGGTGGCCCCATACCAAAGTAGGAGCCTCACTCATGTGGTCAGAGCCTGCAGGGACCCTGGGCCCTGGTCCTCCAAGGCCTTGGAATGAAGAAACCAAACGTCAGCAGAAGCATATAGAGTTATGGGACCGGGGGAAGAGATGGAGCCTGAAGGAACAGTGAGACTAATATTTTCTGCTTGGAGCCTGGGAGGAATATTTTTAGACCCAGTTACAGTCCATAAATAGTTATTAAGCACCTGCTGTGTGCTGGGCCCTGTCTGTGTCCTCTAGACCAGTGGGAAGTGAGGGCTGGTGAATACGGAGCCTCGGACTGGGAGCCATGAAGCACAGGACCCCGGCCCCAGGCCCGAGCTCTGGCGAGGTGTCCTCGGGCAGCAGCAGTGTAGCTGGGAGCAGGGGGCGTGGCCGTGCCTGCAGGTGCAGGGAGAGCTGGGAACAGGGCGCACTGGGAAAGGGAGAGTCCTTCTGTGCTTCCTTGGGGCCTTGAGGTCCCAGGTGAAGCGCAGGCTGCAGGGAGGGGAGGGTGGGCGGCATGGGAGAGAGATGGAACTGGAGAGGTGACTCAGGGCTGGGGCCTCGGGGCCTCGGGGCCTGGGGACCACACTCAGGAGGCCGGTGGTCCCCTTAGAGCTGGAGAAGCCAGGGGGGTGGGACGGAGAAGCGAGCGAGTGGGAGAGCCGTGCTGCCCACTCGATTTTGGGGAGCACGGGCCTAAGAGTCAGGGACACCCAAACACAGCTCGGGGCTGCCACTGGGTCGCCAGGGGGCCCTTCTGGGCCCTGGGGTCCTCATCAGTTCGGTCAGAGGCACAACAGATGGTCTCCAAGGTCGCTCTCAGCTCTGATGGGGTGAAAATTCGCATTTCTTGCTTTTTTAAAAAAACCCAGAGTCCAATACCTGCTTTCTGTGTCCCCACCAACAGTGTGTGACACTCCTCCCAGCTCCTTCTCCTGCCGGCACCTAGGGCTCAGGAGCAGCACTCCCAACACCCCTTTGGGAGGTCCTGCCCTCTGGAAACTCTGCAGCTGCTTCTAGCAGGATGCAGGCAGGGACACAGGACACCAGCCACAGCCGTCCTGGCCTCGGCAGCAGTTCCCTCCATCCCTTGGTCAGAAGGAGCAGGCATTAATGGTACCCGTCCCGGAGCCCCAGCAAATCCATGAGATTGATTTTTCCCAAATCGTGTAGCGTTTCTTGTTCTGGGAGGCGTGTACACCTGCTGTGTATTTCATGGGGGATTAGGGGTAGGGGTGGGGAGGAAGCAGATACTCTTGGGAATCAGTCCTAACGGATATCATGAGACATGGGTGCAGACCCCCTTTGGAAAGCTGTCTACAAGTTGGCTTTCGCCTCTGACGCCCCCAGACCATCAGATGGGTGAAGCCCTAAAGAATGCGGCCAGCCTGGCGCGACTTCATGTTGATTTATGATTGTGCCGTGGTCTGCGCCAAACACCACCCCTTCTGCATCTTATTAGCCGTCTGCTTAGGGACTGAGTCAGATACTTGTCTAACTGCAACACCGAGTTCACAAGTTCATAGGTCACAGACCACCTCCTTCATTTTGGTCCAACTCCGTCTCCGACGAGCGCGTCCAGGCTCTCAGGAGCACTCCGGCCCCGCAGGTCCTGGCAGGCCCCCAGCGCTGGGTTAGCCATGCCAGCTGTGGGTTTCCTGGGGGCCTGCAGTGGGCACTTGGGCAGCGCTGTCTGCTTAAACCTGTGGGCGCTGAAATGTGTCGGGCCTGGGGCTCAACTGTCAGCTCTGTCACCGGAGCCAGGTCGGGGTGTTGAAGTCTCTTGTGTCCCCTGCCCCCACCCCGCCGTGAAGTTGGGACAGTGACAGTGCCCCCTCGCGGTTTGCTGCTGGAGTAAACAGGACGCCCGCACAGTCTGCTTGGACAGCGTCCCGGCACTGGGACGCTAGCTCCCGGACGCTAGCTGCTCTCCTGTACTCGGGAGGACCCAGAAAATGCCCCCTTTCTCTGAGTCTCTTGCCAGCCCTGTGCCATCCACTGGGGAGCAGGGTGGAGCTGAAGTGTCACCCTGCTGCCCTCGTTCTGGCCTTTATAACAACTAAGACCCCGCTGAGCCCCGGCTAGGTGTCTCTCAAAGCTCCCACCCATCTGGGGGTTACCCTGGCCTCCAGCTCTCAGGCCAGGCTGCACCCCACAGGTCACCCACAGGCCCTGCTCTCCCCCAAGTGCTCCCCAGGGCCAGGCCTCCCGGAGTTTCTGTCACGAGGACTACTGTGAGGGCAGCTGGCTCTACAGAGGGGGCTGCCTTGTGGCATCTCGAGCCCAGAGACCAGTCCCTCTTGACCTTGAACTTACTGAAATGTGGTATCCTAATGAAAACAGGATTAAAATAAAAAGCCCCTTTGTTGGAGTACTCAGGCATGGGGGCACGGCTGCTATTAGCCCCAGTGAACACTCTGAAATCATCTGCTGTGGTGGTTCTGCATCAGCAGGTTTTGCGCACCCTCCCCCCACGCCCAGGAGACATTTGGTAAGGTCTGGAGACATTCTGGGTTGTAACAATGGGGGGGCACACTGCTGGCACCCAGTGGGTGGAGACCAAGGATGCCGCTGAACAGCCTGTGGTGCCCAGCAGAGCCCCATCCGGACGGCTCACCAGCCCGGCTATCAGAGTGCAGAGGCTGAGAACCCCCGAGGCAGGAAACACGTGCCCTGAGACCGTGGGCTGGATGTCCTGTGGCTGCCCAGTGGGATGGTTGGGGTGCTGTTCAGGCCCCCTGCTCTGGATCTGGAACCTTCTTTGATAGCTCAGGGACGTCGATGGGACCTCTCAGAATAGTGTGTTTAAATGCACAAAATAAATTCAGCCAATGTGTTATATGGAAGCACAGTGATCAAAACATTTTTTAAAACTCATGCGTAATATAGTTAGTGTTTTTTCTCACCATGTGAAAAGGTCTGGCAGCCCATCTCACAGCCACCATGAATGCACAGGACCCATCACGGGCCTGTATTCGGAGACCTCTGTAAACATTGTCATGTGGTAGGGAAGCATCTGTAGCTTCTTTTGGCGACAAAGTCACAGGTACAGCCGATATTGCAGTTTACCGCTTACGTGATAGTGACGGAAACACTGCATTCTGTTGGAGGTAAGTGAGAATGAGACGCAAGTGTTTCTCGTCCAAGGCCACGGTGCCCATGTGGCCCACCCACAAACCCAGGTTTAAACGCTGGCCCTAGAGCGCCTGTTGCTGAGCTGAAGCGTGCCTCCAGATGGGTTCAATTTCTCCTCCCAACGGGCGTGAGCTTAGGATTCGTGGGAGGCACTGCAGAGTCTTAGCAGCTGTCATCAGCCCTGGGGTTGCCCCTGTCATTTAGTCTGTAGCCTGGGGGAAAGCACGGGCTTTAGAACAAGCAGATGTGAGTTCCTGCCCCAGCTCCACCATTCTTGGCTATGGTTGAGCCTGTCTCAGTAACTAACGCCTCGGAGCCGGTTCCTTCACCCGTGAAGTGCAGAGCCCCCCCTGCACGTGTATTCGGACTCGAAGAAGACAAGGCACCTGATGTGAAGTTTCGCACGTGGGTAGGGGGGTCAGAAATGGGTGGTGGTTATTCTTAAGGGAAGTCAAGAGTCGAATGGTATTTTCTGGGAGATTCTAGAAAGTTAAAACCATAATGGCATATGGTATCTCTGGTCTCTATCTAAGACATCATCCGCGTGTCTTCCACCTGGTCCGGTGACTTGTCACGAATTCTGCAAGCAGTCCTGTTACTGATCAGCACTTGGGGTGCTGCTGCCCCCCCACCGCCGCCGTCCTCGAGGCAAAAATTCCAGGCCACAGGTTTGGTGATAAAGGAAAAGAGACTTTATTCAAAAGCAGTTACTTAAGCCTATCACGGTGCAGCTTTAATCATTTAAGCCTATCAATTAAGGCTAAACTTTAATACTTGAGTTCTCCTAGCTTTCCCTGGTTAGTTTCTATAGCACAGGTGGCAAACACAAGGCCCTCGGGCCAAATCTAGCCCTCCACCTTGTTTTATCCGGTCCGGCAAGTTGTTTCCACCCCGTGGCAGCGCCGAGCTCTGGCTTAACTGTTAAGGAGTAGTCACGTTCATACAGTCCTAACATTATATTCGCCCTTTGCAGGCAACCGCGAGGCGAGAATGAGCTTGGCACCCGTGGTCTATAGGGTTAGTTTACAAACTGAAACAACATACACAAAAGCTACACAATTTTGGAAGAATGGCAGGCCTCTGCCCCAGAGCCTGCTCCCTCTAGGACACCCAAAGAATGGACTACCACCCTCTGCCAGGCCAGCCTCTCCCTGGGCTGAGGCTGGAGTTCCTTCCTGTACAAAATGCCCTCCGTTGGGAAATGCAGGCAGCTGCAGCACATGAGTCAGGCATCCTCCAGGAGGAAGGGCCCGAGGGCCCTAGCACCCAAGCCAGAGCCTGAGAGCGCCAGCTCAGAAGCCAGAGCGCCCGTCTTCTTATTCGCATTGGTCCTGGAGGCAGTCAGCTTCTCAGCCAGTCCCGTCCTAGACTGCCCCCAATTTGCCTCGGCAAACTCCTCCTACAGTCCCTCCCAACTTCTCCCCAGTGATCTGAGTTATCTTAAGTCTCTCCGAATCACTCCTGCATGGCCCCTTTCCTCTGATCCAGCAACCCCAAATTCTCAGGGTTATTTTACCCTCCAAGCCGCACATTTATGGGCAAATATGTGTCTTCTGCGCCTGCCACTTTCCACTTCCCTGCAGGCAGGCCTGGCACTGCTGATGAAGTTCAGCCACCCAGACTCAGCCCAGGTGCCTCCGGGACCCAGGGACGGCACTGGCACCGTGTCCCTGCTCTGTCCACTCAACAGACGGGATCTCCCAGTGCAGCCGGGACACCAGGCTGCTGTGCCAGCTCTGTCACTGCATGCTCAACCCGGAGCAGGTCTTCCTCCCTCTCGGGGCTGCGGGCGGGCACCTGTCCGATGAGCGAGCTGGAGCAGCCCGGGCACCCTGCAGCGGACATAGCCCTGGTTGTATAGTGTCACTGTCCACGCTGGCGTTTTCAGGGCAGGCGTGTACTTGAAGGCCCCAGGGCACCAGCTCCCCAGGAACAGGATCCCCTCCTCCTCCCAGGCCTGTGTGCCCAGGGGCCTCTGCGTGATGAAATGCTTTGCAGCAGCAGGGCCTGGGCTGCAGTGAGCACACAGGGCGCTGTGGGTGCTCCCAGCTCCCTCCGGAGACCACGGGGCCTCCTCAGCAGCCAGGTTTCCCCAGAGCTGCCAGCTGCATCAAGCTCTCTCTTCACTTTCTGGGTCACAGACTGGAGAGAGGCCATAGGATTGTTCCTAAGGAGGGGTGCCAGCGGCCTGCAATCCAGTGAGTCAGCCCTGGGAAGCCCCGAGCTGGGGGGACTGGGCAGGGACCCTGCCAGGAGCCCCCCGACCCACTGCTTCTGACTACCTGTGGGAACCTACTCCTTCCATCAAGTAGTCACTCAACAAGCACAGAGCCCTTTGGTCCCAGGCCCTGCGCTGCCCCACCCTTTGACCAGGGTCTGTCCCTGTCCCTCCAATCCCCTTCCCTCCCGATCACCCACTGGGCTCCACTTCCTCTCCTCCCATTTGCTCCAAGTCCTGAAGGCCCCTGCTTCTCCCAAAGGACCCCCTTCCTTGTCCCAGCCTCTACACAGGGACTCAGAGGGCCACACTGCTCTCGGGAAAGGAGAGGCAGCATCAGGGGGTCCCCAAAGGGTGGAGCTCAGAGCTGCAACCCAGTATTACCATGTGCCCCAGGATTTGGGGGGGGGATAGGGAATGGGAGAGGGAGGGGAAGGGAAGTCAGGGAGAAGGAAGAGAACAGGGCAGGGGGGCAATGGGTGTGGGGGGGTGGGGATAGGACCTGGCAGAAGGGAGCCCCCAGCCCTCCACCCCAGCCCAGGGCTGCCCTGTCATCAGTGGACAGATGGTCTGGCCCCCTCCTACCCCTACCTGCCCACCGGCCTGCACACCTGCTCTGTATTCCGGTCAGGCTGGGCCCTGAGTCTGATTATCAAAGCAATGACATCCCTGAGACTCAGTTGTTGGCTGTAAGGTCGACTCCCTGCCAAGTCCTTCGGCTTCATCAACAGCCCAGGGCCACCGCTCTGCATGCTGATGGCGCGCTGCCGGAAGGCACGCAGCTGCTCCTGTTGAATCCTCGCAGCTCAGAGACAGCCCAGCCCCACCTGCATCTCTGTGGAGTTCCCTGCCTCCCAGTCCAGGTCAGGGCAGGTCTGGTCCTTCAAAGGCAGCAGGGAGGTGGCCTGGGCTGCAGGGAATGGCACGACTCCCCACTTTGGCTCACCTCTCTGGGCCTCAGTTTCCCCATTGTTCAAGACAGGGTGAACATCGACAATCCCTAGGGTCCCCTCTGGCTCGGATACCCCCTGCTTCCACTCCATTCGGCATCTGCAGAGCCCTAAGTCCAGCCTCCAGGGGCACAGGGACACAAAGAACAATTTTTAAATATTTAGGAGCCAGCTGTTGGGCGTGGGAGCTGAGGGTGAAGGCACCACGCACCAGCCGAGCAACTTGCCCATCACTGGCTGAGGGCCATGGGGCCAGCTTGAGCCCCAACCCACCCGGGTCCTGCTGGGTCCCAACTGTTCAGGGTATATGCACAACCTTCTTTCAATACTTAGGCTTGTATAGCCCTGGCTGGCGTAGCTCAGTAGACTGAGCGTGGGCTGCGAACCAGGCATCGCAGGTTCGATTCCCAGTCAGGGCACATGCCTAGGTTGCAGGCCATGTCCCCCAGCAACTGCACATTGATGTTTCTCTCTCTCTCTCTCCCTCTCCATTCCCTGTCTATAAATAAATAAATAAATAAAATACTCAAGGAAAAAAATACTTAGGCTTTTATTTTTTAACCTTCCACTTACGGAAAGGGACAATAGTTTTTCATTATATCATCAGCCATAAGAATACATTGTCCATGGGTGAAAGAAGGTGAAGGGATTAGCCAAAGGACAGAGGTGCATGACCCATGGACACGGACAACGAGGAGGCATTGCCTGAGGGAGGGGAGGGGGCGAAGGGAGAAAAAGTGGGGATAACTGTGAGAGCAGAAACAGTACAATACAATAAAACTAAATCTTCCAAAAAAGGAATACATTCTTCTTTTTAAGTTAGTATATTTAATTTTAAGTTGTCCCACAAAGAAAATATCACCAGATAACGGCACATTCAAACAAAGAAGGCCAGCATGGGGAATGAACCACATTTGGGAACCCCTGGAGTAGAGGAAGAACTCTGGGCTCCCCCACCCCCAGCCGGCACCAGGTCATCTCCCACTGTGTCTTCAGTTCCATGCTAGGACCACCTGCTGCTTACACCAGAGAGTCCCTTAGCCTCTAGTGTGAGACAGCAAAGGCCACCTTCTGAGATGGTGTATTGCTCACACCCAGGCGAGGAAGGTGGGCTGGGGAGTGGTCCTCGCACAGAGTAGCTGACCCAGTGTCCCCATGAGCCCTCGGTCTTAGCCCAAATCCCAAAGGGACACAGTTTTCAGGACGCTGGGTCACAGGGACACTGCCCCAGGCTGCCTTGCTCAGACCACCGGCTGTGGGCTAATTCAGAACCCCACTGAATCCCACCTGTTCCACTCTGCAGGCGCTGAGGCCTTGGTCTGGCCCTGGGCTCAGAGGCTCTTGACCAATAAAGCAACTCAACAGCCTCTGCCTCCCCACACTGGCTGGGCAGGGAAACGAGCCCGCACTGGGAGCCGGCAAGGCTGGATGGGTGCCCGCGGGCCATGCTGAGAGGCCTGAATGCCAGGCCAGCGGGTGCCAGCCAGCAGCTGCTGCTTCCTCTAATCAAGGAGCACCTCCTCACCGCTTTACAACCTGTAGAACCAGCCTTACAGTTACCAGCCTTGACCCTCGGGGACTTCTATCATCCTCGATGCATCCCAATCTCCTTCACCCAACCAAAGGGCTCCCCAGGCAAACCCAGCCCTTGTCCCTCCTCCTCACACTCTACTTCTCTCGGGTTCCCACACACCCCTGCCCCCAGGACCCCGGGGAGCATCGTGCAAACTGTCTGCCCTCCCCTTTCCCTGGCTCACTTCCTTCAATCTTCAAATCTCGGAGTGGGTGTCACTAAACACCTTCCCTGTCCTCCGGGCCCAGAGCACCCCTCCACTGTCAGAGGGCTCACCCCGTTTCCTGTCACCTCCTGTCCCATGTTCTCTGCCCCTCTGGCCTGGAGGCCGCTGGAAGGCAGGGCAGGTCTGCCTCTGTCACATCTAGTTCCCTGGTGCCGGCGCTGTGCCCACCATCTGGTGGATAGGGGGATGCTCTTGGAGTGAATGAATGAAGGAGTAATCATGTAAACAGAGGTATTTGCTCTTCTTTTCTGAAACGTCCTGTCTTTATTAGTTAAAACCTCCAGAGCCAGGCTGATCAATAGTGGTGAGAGAGGGCACTATATCCTGTTCTTGATTCAATAGAAATGACTTCAGCATTTTTTCCATTTAGTACAATATTTGATCTTGGTTCTTAGAAAATAGTCTTTATCGTGTTTAAGTAGTTTTTATTTACACTCAACAACTTCTTAGAGGAGAAAAATAATGTGTACTTGTCAGATACATGGGTAGGACTACCGAATATCTATGAAACTGGTTACATAAATGGTAAAGCATAAATCCAATTTTTTTTCTCTGCAATAGTATGAAACTTCCAAATTGTCTGTGCTTAGAAAATTTAAAACAACAGAAAACTTGGGCTATTTTGGAAGCACCTAATTCCACTGTCTTGTGGAGAGAACCCCACAGCTGCACCCCCCAAGCATTTTATTTTTTTTAATTATTGTTGTTTAAAACCTCTTAGTTTCATTTTATGCCAGTTATTCATGCTGTATTCTGTTTCTAGAGCTGCAGTAACAGATTACCACAAGTGTGGCTGTTTAAAACAACAGAATCGGACTCTCCGACAGTTCTGGAGATCCAAAACCAAGGTACCCGCAGTGACACAGGCCCCAAGCATTTTAGACACCCTTCGGATTTGCTGGCCTCAGGGCTCCGTGGCCCAAAGACCACCCACACAGTGTGGCTCCAGTCCAGGTGAGTGGCAGGCAGAGGGGAAGGGAAGGGCGTGAGCAAGGGTTGGGATATAGCAGAGGGAACGGAGGGAAGCCACTGGTATCCCAGACAGGGTTGGAAGCTTAGAAAGGAGAGGATGAAGGGGGCCAAACATCACATGACAGAGACGGGGCAGAATGTGGTTCTTCGCAGCTGCCACACCTGCTGTCCACCTGGTGCTGTTACGTTGGTATGTAAACTCTTTTACCCCCTGTGGGGGAGTTGGGGGTCAGTCTCCCACCATGCGAAGGGACCTCACAGGCCTCGCAGAAAGCCTATTCACAGCTGCCAGGAGGCCCCACTCCCACCGAGGTCCCAGAGTGAGGCTCAGTGTCCGTCGTCAACCTGCCACGTGGGGAGAGAGGATGGCAGCCCTGTCTGCTGGGGACAGGTGTCCAGCCCTCCAAAGGTGACTCAGGAGCTCACGAACATTTGGCTTGGGCGTGCCTGACTCAACTGCAAGGTGGTGCCCCAGCCCCCAGCCAGGTGAACTCCCACCCTTCCCCCACCTCGCTGCCTGCTGCTGACCCTCAGTCCTCAGGCAGCAGGCAGATCCACCTACACCACCATCTTTACTGCTTTCCCCTCCCCCACTCCTGTCCCACCAGTTATCCGCTCCCCTCAGGGGAGGAGGGGTCAACTGAGGTGTGGAGAGAGCACCCCCACCCCCATGGACCCTTGGAACAGCGTCCCTCTTTCCCTGCCTCCTCACTGCAGTTTTTCCCAGATGGGCAGGGTCTCCACGGTTTAAAAGAGCAGGACGATTCCTCTGAGAGTCCGAGTGTCTGCAGGCACTGTGGGGACGGCCTGAGCAGGGGCCGTCCGTGGACCCAGAGGAGCACGTGGGGAAGGGAGTCAGGGTGGAGGAAGGAAGCAGTCCTACCGACAAGGTGGAGGTCTGGAGCCGCACACGGACAGCCCTGCAGGGAAATCTGCAGGGAGCTTCCCGCTTGCCCATGATCAGGGGGGTCCCCAAACCCACTGCATGTCTCATCCGCCCTGACTTCTTTTCTCCTCCTTGCCTTCCTCCTCCTCTTCTCTCTCCTCCTCCTCTTCCTTTTTCTCCCTCTGTCTCTTCTTTTTCCTTCTTCCTCTCTCCCTTTACTGCCTGCTGTCAGGTTTGACAGCTATTGCCTCTCCATCTACCCACCTGCCTTCCTAACAAATACTTATTCAGCACATGCACTGGACATTGCTCTGCACACAGGAGACAGAGCTGGGTGGGCCCCAGCGGACCCCACCCTCACCTCACAGGAATACTCCAGGCTCAGCCATTGCTTTGGAGAAATCAGCCATCACTTTGGAGAAAGCAAGAGGAAATTCGAATGTTGCTTTTCCATGATTTTCCAGGTACTTAGATCACTGATTTGAGACTTGCCCACACTTTTCTCCAGACTTGCTATAACCTAATTCCGTCCTGCTCAGAGTGATATCTTCAGGTGGGGTCATTCCACAGACCTAGTGCTTGAAGACTCAGCATCTGACCCTGGAGTGCCTGCTGGGTTTCTCAAGGGGAAACCAAAAGCTAATAGTCTTTATTTCTCTAACAGTCAGGAAACAAATTCATGCAGGGCGAATATCTGTGCAAAAGAAGTAGGCACTACGTTGCCCTAGCGAGATGGGAAAGGCACATCAGTATGCACTGTGCAAAACCAGAGGCCGTCTTTGAGCCTCGATTTGCATTTTCTCCTTTCAGAGCCATTTATCTGGGGACGTTCAAGTTCCCTGTCTGCGGCGAACTCTCATTTAGCATTGCACAAATGGACTCCGGCTGATTCCGTGTGGCTCTGGGAGATTTCTAGGAGTGGGAAGCCTCTTCTCTGGAATAGCTTCCCATAATTCTGTATAAAGAATTAGACTGGCTCCCGTATCCAGGAAAAGCTGAATTGGACATCAAGACTTTTTCTCCAAGAGAACGCCAGAAGAGATGACTAAAACTTCAATCCCAGGGCTTTGGAGAAAATTGGCATCTCTAGGAGGGGCTGTGCAGGACAAGGTCACGCAAAGGTTACTACAAGTTAGTAAAACTCTTCCCGCAGTTGAAGTAGGAAAAACATACGCTGGCTATTTAACCAAGCAATGGACAACAGGGAGCAAGAACATGTGACACACCCTGGCTTCAAAATCATCCCAGGAAAGAGGTTGGACCCAAGCTGAGTCAAATCGACAGAAGGTCCCAGGGCCAGGTGTGCCTTCCCCACGTGGCTGCAGTGGCCACTGGGCAAAAGCCACTGGTTAGTTTATGAGCTCAGCTCACACAAGGCCGTTTGTCAAAGCCACGTTGACATCTCCTGGAGAAACTCGGGCCACAGACTTCTCTTTGCTCCATTCCGATGTGGTCGCACAGCTCAGCTCCCAAGGCTTTGAGAAGAAAAGCGTGGCTGTTTGGGTGAGAGTGTGTACATCTGGTGATGGATGTTCTCAGGCCAAATGTGCCCAGACTATGCTGATCTGCACACACACTTGCTCCCGTTCAGAGACCTTATCATATATACGTCCCTCTTTGCCTGATGGTGAGTCTCCTGTCGCCAACCAGACTGTACGTTCCTTAGAGACCGGACAGTATCTCAGACTTCAACAGTCTCCAGCACCTAGCTCAGTGCTGGGCTCCATGTATGCCACATAGATGTGAGAGGGCCTGAGAGTGACTTGTAGTACACATTAGCCCGCTGGGGCTGCTGTAACAAACATAGCAAACTTCATCATCCTCTTCTTCTAAAGCCACTAATCCCAACATGAAACCCCCACCCTCCTGGCTTCATCTACTCGTAATTACCTCCTAAATGCCCCATCTCCAAATGACATCACGTGGAGGGGTAGGACTTCAGTATGGAACTGGGGACAGGGGGACATGACACATCAGAGTCCACAGCATCATAGTAACCCCTCTGGTCATCTTCAGACCAGGGAGGCTGCTGGGGAGGGAGGGGTCCGGGGAGGGGGACCATGAAGGTCTAACTGAGACACTTCAACAGAGGAGAGGACTTTGAAGGGGGTGGAAATCTAAGAAACAGCCACAGGGCAGAGCTGGTGAAGGAAATATTTAAGATTCTTGAAAGGCAGGACACCCAACCCCAAAGAGAGTTCTTCACCCCAGACATTGCACAACATCCCAGAAGCTGTCTCCCTGCCTCAGGGGCAAGTCTCTGAGGGACCGGATTTGTAGCACGCCTTCCTCACTCCCTGAGGAGGATCAGGGAGGGGCCACTGGGTTCCGTGAGGGGCTTGTCCCTCTGTCCAGTGTCAATTTGTCCACTGGATCTGTTTAGTCATTTCTGGCACCCCTTGTTTGGGACCAGGATGCCTAATCTCCTTCCACTCCTGGCCACAGGGGTTACAGGATGTGACATTTTGAAGAAACCTTCACGGCAAAGTAGTTTATAGTCCCCCTTGAGGATGAGGGTCAAGACAGACTGGCCGGGTGCTGGGAATCACCCTGCCTGGTTTCAGAAGCTGTAACCCCCACCAAGGCTAAGGCTGGAAGAATGACCTTGGGACCATAAACCACCAAGGAGACAAAAGCTTATCTCTCTGGCAGGAGCATCACTTCTGCTCCTTTTACTTTACCCTGTCTGGCCCCTAATGCTTGGTTGGTTAGCCAATGACGGGTAAGATTCCCCAAGGGGGAAATGACCTAAGATAGGCACAATCATGTGGGAAGCCCCCAAGGAAGGACTTTGGGGGCTACAGCAAAAGGGGGTGATGGACCCTGGGGCCCTTCAGCTTTGACAAAGCCTGAGTCCTCATTCTGTCTGTGAGAAGTCTCCTAATCTCTTGGCTGCCTTACTTCCCCTGACTGACTTAAGCCTAAAACAATGCCTTAAGCCTGAAACAATGACAGAGGGTGGTATAGTCCTGTGCTGGAAAGGGTGAGTTCCCAGGGCGATCAGGCCTAAGAAAGAATATGTAAAATCCTGTGAAACCTTTGTTTAGAATGCTCTCAATTAAATGATAAGGGTCCAAGCAAGAAGTAAGTTTGTTCCTCGAAGTTTTACAGCTCTTCAGCTATCTGACCCTGACTCAAAATAGGCCCTCAGAGTTCTTTGTTATCCATTGTTTGATCCTTACTGCCTGGCAATGATTAATGAGTTTTGCCTGAATTCCTGTGTAAATGAACCCAATAAAAGCCCATAAGGAACAGGCTCCTGGCCCTTCTCCTTTGAGAGATCGGCCACCTTTCCTCCCCAAGCAGATCATGTCTTGGTAGACTTATTCTCATCTGTGGCAGCCAGGGGGGCCCTGTAGGCGGAGCCCCCCCACAGCTGGGAGATTGGAGGGAGCAGGGCATACAAATCTCTACACGGATTTGATTCAGTTTTTAAAATGGGAGGAGGACAGAAATACAAAGGGATTTCATGGGCTTCTCTCTCTGTCTCTTTCGAGCGTACACTCAGACATGCACACCCCCCAGGGCGGCTTGACTCCTCGCAGGGACCACCTGTTCACCTGCATTATCCTCAGCCTGCCTCTCTGCTTATCACCCTCCCGCACCCTCACTCCTCACTGACACTTCAGCCTCTCCCGGGCCCTGCCCGCTCTTCATTTAATTTCACAGCCTGTCACGGTGCTGTGATTTCAAGGCAGAGTTATTTATAAAGCCTCTCCAGTCTCTCTAGCTGCACGCCCTCCTCTCCAGCCCCTTCCCTGGGCTGACAGTCTCCAGTGACCCTGCCACACACTCGAGACGGGGTGCATGGAGATTCCTTCCTGGTCCACCGGGCTGTAATTCTACTCCCGTCTCTAGATTAACAGCACAGTCTATGAAAATTCCACCTGCCTGAGCAAGAACCCACAGCTAGGGCTGGTTCTCATGGTCACGCAGAGCTGCGGGTCTGGAGAATTACCATGGCTGGGGAAACAGACAGAAGGAGTGGCCTTTCTGTCTTCTTGTTATAGGAGTTTTAAACCATTTTTTAAAATGTATTGATTTGAGAGAGAGTGAGAGACAAACATTGCTCCATTGTCCCACTCATTCATGCACTCATTGGCTGATTCTTGTACGTGCCCTGACCGGGGATCAAACCTGCAACCCTGGTGTATCGGGGCAATGTTCTAGCCCACTGAGCTCCCCTGGGCCAGAGCTGCAGGGGTTATTTTTACATGTGGCCATTCTGAAAATGACACAACACTCTCTCTGGGAACTGAGATCTTGCTTGGGTTGCACACTCCGGCTTGGCCAATATTCTGCTCAGTGTGTCTATGTTTCTGTTTTATTCTTGGGCTTCCCTGAGCACTCCAAGTACGTGCGTGACTTCGGCCAACATGCCGTCTTTGACTTCCTGATTTCTTATTCTCAGATCCTCAAAAGGCAGCGTTGACAGGGCTGGAGGGTTTACAGTCAAGCAGAGTCCAGGCCCAGCTCTGCCACTGTTTCGCAAGTTAATTCGCGCCCCCCCACCCCCTGCACTGTCTGCCACTCGCTCATCTGTAGAGCAGGGATGATGGCAGTACCTGCCACAGGCGGTTGAGGCGGGGAACACAGGTGCCCTGAGGGTGAGCAGTGGGCGCCAGTATAACTTTGGAAAACAAGGCTCCAATGGCAGAACGAGACCTCTAGGGCATCGTGGGACAGCTGGGACCAAACACATGTGACATAGGGGATCTGTGGCGAAAACTGACCCCTGAATGCTCTGGGCCCGGCCTCTGGCACCTGAGGGCTGAACAGTGGGGGAAGAGTGGGCAGGGGGTATTACGCCAGGGGATAAATCTGTTGCTTAATGACCAGTATTTTTTTTTTTTGCAAAATAGAACTGAACTGAATAGAAAACTTCAGAGTGCCTGGCACACAATAAGAAGAGACACCGTATTGTGTAACTTTTGTTTCATTTCTGTTTTGTGTGTGCGTGTATGCATGCTGATGTGAAATGTATATTTTGGTTGGGTAGCTGCCAAGAAAAGTTTGAGAAACACTCTCCTGGACATTGAAATGTATGCTGCTTGCTGACGACTGCATTCAGAGCAAACAGACTTTCTGCCCTGCCCCCTCAATTATTCTACATTGGGGAGTCTGCAGATCCCCCTCCACCACTGCAGTCTGGTGCAAAGACATGAAAGAAATTCCTCCAAATCAGCTTTGCTGACGGGTCAACTTCCTTCCAGCACTGAAGACTCCGAGGCCTTCCCATGCTTTACAGGGCAAGTCCAAACCCCCCCCCAACTCCTCACCAACCACCTTCCCAGCACGATCTTCTCCAACCGCTTCTGCCCGACTCATCTTCCCGGGGCTCCTTCCGTCCACCCAGGAGGAGACTGCCCTCCCTTCCATCACGTATCTCTAGGCCCCAGGCCTGTCCACATGCCACTGCCCCCGAGGCTGTCCTCACTGGGACAGGACGGCATTTCTTGGGCAAGGAGCCTGCGGGGATCCCTGGTTGTCCTGGGCCAGTGGCTAAAGTGCTGCCTTAAACACCACACTCCCTCCGCACAATGCTTTTGAGATTCATTTTTGTGTGACCTGTACCCACAGCTTGTCCCTCACTTCAACCGCTGAGTTCTGTTCCATTGTCCGTACCACAATCTGTTTATCCCTCTGCAGTGAGTTTGCCAGATGGCAAAGTCTGAAGGAACGTCCCCCCCCAAGCCCCCGCCCAGGGCTGCCGTCCCTCCAGAGAAGCTGGCTGCAAATGTGCGAGTCTCCACAACCACCCTCAGGTTCCACGAGTTGCTAGAACAACTCACAGCACTCAGGAAAGGGCTATGTTTAGAACGGCACTTCTACTATAACAAAGAAATACACATTAGAACTCTTCAGAGGTTCTCCTGCATAGGGAAGGAGCAGGGAGGGTTTCAAAGGCAAAGTCTGCTTGTGTCCAAGGAGGTGGCACCCGCCTGGTGTCAGTGGGCAGCAAGATGCACAGAGGACGGCAACCCAGGAAGCTCACTCAAGCTTTCGAGTGTGCAGAGTTTTTACTGGGACTTGATCACAGACTGCCACGCGCTGACCTTTAGTCCCCAGGCCTCCCGGGAGGTCGGAACTAACCTATCATAACTCTCCTCGTCAGGCCATTGGGTGGCCAAGCCCCCAGCAAACAGACAGTCAGTCCTATGAAGCAGGATAATCCAGGGGCCTAGAGGTCGCCTTCCAGGAGCCAAAGCAAAGGCCAGACCTTCTGGTTAATTCTCCACGCACACTGTGTAACTGCTGCAGCACACCTGGAGGGTTTGCTGTTGGGGGCTGTTAGGAATTAGGCTGATGACACATGCAATGATGTTGGGGAACCTCAACAATATTAGGCCAAGGGAAAGAAGCACAGGCTCGTGATTCCACTTAGAGGAAACTGCAGAAAAGGCTAATTTCATCTACGGTGATGGTAGGATAGGCTGCAGCTACGTCATTTGTGGAGCCAACTGCACTTTACTCTGTGTCGGTTACACCTCGATTAAGTTGCCTTTTAAAAACCCCTCTGCCGGTTACTTTGCCCTTGCCCTGTGCCGGCCATTCTGCTCAGCACTTCACAATGTTAATACTTGTGTGTATGAGTGACACCTGTATCCATTCAGCCATTGATGGGCACCTAGGTTGCTTCCAAAGCTTGGCTATTACAAATAATGCTGCAATGACTAAGGGTGTGCATGTATCTTTTCCAACTGTCTTTTCTTTTCTTTTTTCAGATAAATACCCAGGACTGGAGCAGCTGGGTCACATGGTAGCTCTGTTTTTAATTTTTTGAGGAAATCTCACACTGTTTTCCCTGGTGGCTGTACCAATTCACATCCCCCAGCAGTACGTAAGGTTCCTTTCTCTGCATCCCCACCAACACGTGTTATTTGTTGACTATTTTATAATAGCCATTATCAGGTGTGAGGCGAGACTGCACTGTGGTTTTCATTTGCATTTCCCTGATGATTAGTGACATTGAGCATTTTTTCATATGTGTATTACAGGCCATTTATTATTTTAATATTGACAACAGTCCGATAAGGTAGGTATTATGCTTTCTATTTTAGAGATAAGAAACTGAGGTTCGGAGGGATGGAAAAGCTCATCCAACGTAGCCACGCTGGTGTAAGCACCCAGAAGTTACACTCTCTTCTTCATCTGCCCCCTTTGTAAAACAGGGATAATAATGGTTCACACAGTTGTGGCAAGAATTAAATCAGTCAATGCGTGCATCGTGCGGTCTTCCAAATAGGGACGCATTTCAAAGGCCACAGGTTAGGATGGGAAGACCCTCAGCTGTGCTGGCCATTCAGGCTGAAGTTGCCAAATCCCCAATGACCTCACCTGTCAAAAGATGGTGTCAGGTAAACATCATCCCAGGTCTGACATGGGTCCCTGGAGCGAGGCAGCTGGAACCCATATGCAAAGCCAGATGCTACCCAGGGGAGAGGCCTTCAGAAGCCCCCGGGACACCAGAGCACCAGCTGGAATGGTCCCCTCCTCCCTACGTATTGCCAGTGCTCTGGCTTACATGATAGCCAAGGCCCCTGATGGTCTTGTCCTGTGCACCTGTCAAGCAGGGTCAAGTACAGGAAACAGGTGCCAAGTATTAAGTTTCCCACGTGTGCTCTGCCTTCCACTGACAAAAGGGAACCCTGGGCCTGCCCTCACAAAGTGTGGTTTAGGGTCAACTTATGGCCACTGAAGCTCCCAGCTCTCAGCACTCCCTGGGTGCCCTTAGAGTCCCTTCCCCGCTACAGCCCCCCACAGAAGAGCATGAACACCCTTCCCTCTCCACAGCCCCCCACAGTGGGGAGGCGGCCTCATCCCTGTGCATGCAGTCCTTGGAGACCTGCTGGAGGCAATTTGTCACTCACTCTTCAAGCTGCCAGCAGGGAGGGGAGTGAACAGTCTCTGTAATGAGATCTTCCTGCTGTAATTAAGTGCCAGGCTTTGTTTTACACGGGTCTCTCCTACCTTGCCTGATCACACCGCCAAGCTTCGCTGGCCAGGGAGTGCCAGGGCTGGCTTTTCCGAGATTATGCCGTGAGCTCCCAGAGGCAGGTGCATGGGCGTGGGGGCTCAGGCACCTGCCATCTGCGCCCCTGCCCCATGCTCCCCCACCCCAGTCTTGCTCACATCAGCACCACGTCTATCTTTGAACTGGGTTTCAGCTGAAGAGCCCCTGCACCACTTGTTCATAGTCATCTCTCTTTAACCCTTGTTTGCTCTAGCCTCTGGGGAGCCAGTTTTCTTTCTTTTGACGCATCCCTTTTCCTGCAAACCCCAGCAGTGGGGACACAGGCAGGAAAGGAGACCAGAGGACCTGACAGAAGGAACACCTTGCTCATAGGTGTTCCAAAAGGGTCCATCTCCTCTTGGATTCTCCCATCAAACTTAGGGCTTCTCCCTCAGGACATCCCCGCGCCCATAGGCACACAGGAGCACCTGCTGACCGGAGCCTGTCGTTGAGATCTTCCAGATGGGGACCCCCGGCCAAGATGGAGGCATAGGTGGACATACTGTGCCTCCTCGTACAACCAAAGAAGGACAACAGATTTAAAAACAAAACCCAGCCAGCACTGACAGAACATCGAACTGTATTGAAGTCCGACAACCAAGGAGTTAAAGAAGAAACATTCATCCAGACTGGTAGGAGGGGTGGAGAAAGGCAGCAGGGGCTGAGGGGATGTACAGCAAGGCAGTGGCTGGCGGAGTGGGTGGATAAAACAGGAGAAACAACTGGGGAGCGAGACAGACCATGCAACCCAGGGTTCCAGTGCGGGGGAAATAAAGCCTCAAACCTCTGATTGAAAACACTGTGGGGGTTGCGGCAGCAGTGGGAGAAACTCCCAGCGCCCCAGGAGAGTCTGTTGGAGAGACCCACAGGGTCCTAGAACATACACAAGTCCACCCACTGGGAATCAGCACCAGAAGGGCCCAATTTGCTTGGGGGAGTGGGGGACACAATTGAAAACTGGCAGAGAGCAAGCGGCATTGTTACCTCTCAGGCCCTTCCCCCACACACGGTGTCACAATGCAGTCACGTGGGTTGCCCCGCCCTGGTGAACACCTAAGGCTCTGCCCCTTCCTACAAAACAGACGCACTGAGAAAGAAAAAAAAAGAGGGCCAAATGAAAGAACAGATCAAAGCTCCAGAAAAAATACAACTAAGCAATGAAGAGATAGCCAGCCTATCAGGTACACAGTTCAAAACACTGGTAATCAGGTTGCTCACAGAATTGGTTGAACTCAGTCGCAAAATGAAGGAACAAATGAAGGCTACCCAAAGTGAAATAAAGCAAAATATACAAGGAACCAACAGTAACAGGAAGGAAACCAGGACTCAAATCAACAGTTTGGAGCAGAACAAAAAAGAAACATTCAACCAGAACAGAATGAAGGAATAAGAATTCAAAAAAATGAGGAGAGGCTTAGGAACCTCCAGGACATCTTTAAATGTGCTAACATCCAAACTATAGGGGTGCCAGAAGGAGAAGAGAAAGAAACTGAAAATTTATTTGAAAAACTAATGAAGAACTTCCCCAATCTGGCAGAGGAAGTAGACTTTCAGGAAGTCCAGGAAACTCAGAGTTCCAAAGAAGTTAGACCCAAGGAGGAACACACCAAGGCACATCACAATTACATTAGCTAAGATTAAAGATAAGGAGAGAATCTTAAAAGCAGCAAGAGAAAAGGAGACAGTTACCTACAAAGGAGTTCCCATAAGACTGTCAGCTGATTTCTCAAAATAAACTTTGCAGGCAAGAAGGAGCTGGAAAGAAGTATTCCAAGTCATGAAAGGCAAGGACCTACATCCAAGATGACTCTATCCAGCAAAGCTTTCATTTAGAATGGAAGGGCAGATAAAGTGCTTCCCAGATAAGGTTAAGTTAAAGGAGTTCATCATCACCAAGTGTTAAAGGGACTTACCTGAGAAAAAGATTAAAAATATGAACAGTAAAATGACAACAAACTCAGTTGTTAACAACCGAACCTAAAACAAAAACAAAAACAAACTATGCAAAGAACTAGAACAGGAAAAGAATCACAGAAAGGGACATCACATAGAGGGTTAGCAACAGGGGACTGGGAGGGGGAGAGAGCGGGGAAAGGTACAGAGAATAAGTAGCATAAATTGTAGGAAAAAAATAGACAGGGGGAGGTTAAGAATAGTATAGGAAATGTAGAAGCCAAAGAACTTGTATGTACGACCCATGGACATGAACTAAGGTGGGGGTAATGGGGGTGGGAGGGGGTGTGCAGGTCAAAGGGGAATAAAGGTGGGGAAATGGGACAACCATAATAGTATAATCAATAAAATGTATTTTTTAAAGAAAAGATCTTCCAAATATGGCTTGAGGTTTGGTGCGGATGAAGGAACCCTGCTCTGGGCATGGGGGGTCGAGTCCCTAGGGTGCCAGCTTCTGGCTGTGCCTCTGGGCAGTTACTCCACAGGTCCTGCGACCCAGGCCTCCTCCTCTATCTGATGGGAGAGGAAAGGCAGGGGCGATGCCAGCCTCGAGGACCTCGATGGTCATCTCGGATAACTACAGAGGCCGCAGCTCTGTTCCCTCCCCCGGCCAGTTCTCTCAGATCCAGGATCCCTACCAGCACACCCAGCGCGCACGTCCCAGCCCCCTGCCCCCTAAACCCACCGGCACCTGTATTCTTCCTTGGCAAATGAACACTTTGCCTGGTCCCCGCAGCCCCAGGTTCTCCCAGGCACCGGCAAGCCCGAGCACCCAGCGTTGGGCAGAGGTTTGCCCCAGCGCACTCAGAGGTTACCTGGGGTGCGGGGCAGAGAAGAGGCCCGGGAAACCGGCCGAGTGGGCGGGGCCGGCCCCCCGGTGGGCGGGGCCTAAGGCTCCACCTTACAGCCGCTGAGGCCTCGCCTGTTGGCGGCTTGGAGGAGCGAGTGGAAGCGCAGGCAGCCCTCCGTAGAGGTGAGCGCCTTGCAGCCAACGCGCGCGAGGGCCCACGCCCCCAGCAGGAGACTGGGCGAGGCTGGAGTTAGTGGTCTGACGCCTTTCCCTCCCGGAAGTCCTGGGCCCTTTTCAGCTCCGGTCCGGTGCTGGGTGGGTGTCCCATCCCCGGACCTTGCTGTCTGCACCCCACCACTGGGGCCCTGGGCAGCGTTGGGGAGGGGCGGGGGACAGAATGTGGATACCCTGTGCCAGGTAGGTGGGACACAGGGGGACGCGGCTGTGTAGAAACCCCTTGCTTTCTCACCTTTGAACAGTCTTTTACCGGACTTTGTTTTCACTTTATCCCCGCCCACGAAGGGGCAGGTGGCTTCGCTGTCTTCCTTGGAAGAACGGGACAGCTACCTCCAGCAGCGCCCTGGAAGTCCCAGACAGTGCCTGAGCTGATCAACAACAAGCCTTGAGCCCCCCACCCCTAGCACTGGGGACAGTAGCCGGGCAGAGGCGCCGAGGTAAACAGGGTGGGCCTTTATGTTTCTGTATGTGAGCAACGTCCCAGGAAAACCACAGTTGGGGTGACATTTCCCAAGGGTGAGCGTGTGTTTGTCGGGTTGTCTTGGGGGTGAGGAGCGCTCTCCCAGCAAGGCTGCTGAGCCCGTGATGATTGACAGCTGACGGTGGGACTTTCTCCTTGGCTCTCGGTCACCTGACACTGGAACACACCCATCCCTTACAGCAACGCTGGCTCATCCCTGGTGTCCTTCAGGGAGACACCGTTGCTGAGCAAGAACCTAGTCAATACAGGCCCCTGTGGACATTAAGTGCATCTGGGTGTCATCCTCGCGTCTGGGCCTGGGAGAGGGCTTTAGTGTTGCCCACTGATGCTAGACCCCACGGACCTAGACAGACTCCTGGTCTGGTCGCTTTTCCTTACATTTACGCAGCCAGTCTGGGCTCTGACTCGTCTGCCTAAGCGCCCCTGGACTCTCGCTTGCGTCACTCTTGTTCTCGTGCACAGAAGCCCATGGCCAGCAACCTCCAGGATGCCCGGAAACTCTGGGGCTGAGCCTGGGAGAAGGTCTCAAGCTCCATGCTAAAACTTTCACTGGTGGGATTGTGGGGAGGCCTCAGCGGGTTCCCTTAGCGAGAGCCCAGGCCAAAGTAATAACCAGGCACATTTTAACAGTCAGTATGCCCACACTCATGCGCAGTGGCCAGAC
Organism: Tonatia bakeri; assembly: GCA_004024845.1. Lineage (NCBI taxonomy): Eukaryota > Metazoa > Chordata > Mammalia > Chiroptera > Phyllostomidae > Tonatia > Tonatia bakeri. The sequence goes on from PVIA01002269.1 coordinate 97,259, forward strand.
TGGTACTCCCATCCTACGCCATATCCCATCATCCCCTTGGGCGCTATAGCCCTGAGCAAAGCAGGAAGCTTTTCGATTTCCTTGTCTGAATGCAAAGGCAACCCTTCTGGGTGTCTGGTTTTGTTTCTGAGGACAGAAGACTTCCGAGGGAGTTGTGTCCAGCCTCGCGGTCACCTTTGCAGACTTCCCTGAGTAGGGAAGTTGGCTTTGCTGAGTGTCGAAATCAAAGCAGGTCTGTGTTTGTCTCTGAGTGCCCCCAGACTCAGACGGCAAGGAAGCACCGGAATGCACGCATGCTGAATCCAGCCGCATCAGTTTCACTCTTAGTTTTGTGGGGAAGAATACAGGCAGAGGATCCAAATCCTCGGTCAGGCCTCAAGCTTCGGGGATCCCCACTGCTGGTTTGCAGTCCCCCCAACTCCCCATGTAAGCCAAGTATGCTCAGCTGTATGGCACCAACTCAGCTGGGAGCATAGAAACCTCCAGGTTTAGGTGGGGTGACAAAGCCAGTACCTGGGCAACAATTAGAGCGCCAGTAAATCGGGAAACCACACAGTATCATCTCTGTTCAGAGGAGACAACGGGTGAGGGCCGGGGAAGGCAGGGAGGGCTTCCAGAGCTTCGTGGTCTTAAGTAGCATTTGCAGACGACAGGGCCAGGCGGAGGGAAGGAAGCCTGAGTCTAAGATGAAGCTCAGAGCAAGCAGAGAGCTCACTGCTCACCGGATACAGCCCTGCGTCCCTGCCTCCCTTTCCAGTTCCGCCTCTTGTCACTCTCTTCTGTCCCCTGCCACAGCGACCTTCTACCAGGTTCTGACCAGGTCTTTTTTGCATGCTTCTCTCTTTGCTGTTGGGGAATCCTCTACCTTTTAAAAGATGTGCCTTCTCCATTGAAGACATCACTGGCACCCACTGCACTGCCCCCCAGTCTTCGAGCAAAACTGGGGAGCTCCTCCTTTGCCCTCGATGCTCTTTCATGAACCTCTATAAATGCTTTTATACCCCTGCATTACCCGCTGGAGTTGAGGGGTCTCTGCCCCACTTGCTGAGGTAGGGCCGTGTTTCACTCAGCTTGCAATCCTCTGAGCCCAAGCTGGTGGCTGGCACACAGCAGGCCTTTGGGAAATGATGCTGGACTGAAATTGAGCCATATATAGGGTGCATTGAAGCACCTCACTTCCTTGGAATAGAAGGCGTGACTTAAGTACTATTATTGGGAATTTAAGATTAGATACATCTGGTAGAGCTAAATCCCCGGGCCGTAAGGAGTCTGAGTTCAGTGCAGTGATGGCACTCAAGCCCTTAGCAGCCCCTGCTGCCCTCAGAATGGGATGCAGGGTCCTTCTGGGTCGGACCCCACGGTATCCTCCTCAGCCTCAGCTTCCACGGCTCTAACCTTGAACTCACACTTGCTGGGCTTCGGCTGCCCCCTCTCCCTAGACCACCAGCGATGCCCATGGCTGCCTCTAGCTTATTCTTGATCCTTAGGACTCCGTGTCTCTCTCCCTGGGTGTGGGGGTCCCTCAGCCCGGGTGGGTGTCCTCTGCCCCACCGCATGGGTGCACCACCTCTAACAGCCTCACCCCCTCTGTGGCTGCCTCCCTGCTCATGACTCAGCACCCCAAAGGCAGTGATGGGGTGTTTCCTGGAGCAATCTGGTTGGATAATATCTTTGTTAAGAGAGTGCCCAGTAAGCACATATCTGGTGGAAGATTGAACCCTGGTGATTGAAATGTAAAAGGAAGAACAGTGCTGGAGAGACATTGGGAAGGGAGGAAGCCAGGATTTGGTGCTGAGTTATGGAAAGAGAGTAGAGGGGAAGGTGGGTCTAGGTGACATGCGAGGCAGGTGGAGGCCGTGTCACACGTGAGTTGGTCCCTGGCCAAGGGAGAGGTCCACTTCTGACTGCCGAGCAAAAATGTTTCTGTTTCTAGGTGATTTCCAAAATTCAAAGTATTATTAAATCATTTTGGGCCATATTGAATCCGAGGTTATCAAAGGGCCCTTTAATCAGCCAAAACAGCCACACACTCGGAGTACCGGCAAGGTCAAGGCTGGTGGGAGACTGGGGGGATGTAGTAGGGAGGGTCCAACTTGTGAAACCAAATGAGTCCCCTGAGGGAAGAAGTCTAAGCCAAGATCAAGGGCGTGAGCAGAAGAGACAGGCGGGGGGGCGGGGCAGGAGAAGGAAAGGAGCTGGTGGAAAACAGAATGACAGAAAGATAAAAAGACACCGGGGTGCGGGGCGGGGGCAGGGAAAAAGAGCGATTTCAAGACACAGGTGGCTGCCACTCCCTGGGCTGAAACAGAATGGGGAGGTTCGGACAAGAATACACCAGAAGGAGGCGACCTTCGAGAGGCCAGTCCCCTAGGACAGCCAGATTGCTTGGGGTCAGAAAGAGGCTAGTGAGTGGGCAGTGGGAAGGCCGGGCGGAGTCTTTCCACCTCATGTCTGAGGAATTTGGCCCCGAAAGGAAGGAAAGATCGACTCTCAGCGAGATGGGAGGAGTGGTCGTGTCACGGGAAGGCAGCAGGGAGCTGACCGCAGTGCAAGGAGGAGAGAAGGGACCTATTTATGCCGAGGGATTTGGATCAGTGCCCCTCTCCGCATGGACTGTATTTCGTGTGGACCTTCCTCCCCTCTCTTCCCTCCCCCGCAAACGTCCCAGAGAACTTCCACTTTGGGTGTTCTCCAGGGTCAGGAGATCACTAAATCCAACGACAGGATATTGCAATGCTGAAATGATGGCAGCTCCCCTCTCCTGCCTGGGATAAGCTTGCCGCCAGCACCCCCAGACTTGACTTTTCTCCAGGACGGTGCTGGCCAGATGTGTCCTCCTTTGCCACGCACAGACTAGGAACGCCATCCTCACAGCAAGCACGTAACGGCCTTTGCTCTGAGCCAGACACTGGTCTGAGTGTCTCCGAGGGGGTACTGTTGTTATTATCACCATGTTTCTGAGGGCAAAGAGCACGTTCATGCTTTAAGGTAGATTGCTGTTCATGTTCCTGATGCTGCTACAAGACTCATAGTCCTGGCACTGCCGCCAGTGTGACTTGTCCAAGGTCACCAAACCAGTGATTTATCGGCACCCAGTTTCACTGTGGGTTAGACGGGCTTTCCCAGGTAACAGAATTAAATTATAAAAATAATTTAATAGTCAACAGATAATCTACTACTTGCAAAGCATTGCACGGGACCCCAAAACAGGAGCTACGTGTCTCATCGGATGTAATCTTCAGAACTCTTCCGTGTCGTAGACGGGGAGACTGGGCCAGCACTTGAACTCACACAGATGTAATGAAGGCAGGAACTAAAGCCACCTTCAGCCCGAGCTTCTGCAGCCCAAGCTTCCTCTGCATCACAGTCAGAGATATAACTGGTTCTAAATGCACGTGGTCCCCGACTTGTGATTTTTCGACTTGCCAATGGTGCATATAATCATTTTGTGGTTCCCTTTCAGTAGTCAATAAATGATACCATGAGATATTCGACACTTCATTATAAAACAGGCTTTGTGTTGGGTGATTTGGCCCAACTGTAGACTACCGGAAGTGCTCTGAGCACATTGAAGGGGGGCCAGGCTAAGCTGTGATGTTTGATAGGTTGGGTGTATTAAGTGCATTTTTACCTATGATGGGTTTATCGAAATGTACCCTGTCGTAAGTCAAGGAGCATCTGTAGTTCCGAGGCTAACTTATCTTCCTGCCCAACGTGCAAAATGAAAGGATAGAGAGCGTGAATCTCTAGCGAGCTCAGGTGTGCATGAGAGAGTGGTTCTTTTTTCTCCTAGACACCTGTCCCATCAGACTGGCAAGAACAGAAACCACCGTGCCGTGGTGTCACCACTTGCGGCTGTCATGCCTTGTCAAAACCTTGGGGCAGAGGTGGGGGTGATGCTGCTCCCCTGTCTAGCCCCCACAGGTCCTCTCCTGGTCCAGGGCTTTCGCAAGGATCTCAGGCGTCTTGATGTTCCCACCCACAGGAAGTGGAGCCAAGTGTCTGGCTGACCCCACTCGCACCTGCAGAAAGGAGCTCAGCCGCTCCGGGCAGCTTGCCCAGGGCAGATACCAGGAACCTCCCCTTGGCCCAGAACACTGCACACACAGTGGGAGCAGTGTTTCCAGTGGGTGTGGTTCCCAGCACCGCCCACCCACTTGCCCGGCACACCCTGCTCACCCAGCCATTGGAATGTCTTTCCTCCTCTGCACCTAGTGGGCCTGGAGACCAGGGACCCGCTCCGGCTGGCCTGACTCTTTTCTCTCCCCCTCTTTCACCTGCACCAGGGGGTGTCTCCTTCGGCTACAGAGCAAACTTGGTTTTAGCCCCCCCCTGGGGGGGGTGTTTCTCTTGATGCCTTTACAGCCTGGCAGAGAGTCCAGATCCTACCCAGGACAGCTCTCAAGGGCTTTATAACCTCTTCACCCATTTCCACTGCCTGTATCTAGCAGACCACAGTTTAACAAGGTTTTTCCACCCGGGGCCCCCACGCCCCCAGCTGCCTCCCTTTGCCTCACAGTCCAGATGGTGTCTGCTGCTCTAACCACAGAGTCTGTGTCATTACTGTCAGGGAGGAATGCAACATCGGACTCCCAGCTCTCCTCTGCTCTGGTTCCTGACCTTGCAGTTGCCCATTTTCCTGGCAATTCACGTTGCCCATCAACACATCAGCATGAGCTGAGTCGCATGCCGGGACGCTCTCAGAGCCTGAGCTGTTAATTCTCTAATTGAGAATATTGGCGCTGCCTGAACTTGAAGACGGGTGGAGATGTGCCATTCCTTGCTGAGCCAGCTCCCCCCAAAGATTTTAAATATGTCATGCTAGTTGTTAAGTTTTTTTAAATAATTGCTCGGGTGGAATTATTTCTTTGCATCAGACGCTTAAAAATGGCACACTAACCATTTGGGTTTTCAACCTCCTGTCTTTAGAATGTCATTGCTTATGGCTGCTGGTTTTGTTGTTGTGTGGTTCTGGGGCACAACCACCTGAAGACAGAAAGACAACAGGGGAAGCTTTTACAGACAAGAGATGTGTATTGAGAAATTCCATTTCCTTCTCTCTTTTCCCCTCCAGTGGTTTCTAAAAGGAAGATGTTTCTGGTGAGATGCAGTTGAGGAAACGATGCGTGTCTACTTAAGCAAGCAAGAAATAACAGAGACTTGTGCATCAGTAACTGGTTGTCTGGTTTGGGCTCTGCAGTATCCTCAGATGCCCATGGTGAGGCTTCCCGGTGGGAGTAAAAACTGTTACTGTTGCTATTGTACAGGTGATGGAACTGATGCTCCAGAAGGTCAAGCACTTGTTCAAGGTCACGTGTCTATGAAACTCTAGAGCTAGCATTTGAAGCCAGCTACCAACTTAGTTGTCATTTTCAGCCTTCAAATAAATCATAATTGTACCCTGGCTGGGTGGCTCAGTTGGTTGGAGCATCGTCCTGTGCATCAAAAGGTCGTGGGTTTGATCCCCCGGTCAGGGCACATACCTAGGTTGTGGGTTCGAGTCCCGGTTGGGGCATGTAGAGGAGGCAGCTGACTGATGTTTGTCTCACAGTGATGTCTTTATCTCTCTCCCTCTCTGTCAAACCAATAAACATATCTTCAGGTGAGGATTAGAAAAAGAGGAAAGAAGGAAGGAAAGACTGAAGGAAGGAAGGAAAGGGCTACACGTCAATTCAACTTTCAGGATCCTTATTCTACATCTGTGACCTAGTAATTACCCATCTCCTAATTCACCCAGCCATGCTGCTTAGAAATGCCGCGCTCTGCAGACGATCTTAGCTGCTTTTCCCTAGAAACCTGCAAGTCCTCTGCTTACTGTAGACAGTGCATTGTTCTCACCCTTGGGCTTGAGTCCCCAGTAACCGAACGACCATGGAAATGCCATGAAAGGGACTCCTAGGTCCACAGAAGACACTTCCTCACCACCACACGGATTTTCCCACAAGGGATGGCGTTGTGGGACTTCAGCGTTTCCCTTCCCGGAGCTGCAGAGAAGGAAGCTGCGCATCCGGCGAACGGGCTTACACCCCCACCTTGTGAAGCAGAGGCTAGGCCTGGGATTTCTCCAGATCCCTTCAGCTCTGAGGTACCACAGGCCTTGATTGACAAAATGACCTTGATCTTTGCCCGTTATATCCCACTCAATAAGACACACCTAAGGTTTTAAATTCTTCTGCAAAGCAAACGGCTATGTGGCACAGAAGAACACCTGCATAATGTTTTCTGTTTCCCCCCTCTCTCTCTTTAAAGATTGTATTTATTTTTTTTCTTGAGAGAGGGTAAGGGAGGGAGAAGCAGAGGGAGAGAAACATCGGTTGTTTGCCTCTTGTGCACCCCCAACCAGGGACCTGTCCCGCAACCCAGGCATGTGCCCTGACCGGGAATCAAACTGGAGACCCTTTGGTTCGCAGGCCGGCACTCAATCCACTGAGCAGCACCAGCCAGGGCTGTTTCTCCCTCTCACTTGGATCTCCTGTTCTTCCCTAGGAAAACAAAAGCCCTTTCTTCTGCTTCACTGGGAAGCACTGCCCAGCATTGACTCTGTGCTGAACCTCCCAGAGTCTAGGAGCTAACGTCCTTCAACAACCAGGAGACCTGCCTTTGCCCCGGACCAAGGAGAACATGTGAGAAGCACCTTGTGTTGGGCCTGGGAGGTAAGTACTCCTGATGAAAAGAAACCTCCTCCGTGGTGTTCATGGGGAGAGAAGTACAAACCTCCAGTTACAAAATACGTCACAGGGATGCAAAGTACAGCTCAGGGAATATCCTTGACAATCTCCTAATAACTCTGTGCGGTGATAGGTGGCCACTGGACTTCCTGTGCCGATCGCGTCGTAAGTATGTACATGTTGAATCACTACGTTGTATACCTGAAACTCATATGACATTGCATGTTACCTACAAAAATAAATTGTAAAATAAATAAAGTGGTTACGAAGACTGTGAAAGGGAAACCTATTACTGGGGCACTTAAGTTGTGCTGTGTACTTCAGGCGCCTTGCTCTCCAGAAATGTGCAGCCTGGGGGACGGGGCAGGAGGCATAATGTAATGAAAATGCTCTCGGGGAGCTGCAAACAGGAGGTCAGGGGGAAGGATGAGGCATGCCGGTGGGGCTAGGAGAACTGCATCATGGGAAAGCTGGCCCTTTGGAAGGGGTGGGGGGAACTAGATGAACAGATGAGACAAACGCAAGCACTGAAGCCCAGGGGCCAGCTTCAGCAGAGCAATCGGATGGAGGCCAAGTTCTGAGACAGAAGCCGTTCCTGGGACACAGGGCCAGGTTGTAGACACAGCCAGGAAGGTAGGCTGGCTTGGCTTTCGCCCTCTGTTCAGAGAGAGAGGGGTCAAGTGCTAAGAACCCTCTCAGATTAACCATTGCAGCGATTATAGTCCATGAGGAGGGCCCTGAACTCACGCCTCTGGTGGAGACACCACGGCCCAGAACTCCCCAGAGCTCAGGTGAGCGGTGATGGCGATGCTGTCCAGGCAATTAAGTCAGGAAAGGGGACCCGCTCCACTAATGGCTGGGGCTCAAGCTAAATGAATCCAACTCAGACGAAAGAGAGGCTGCCCCTTCTCCCTCTGGTCTCATTATCTTAATTAACAGCGCTTGGCAGGAGTATTGAGGCAGCATTGACGTGCTGTTCACCTCACCCCTCAAAGCCCCGGATACACGTTGGCCCAGCCTTTGTAATAAAAACCCAGCACTCAACCACAGCCTGCGTTTCCTGCCAGCCCTACTTCTAAGAGGGTCAGGGGTTTCCAAGGGGGCTCCTTTGGACCAGGCTTCCTCATGCCATGGCCCAAGACCCATGTGCTTCAAAGGTCATGGGGTTTAGCTATGAAATGATCTTCCCAGGTTTACCAGACCTACAGAACCCGAATTTCTGGGACACGGGCTCAGGTTTCAGCAATGTTGGGGTTTTTTCTCTTTAATTTTTTGTTTTGATTGCGGCAAATTATACATAACATAAAATTCACCATTTTAATCATGTTCAGTGTACAGTTTCGTAGCATTCAGAACATCTTTCTGTCCGATACCAAATCACCCCTTCCTCCCCATAGACCCTCGAACCCCCACTCCCACAGACAGCCCTCAGGTTCTTTCAAGGTACAGGGATATTTTTTGCAGTGTTTATATACGACTTAACCATGCAACATGTATGAAATGGTGCTGCCATTTTTATTAGGTTTTTTGTGGGTTGCTGAAAAGTTTTTGAGTTTTGTTCTGCAGCCACTTTCCCCCCAGACGCCCTGTGGACTTATTGTAGTTTTGCACAACACAGTGATACATAGGAAGGCATCCATATGTCACCTGGTGGCAGAACTAGCAGCATCTGTGATTGTTCTTGAAGCTTCTCGTCCTCTTGTTAATAATGCTTCAGGAGCACACTGCCCTTGTTCCCAGCTCCCTTTTCTTCCTCCGGACACCACTAGAGGGCACACTCCTCTGATGGGGTCCAATGCGGCTCTCAGCAATCAGAACTTAGGAAGAAGCAAGTGGCCCAGGGAGCCTCACTCCTCACACTCTCACTCCTCCTGACCATTCTGGCTTCAGCCCATGTAGGGCTGAGGGCTTTAGGTCACTTGGTCTTCTCTCCTGGATGCTCCTGTGTTCACACCTGCGGCCCACCTGCTCTCTCTCACTGTCTGCACGGACCCCATTTTTGAACGCTTAGCCATCTGAGGCTCCATCAGGTCTGAAACAGTTGCACCGTCTGGTTGTCATCTGTGGATGAGATTTCCCCTGTGTCCCTGCTCATTTATATTTAACTTCACCCTGTTTCGGCCTCTGGCTTCGTGCCATCCAAGACACTCCTGTCTGGTGGTCCCTCTTCCCAGCTCTGTCTGCATGAGTGGCCCCTCCAGACTCCTGCCCACTGACAGCTCACCTGGCTCCTCTGCTCACCTGTCCTGGCACTTGACCCATGCAGGTCTGCCTCACAGATGAACATGTAATTGTATCATGTCTTTCTGTATTTCGTAAGAAAAATAGCTCTAAATGGTATCATTGCAATACAAGAGAAACCCAAATAATTGTCTTTAAGATCTATTTGTTCAGCTGGTCTTATCTGCTGTTTCCTTTGAGCTTCCCTGTGATGGACTTGAAAATTCAGTGTATTGGGACGGATGTGGTGTGGGGCTCTCTTTCATCACTTGTTACCACAAATTCAAGGTCACGCCACTTAGGTGGATGTCTGTATTCGGGGGCAGCACTGAGTCATCTGTGTAACTAGACAGGAGTGAAACTAGAAAATTTACCTCTGTTATTCTGAGCTGGCATTCTCCCTCCCACATCTCTGCAGGGATCTTTCTGTCCAGTTACATGAAAGGAGAATCCATTCTGGTGCTCGGAAAAAACAGCAGCTGCAAAACTGGCAGTGACCTGGGGGACAAGGTAGTTCTTTCCCACAAATACTGGTAGTTCAAGATCAGGACGCTTTTACCTGATAGTCACTTAAAATCCTCATCTATGAAATTAAAGTTGCCATTCTCTTTTCTTCCAGAACAGAGGTCAGCAAACTGTGGCATTTGGACGGCAAAGCCTAAAATATTTGTCATCTGGCCCCTTACAGAAAAAGCTTTCCAAGTCCCGTCATAGAACATAAAATGTGGTGGGTGTTACCTATAAACTAGGGCTTCTTGATGGGAGGTTGAAAGGGGCAGGCTTCAGAGGGCCCCTGCACCCCCAACATTGGAAATAAAACTTGGTTTGAGGTACAAGGGTGCATTTTTGAAAGGCAAGGAATCAGAGCTATTGTCAGATTCTTGAAGGGGTTCATGACCCTAAAACCAGTTAAGAACCACCCTGGCATGTAGCAAATACAATACAAAAGCTAGAAAGACAGTGAGGACTGCCGCTTTGTGTACATCAGACAGCGTTTGCCCACAGCCATGTCCATGGAGCCAGAGGACCAAAGGGTCTGAGACAGCAGGCATATCACGGTAAAGCTCAAAGGGCCCCCCAAGTTCTAAAGATCCATGTGTCATACCTCAATCCCGAATAGCTGTGTTTTCATTCTCCCTTCTCTCCGTAGGATCATGGGAGATCACCTTGACCTTGTCTTAGGAGTGATGCTCATGGCCAGTCCGGTGCTTGGAATTTCATCCTGCTCCTCTGATGGCCGGATTGCCTTATATCGTTCCTGCAACCTCACCCAGGTGCCCCAGGTCCCCAACACCACTGAGAACCTCCTGCTAAGCTTCAACTACATCAAGAATGTCACAGCCTCCTCCTTCCCCTTCCTGGAGCAGCTGCGCCTGCTGGAGCTGGGGACTCAGTGGACCTCCTTCACGATTCACAAAGAAGCCTTCAGAAACCTGCCCAATCTTCGGATCTTGGACTTGGGTGACAGTCGGCTAGACTTCTTGCACCCAGAGGCTTTCCAGGGGCTGCCTTATCTGTTTGAACTCAGGCTCTTTCACTGCGGTCTGTCCGATGCAGTATTAAAAGATGGTTATTTCAAAAATTTAGAGTCTTTGTCTCGCCTGGACCTGTCCAAAAATCAGATTCACAGCCTTTCCCTTCATCCTTCATTCCGGGAACTGAATTCCTTGAAGTCCATTGACTTTTCCCTCAATGAAGTACCCACAGTGTGTGAGCACGATCTCCAGCCCCTCCACGGGAAAACTCTCTCCTCCGTGACACTCGCCTCCACTCGCCTGTACAGCAAGGTCTCGGTGGACTGGGGGAAGTGCATGAACCCATTCAGAAACATGGTCCTGGACACCCTCGATGTCTCAGGCAATGGCTGGACGGTGGGCATTGTCAGCAACTTCAGCAATGCCATCCTGGGCAGCCAGATCTCCAATCTGGTGCTTGCCCACCACATCATGGGGCCTGGGTTTGGCTTCCACAACATCAAAGACCCTGACCAGAACACATTCACCGGCCTGACCAGGAGCTCAGTGAGAAGCCTGGACCTTTCACATGGATATATCTTCTCCCTGAACTCCCGACTCTTTGAGACCCTCACGGAGCTGCAGCTTCTGAACATTGCCCACAACAAGATAAACAACATCGCAGATGAGGCATTTTATGGGCTCAACAGCCTCCAAGTTCTCAATATGTCTTATAACCTTCTGGGGGAACTGTACAGTTCTAACTTCCGTGGACTCACTAGCGTCACCTACATTGACCTGCAGAAGAATCACATTGGGATCATTCAGGACGACACATTCACAGTCCTGAAAAGGTTAGAGACCTTGGACCTCCGGGATAATGCCCTGAAGACAATGAATTTTATACCAAGCATCTCTACTCTCTTCTTGGGTGGCAATAAACTGGCGACTTTCCAAGACGTCAGACTCACAGCGAACTACATCCAGTTATCGGAGAACAGGCTGGAGAGTCTGGACACTCTCTACTTCCTCCTCCAGGTCCCTCACCTCCGGACTCTCATTGCAAATCGAAACCGTTTCTCCCTTTGTACCCAAACTCGTGCCCCTTCAGAGAGTCTCAGCCTTGAACAGCTTCTCCTGGGAGAAAATATGTTGCAGCTTGCCTGGGAGACCGGGTCCTGTTGGGATGTTTTCAAGGGGCTCTCCCACCTCCAGGTCCTGTACTTGAATGAAAACTACCTGAGTTTCCTTCCGCCAGGAGTATTTCGCCATCTGGTTGCATTAAGGGGACTCAGCCTCAGCTTCAACAGGCTGAGTGTGCTTTCTCCTGGCGACCTACCCCCTAATTTAGAGAGGCTGGATGTGTCCCGGAACCAGCTCCTCGCTCCTGATCCTACTGTATTCGCATCACTTAGCATCGTGGACCTAAGCCACAACAAGTTCATCTGTGAGTGTGAACTTAGCACCTTCATCAGGTGGCTCAACCAAACCGATGTCGCCATATTTGGGTCTCACGCAGACATGTACTGCACGTACCCCGACTCGCTGTCCGGGACGTCCCTTTACTCTCTGTCCACAGAGGGCTGTGATGAAGAGGAAAGCTTACAGTCCCTAAAGTTTTCCCTTTTCATCTTATTCACTGTCACTTTGACGCTGTTCCTTGTGACTGTCGTCGTAGTCACGAAGCTCCGGGGCGCTTGTTTCTCCTGTTACAAGACAGCCCGGAGATGGGTGTTCAAGGACCAAGGCAACACGAGAGAATATGACACATACACATACGATGCCTACTTGTGCTTCAGTGGCAAAGACTTCGAGTGGGTGCAGAATGCTTTGCTAAAACACCTGGACGCTCAGTACAGCGACCAGAACAGATTGCACCTGTGCTTTGAAGAAAGAGACTTTACGCCGGGGGAAAACCACGTCGCCAACATCCATGACGCCGTGTGGAGCAGCAGGAAGACTGTCTGCCTTGTGAGCAGACACTTCCTTAGAGATGGCTGGTGCCTGGAAGCCTTTAGCTACGCCCAGAGCAGGGGCCTGGCTGCCCTAGACAGCGCCCTCATCGTGGTGGTGGTCGGGTCCCTGTCTCAGTACCAGCTGATGAAACACGAGTCCATCAGAGGGTTTGTACAGAAACGGCAGTACCTGCGGTGGCCCGAGGATCTCCAGGACATTGGCTGGTTTCTTAATAAACTCTCTCAACACATACTGAAAAAAGGAAAGGAAAAGAAGAAAGACAGTAGTAGCATTCCGTTGCAAGCTGTAGCAACCAACTAACTCCCAGTCAAAGGAGTTGTTTTCAACTGATCTTGAGCCACAGATAACTCTCCACCTCTCATTTGCCCATTTGGGGGGTCCTTTTTGAAGTTTCTTTTCTCTACTATGAAAAAAAACCATAAAGCTCTTGATTTGCATAGCAACACTCCATGGATTTTCTTTCAGACTCAGTAATACCGTTCTCTCCTAGTGCATCAGCTACAAAATATTTCCTGGTCGTGAGAAGGTGTGCCTTCCCGCAGAGGACAGGTACCCTTTCTCCAGCGTTCAGCTCCAGAAGGCTCTGGCCAGTGACTCTGAGCCCTCTGCCGCACTCCGCAGGGCAACACTAGGTAGAAAACAAACAGAAAAAGAGACATGTTTCCTACTTCCGCCATGGGAAAAGCGTCCTTGCTGGGTCAAGGTCATGCTCAGTCTCAGGGATGAGAGGTGGCACCAAAGAAGCCGGGATGAGAATAACTAGATCTCTACCTGTGCGTACCTTTGGCTCCTTCACACGGAACCCTAGAGGTCCACGAACCTTCTTTTTGGCAGGTAACCTTTCATTCAGCCTCACACTGAAGACCTTCCATGATTCAGCACCAACCTACCTCAGCTTTATTTCTTTGTTTTTTTTTTAATCATTTATCAGTCACTCAGTCTCTTGCAGAAAGGACTGAGCCTTGGGACCCAGATCCTGGTTTGAGTTCTGATGCTGTTGCTCATTCGCTCGATGGCCTTGAGCCTGTGGCACAGCCCTGACGGGCCTCAGTGTTTTCACCTGTGGGCATGTCGTATCTGCCTCATCGAGTTGCTGTGAAGATTGGATGGGCAGGGGTTGCCGGGGCTTCTCAGGCCTTGTCCTTAGCTGCCCCGGTGGCCACAGGAGGGTGCCAACATGCAGGGGCCTCCAGGACAGAGTCAGAATTTCTTTGAGGTTGTATTTGTTTGATCATAAAAGAAACCTATGCATATTGTGCATTCTGCTTCATTATTTTCTTGTTCATTTTAACATAGAAATGGCTTTCTGAAATTAAGGAAATTTAAAGCAAGGAAGGTTTGCAGAAATTGCCCATGGCTTCACGAACAGCCTCTTCCAAGTCCAGCGGGACCTCAAGATAGTTGCTGCGGTGTGAGGAGGCCCCCTAGGCCTGGGACTCAGCTGTCCAAAATGTCAGCCCCCTCCCCTCACTGTGCCCCCTTATCCAAAGTTCTCTGACACACACACTGGCTATTCCCATCTCAGCCTCCTTGGGCCCCTTGGATGCATGAGACTGAGCTTGCCCTGCATGAGATTGAGCTTGCCCTGCACGTGCTGATATTATGTTTGAACAACAGTGTTGCCATTAGCCCTGTCCATAAGCACAGAACATACACACACCCTAGTCTACCCTTCCTTCTAGAATGTTTTCCCATCTCTGCACATCCATCCTACCTGTTCTTCAAAACCTAGCCCACCAAGCCTCCTGGGATCCCTCCCACCCCAAGTCCTCTCTCCATTCTATGCAAACTCTTAGCCCCTTAGGTATTTGTTTAAAACAAGCTCTACTTCCTGCCTCCTGTGAGAGTGTGAGGCTGTTTGGCCACCCACCGCCGTGGACTATATGCTCCCTGAGGAAAGACCCTTTCTGCTGTGCCCCACTCCCAGCATCTGGAATTCTTTCCGAGGCCATTTTTGCAAGTCCCACTTCACAAGAGTCGCTGCATGTATGGCAAGAGCAGAGATTACCGGTGCTGCGTGGGGATGTGGGTACCAGCAGGTAGGCTGAGGGGCTGCTTGCTAAGCAGCTGCTCCTGGTTTCCACTTCATGGCAATTTTGAGTCAGTAAGTGGATAGATTCCATGGAGCATGGTCCTTCGGCGTCATTCCTCCATTGCAGGGACCACTACTATTCAGTCTAAGAATGGTGGCAGCTTGCTGTATTTGAACTTGAGACTGTTCTGGAAAATCTAGAGTGTCATTCGGGTTGCTGAAAACTTCAGAGAGAGTCCTGCTCACCACCCCAAATGCAACCAAATTGGAACATTTCTTATCAGCTGCTTGAATTGCAGAGACTAATACTTAGATAGACCTGATAGAATACAAATTAAACATGGTCGAAAGTTTGAAATTATGAAATAACTCTATTGAGAGGGTAGGAGAATATAAAGTACGTGTGTAGAGCAGATAAGTGCTCTCCTACCACAAGACAAAGTCAAGATAAAGTGTCTAGGGTGTTAAGTCAAGAAAAGGCATTCTGAGTGCACACTGAGAAATATGAAATACCAGCAAAAGAACTACATGAATTAATGGTGATTGCCAGAGGGATTTGTGCCCAATTCTTGTATTGGAAACACTGAGAAAAGCAGGAGAAACTATTTTTTAAATCTGTTGAAAGGCATTGGAGATCTAAAAGGCAGTCAAGAGGGCCAAGAAACACGGGAAGAAGGAAATCAAGAAAGATGACTGCATTTAAAGCAAGACCTTTTGCCCTGGCCCATGTGGCACAGTTGATTGGATACCATCCCTTGTTCTGTAGATCGAAAGGTCACCAGTTCGATTTCCAGTCAGGGCATAAGCCTGGGTTATGAGTCTGGTCCCCAGTTGGGGTGTGTGTGAAAGGAAACCAATCAACATTTCTATATCATATCCATATTTCTTTCCCTCTCTTTCTCCCTCCCTTCCTCTCTCTAAAAATAAGAACTCCAAGCCTGACCTTCTATTCATCAAAAAATGCCACCCCAAAATGGACAAGAATATTAAGAATTTCCCAAAAGGATACCCAGTGTCCAAAAGCGAATGAAAAGATATTCAACCTCCTTTAGTCATTGGAGAAATGCAAATTAAAACCACACTCTGATACTTCCGGCCCCCACCACACACAGAATGGGCAAAATAAAAATGCCTGGCAGTATCAAGTATTAGCAAGGATGTGGGCAATTAAAACGTTAACTATGTGATGAGTGAGCATGTAAATTGATGTAACTTTGAAAAACAGGTGTTTGTCATCTGCTGGATCTGAGCCCACACGTGCCCCACGGCCTGCAGTTCAGTTCATAGGTGTGTCCACAGCAGAGAGCCACGCTCACACGCCCCAGAAGACGGACGTGGTTAGGGCAGCGTTATTTCCAGTAGCCAACACTGGAAACAAACCACATGTCCATCAACCACAAAATGGATACATAAGTTATGGTCATTGCAGCCTGCATAGTAATGGCAATTAACCAATTACAATGACACGCAACAACATGAGTAAGTCTCCCAAAGAAGCAAGGCCTAACTTTTACAAACTGAGTGGCTCCATTTTTAGACATTTCAAAAAGGCAAAGCTCATCGGTAATGACCATGAGGAGCACAGTCACCTTGGGTAAGAAAGGTGGGAAGTGTTGGGGTTGCGGGGGGGGGGGGGGGGGCGGACTTCTGACCTGCCGGTCCCGTTCCACCTCCTGACCGGATGATGATCACTCGGGTGAGCGTGCACATTGTGACAACACATTTTATCTGTTGTCAATTAATCTGTGTCAATTAATTTGTTCACTTTTCTGTATGGTACGACTTTGCAATTGAAAACAAATTTTAAGAAGGAGACGGTTGGTTCTTTTTTTTTAATTAAAGGAATAAAAGACGTGTGGTAGACCCATTCATGGAGAGCTGAGGAGACATCCTCCTCCCAAATGCCCTCCCCTTGTTAGGGATGGCGTCTGCTCTGGGCGTGCTCCTCGCTAGCCCCGACCAAAGGAGAACGCACAGTGAGTGTGCTGAGGGCGCCTGGAAGGACCGCAGGAGGCTGGGGCGGGCCGGGGGAGTGTAAGCTTTCATTAGGAGTCAATGGTATTACCGAAGGGTTAACTCTGTCTGCATTTCATGAGCACTTTAATAATCACAAAAATAAATAATATGCACATTCATAAAGGAGAGTTAACTTCTGCCCTTGGCAGAAAGAGAACACGCCAAAAAATTTTAAATTAAACCATCACCAAAGGAAAGTGACATTATTATTTCCATAGGTGATTTTATTTTTCTTAAGTGTAAAGGAACTTTTCATCTGTTTTACTTAGCAGTTAAACATCTCATTTCTGCACCACCACAATACCTTCCATTATGTGGACTTCTTAAGAAAGTCAACGCTCTTCTTTGACAGACAACGCCGTGGAAGGCCCACGCTCAGAGTACCCTGGTCCTCGAAGGCACACAGTCCAGGCTCGATGACAAGGCAGCTTTATTCCCGAGTCTTGGGGACCTGGTCCACTGGGCTGGAAATCTTGTGTTCCCCTGACCCCACTCCCAGGTCGAGTAGCTTACCTCCACAAGGCCTTGTTTTTCTGTCTCCTCTCACTGAAATGTGATAAAACTAGTGACGTCATGTCTCCTCAGGCCCTCGGCCCCTTCAGGAAGCAGGTGCCTTGGCAGCGTGGAGGCTGGAGCATTTTTTTTTTTTTGCCGTGCTGACCTGGGTTTGCTGCTCAAGGAGCCCTCTGGGCCTAACGCTCGCGGCCGCTTTCTCATTTTTTCCAATGACCTTGACCGTGAATTGGCTCCCCACTTGTTCCCTGTCTGCAGCTGTGTTATGGGACCAGCGTCTCCAGGCCCGTGGGTCGTGCCAAGCCTGCAGGGGTTTGCAAACATAAGTCGCCAGTGTTCCTGCGTGCTGGCACGTGAGGAGCAAGAGAGCCTGTTTGGAGAGGGAACAGGGATGGAGCAGAGGTGCATCTGAGGAAGGCAGAGCCTCAGGCTTAGGTGTCAAACAAAGGAGGGAGAGTCAGTGAGGGACGCACTGGCTGGTGAAGGTGCCACTTCTAGCCTTGCTGAGGCTGAAGTCCCCAAATGAGTGGGGGACAGGAGCTCCCGGGGACATCCATGGAAAACTCTCTGGCCTCCGAATCAGAAAACTCAAGTTGTCACCCTGGCCAACTCTTGTTTAACTGATTGGAGATTCCGGTTTGGGGGATTTTGTTGGTGGTGGTGGTTTCTCCCCAGAACTGAAAGGTCTGTGAGACAGCGGAGTAGCTCTAACACCAAATAAATGCCCTTCAACACCCGGGGGCGCACAGGGGGGAGGCCGCATCGCTTCCATCGACCGTCCAGGTTTCCCTGAGTTCCAGGGGTCCGCCTTCAGGTCCTCTGAGCTGGACACTCTGTTCCTTGTTCCTGGGGTGCATCTGGCCTTGTCCAGGCCACGCCCCCGGAAATCTGACCAGGAAATCCCCGTGCTGTTTTCCTTAAACAAGTGATAGATGGACAGATCTGAAGGGAGTGCTTCGAGGTGCTTTGACAGTCGTCTCCACCCACGTGACCACCACCTCAGTCAACCGGAGAGGGTTCCCATCACTCCGGAAAGTCTCCCTTCACCTTTCTGCCCAGAATACCCACCGCTGCCCCAACTCAGATAACTGTTGCCGTGATTTCCATCAGTTTTGCTTGTTCCAGAACTTCACACAAATGGCATCATGCCATCTTTGGCATCTGGCTCCTTTGACTTTTGGTTTTTTTGAGATTCTTCGAAGTGTCGCATCTGTCAGCGGCTTGTCCCTTCTCGTTGCCTTGTGTGGATCGACTGCAACTTCTGTATCTGATCTCCTGTTGAGGTCTGGTGTTTCCAACAAACTGGGGTGCTTCCAGCTAGTAGCTACTACAAAAAAAGGTACAGATATTTTGTTGATAGGTATTCATTTCTCTTGGGTAAATATCTGAGAGGAAAACTGCCAGGACATCGGGTAAGTGTATGTTTTACGTTGAGAGGAACGCCCCAGCGGTTATAACATTTTATGCTTCTACTGAGTAAGAGGTCCCAGTTGCTCCACATCCTCGCCAGCACTTGCAATGGGCAGCCTTTTGCATTTTAGCCTCATACGTGGGTGTGAAGTCCTATCTCCTAGTGATTTTCATGTGCATTTTCCTAATGATTACTATTTGAATATCATTCCACGTGCTTGTTATCCATTTGCATATATGCTTTCACGAAGTGTTCATTCAAGTCTCACACCCAGTGAAAATGGGTCTCTTTTTATCATTAACGTCCAGGCATGTTGTATATGTTCTAAGCAGAAGTCTTTGTCAGGCACATGTATTACGAGCATTTTCTCACAGTATACAGCTGGCCTCTTCGTTTTATCAACAGTGTCTTCAGTGACCAAAAATCTTTAATTTTGATGAAGTCCACCTTGTTGATTTATTTTATGGTGGGTGTTCTTGTGTGCTGCCTAAGGAATGTTTGCCTGTACTGAGAACGGGGTGGGGGATATTCTTCTATGTTTTCTTCTAGGGGCTTTCTAGTTTTAACTTTCATCGTTAAATCTGTGGTCCCCACCCTGCCTCGGGGATTCTCTGCACACAGCCGTAAGGAGCAGTTTCCCACAAGACCGCCCCAGCGGAGACAGACAAAAATGCTCAGCAGGAGGATTTCTTTGCCACCTCAACCCTCTTCCTTCTGAAGGGCAGGGAAGAGCTAGGAGCTGCAGCATCAGGCTGAATGTCCAGAAAGCTGCCGGCAGCCTCTTCGTCCACCAAAGAGGAGGGACAGAGTTGAGGCTGGGCCCTTTCTGTCGCCCCGCCCCCGGCTAAGGCATTTACCTAAGTGGGATCACCGGAACCACACAACAGGATCAGGCGGCGAGTGAGCCCCGCCCTCCTCCTGGGCACCCCATCCCTCAAGGATCTTCCACTCTACAGAGAAGGAGGCTCGAATTCAGAGTGAGAAAGCAACTGGCCAGCTAGTGGGTGATTCCAGTGTGGGCTTTTCTGGCTCTTTGCATCTCCTCACTGGGCCACTGCTGTGCCCCCCCTCTCCCTGGTGTCTTGCTCAGTGAGGTTGCCCTCTTTACTGGCACCCACCTATTATCGCTTCACTGCCAACATCCATTGCCCGGTCCAGCAGACCACAGGAGGAGACCTGCTCTTGGAGCTGTCTCAGTCAGGATTCGGCTGAGAAAACAGGAGCCACACCATGTGTTCCGAGTTTCAGTTTAGAGAATCGGGGATTATTAGAAGACCTGGGAAAGTGAAGGTCAAGGGTGCCAACACCTAAGACCTCAGCCTGCGACACTCAGGCAGATAGACCCTGGCAGTACATGGTCAAGAAGTCAATTGTCGCCCTGGCAGGTGTGGCTTGGTGGCTTGGACATTGTCTCACAAAACGAAAGGCCACACGTTTGATTCCCAGGCAGGGTGCAGGCCTGGATTGCGGGTTCGGTCCCTGGTCACGTGCAAATGGCAACCACTTGATGTATCTCATGTCAATATTTCTCTCCCTCCCTCCCTTCCCCTCTCTCTAAAAATAAATAAATAAAATCTCTTTTTATAAAAGGAAAAAATGTGAGTCATCATGTTCCTTCAACATTCGTGCAGTTACGTCCTGGCCCCCAGGACTTCGGAATGCACCCTTATTTGGAAAGTGGGTCCTGGCAGAGAGCTTCGGAGGGCAGCAGCGGGTGGGAGTCTCGCAGGACGCTGGGGTTCGTTTCCTCCACGGCCGCAGATGTTAGGTCCATTTTCATTAGTTATGCAAAGCAGGCAGCTCTAAATGGGTAAAAACTATACTCATCGGGGCTATATTTATTTAAAGCAACTGGATGTGTGAAAAACAGCCTGTGGGCTGGCGGGCTTGGAGCTAATGGTCCCAGCCCACTAGGAAGCAGCGAATGACCGTGAGGCCGGGGCAGAGGGACCATTCTCATCCCATGTACACAAAGCTCCCCGAGGAAAACCGCAGACAGGACGCAGGGCCTGTGTGCCGGGGCCCCTCCGACGCTCACGGTCTCTGCCGCCACGGGGACGCAGACGAGCCCCCTGGCTGCCCCAGAAGGGCCGCAGACTGTTGCCCTGGCTGCCCCGGGACACAGGGTACGTGCCCACCCAGGGCAGGAAGAGCAGCAGCAGAAGCAGCAAGCAGCACCGAGGTACCTCCACTGACCTGGGAAGCCAGATATGAAGAGGGGGAAACTCAGACTTTCCAGAGCTGGCTGCTCCCCTGGGTCAGTGAAAACCACTGAAGCTGCTTTGCATGGAGGCCTCTTAATCCATCCCTTTCAGCACCCAACAAATTTATTCACAGATGAGCTGATGTCTTGTTTTATGGGTTTTTAGGAAACCCTCTTCATCAATGTTTTCAAAGAATAGTGTGTGTGTTTCATCTCGTTTAAAGTTTCAGCTGGGAACATGAAGCCACAGAGATTCGTAATGGAAAGAAACGTTCACTCATAATAATCGAGGTGTGGAGGGAACGGGTGGCGGATCTGTCACCTGTTTTATATATGTCACCTGTGGCATAATTGACATCACAGGGAACACTGAGGAATTCTTTCTCCCCACAGCTCCCTCCTCATTCATTACACTTCACGTTCATGGAAATGTTTTCCCCTTGAAGTGTTGCACAATCCAAGTCAGTCTGGAGTGAATCTTCTGTGGGGGAAGGCGGACACACACACACACACACTTTCTCCTTTAACAGAGAGGAAGGAGAAGACACTGCCCCACTTTTACGCTTGCACAAGTCCTGCACGGTGGTGGCTCCAAGCCCCGCGAGGCTGGGGCCGACATCTGTGAAGAGGCGAACCCCCCCAGCCAGGAGGGAAAAGGCCGCAGACGTCACAGAAGTTGAACAGCCTGCGCATGAGCCCACGGAGGGAACATGTCCCACCCAGACTCTCAGCAAACCTCGTTACAGGAGCCCCGCTGAACAGCTTCAGGGCTGTTGCCAACGGCCCTTTCTTTTCACGAAACACAAGTCTGAAAAGAAAAGATGAAGGCGAAGGAAGAGCAAACAGCAAAGCGCCGTGGGAAGGTGACAAATTCCTGAGCCTGAGCTCCGGAGTCCTCAGCTCCCACAGACACCGTAGCAGACTCTGGAGACAACCGCCAGAGTTTTTCCGGGCTGAGTTAAAACCTGCATTTGAAGGCACCAAAACACCGAAATCCCAGGCACCAGCGAGAGGCTGAATACTGCACCCTGAAAGCAGTAGGGAAGGAGACGCGCAGATCAGATTCCCCGAAGCACATGGAAAATGTTGAATACGGCGGGTCTCCCCTTTAAAAATGGCTCCGCAATGGGCCAGGACAGGACTGTGACAACAAGGACAAAAGTCAGACTTCTCCTGGTTAGTTGGTGAGGGATGCACGGGTCCCCCCACACTCCCAACACGAGGGCAGAGAGACCTTTTCCTTACGCATAGGGTTCAGGGTGAGCTACACCCTGAGGATGGGAGGGGCCAAGCAGTAAATGCAGCATGACATCTGGAATCAGAGGACACAAGTTCAGAGCCTGGCTCTGATGATTGCTTGGGCTCTCCAGGTCTGAGTTTTTCCTGTGCAAGGCTGTTGGGAGGCCTGGCACATAGTACATGTTCAATAAACAGAGCTTCTGGTAGGGGTAACGGGAGTCCAGGCCCCAGAGCCACATATTCTGCCTCTGCTGTGTAACTTCTCGCACTCCAAGCAGTCTCAGCTTCTTCGAGCCTCAGTGTTCTCGTCTGTAAAATGGGCATGACAACCATGACTGCACCTACTCTCTTTAAAGTATGTTCGTTGCTCCCCCACATCCCTCAATGGTCCCTGGGGGAGCGCCCTCTCCCAGCACCAGGGATCAGTGAATTAATACCCGAAATAATTTGTAAGCGTCAAATGCTATAAAAAATGTTCGTTTATTTTTATTATCATTACAAGTCCCATGAAAACGTAATGTGGAGACCATGAGCAGACGCATTTATAGGAGTGCATGATGCGAGTGGGCCAGAACTGGCTTTCTCTCCCATCAGGCCCATGATGGGGCTCCCTTCTCCCGGTTTGAAGGTAGGCACCTGAGAATCACGGGGTCCTCTGAGGCCAGCATGCCCCAACCTGCACCACCTCCCCCACTCAGCGAGCTGTGGCCCTCAGTTACTGGTCATTGGTCTACTGGCCACACCACTGTCCTAGGCACCGACGGCTCTCAAGACTTGATTTCTCAGAGCAGCCTTGAAGGGGGTCCCCATGGTCCCCACACTGTCCCTCCCGCCTTTGTAATGTCCTGACTCTAGTTCCCCCTCCACGTCCCTCAGCTCACTACGTGGTCCTGCTCTGGCTTCGGATTGTACTTCCCCAGAGTGTGGTTGGGCAGTGGGTCTTCCCAGCGTGGCCGTAGGAAAAACCAATGCTGCCAGCACCTTGACCTTGGACTTTCAGCTTCCAGAACTGGGAGAGGATCTGTTTCTGCTGTTTAAGGAGCCCTGGCTATAGGCGGGAGGTGTCAGCTCGTCCTGCTCCTCGGAGAGGGGCCTGGTGTGTGTCCCAGCTACAGAAACAGCGAAGACAAGGGCCAGGAGACAGAACGTGTGGGCGGGCCAGCTCAGGGCCCTCTGGAAGGGTCAGTGACAGTGGCATCAGCCAACAAGGCGGGCAGGCTGCAGAAGTCCAATGTGAACTTGACTGCAATATTCTTTCCCTCTTTGTTCTGGAGGTTACGGGTAGAGGCTTCTGGGTTCCACAAAGCCCAGGTTTTAATCTGAATATTTTCACAGCCCTCATGCTGCCTCGGTGGTGCCTGTGACACTGCCCAGCCTCGTGCCCACACCCCCCTTCGGTGACATTCAGCTCTTTTATCTTGGCATGATTGTCTGGGTGGCCTCTCTCCCTTCAGACTTAGGTCCCTCCTGGGGTCTGATCGCATGTCACACAGCGGGGCAGGCCATGTGCTGGGGGGAGGGGTGGTGTTGAAAGGGTGAGAAGCCAGGACACCAACTGGAGCCCAGTTCTTCACCTATAAAGTGTGGCGGGTGGACCCAACAACCTCCCCAGTTTGAAAATTCAAAGGGTCTTGGAATAATTGTCACCTCTCCACTGAATAGGTATTCTGACACAAAGCAGGGCAAGGAGGGTGGGAAGTAGCCTCTTCTGGTCACTCTGGGACCCCCAGCAAGCCAATCCCAGGGGAAGCTTGGGCGTTCAGGGCGAGTTTCTTCCCTGTCTATGGATAGAATCATAAAGCAAACCCCAAGGAACTAAGGACTTCCCTCTGGGGTCTGTGCCATCGAGGAACCCGCCCCTACCCCCCAACCCAGAGGACCACCTGGAAAGAAAGGCTGGTTGGTCCATCAGCGTCATATCCAGGGGCCATTCTCCTGGTGGCCCCCAGGTGGCGCTGCAGGACCACAGCCCTGGGCCATCCTCTGCTCGGGCCTCTGGGGAGCCCTTCCTTGGGGAGGAGAAACCAATAGGCTGAAGCTTGAATTCCAGGCCTGACCCTCCCGGCACTCCAGCACCTTCTGGAGCCTTCCAAGTCATGCACTGAGAGGCATCTAGCATGTTCCCACCACCTGACGTCAGAAGTGACACAGTGTGGAGAGCCTGGCCGGGGGCATTCACACTGGGCCGGCACCCAGCCCATTGCCCTGCCCCTACCCTGCCCGTCCCTGTGCCCGGCAGACCGCCCCTCCCCGCGCCCCTGCTGCCTCCAGGAGCCCTACCAACGCCAAGTCCACAGACACCACGTCCACAGACACTCCAGCCGCAGGGGGGAAATCTTCCGAGAGTCTTCCGCTCACAGAAACAAGCAAACATAAAGAAAAACAAACAGCACAATCACCAAATAGACTGCACAGATGGAGCCTCCGGGCAGAGAAAACAGCTCACCCTCCACCCACGTCCCTTCTGTGATTCTGCCAGACTCTGGGGGACTCACACCCACATCCCCATGACACACACGCCATGACTTACACATCCACACATACCACAGCACACACACACCACACCCACACCCCATGACACATACTCAATGACTTATACATCCACACACACTACAGCAAACATACACCACACAACTCACACATCCACACACACACCACAGCAAACACACATGACACCCATACACACACCACACACACGCACCAAATACCACACAGTAAGTGACCTCCCCTGCCCTAACCCTGGGCTACTGAAGAGGGAGCATGTTCTGCCCTTGTCTCGCAGGAGGAGGGCCCGAGTGACCCAGGAACAGTGCTTTGTGGGCCCTGTGGCTTCCTTCCTGGAGGTCAGTGCCAGGAACCTCACCCGTGAGGCAGCCAGTGAGGGCAGAGGCCACGCGATCACTGAGGACAGTGAGTGGGCCAGACGGGTGCCATGTGAGGCCCGGGGTCAGGACCGCCTGGCCCCCAGGCCTCGCTGCTGCTCAGGGTAGCCAACGGGGTGTGTGAACCAGGCAGACAGTGTGGACAGAGAGGGAGGCCACCAGCCAGGAGAGGGAGGCCTGGGCCCATCCCTGTGCCCCGTGACGGTGGTAAAAGCAGATGTGAGATGCAGCAGCTGCCCAGCCACCCCGTGGGAACTCTGAGGCCAGCATCCTTCTCGCCATCTCAGCCCTAGGCCAAGCAGGGGCACTCGGTGGCTCCGTACAGATCATCCCTTGAAATTGCATCCCTCCCAGTCATGACGAAGTAGAAATGCTCAAAGCCACTTAGACCCAGCTCGGGGAGCCAGGGCAGGCAGACACCGGGACAGGCCAGGGACTGGCTTCGATGGATGGAGCCCCCGGAGCCCAGGTGCACAGTGGTCCCGTTCCTGGTCTGCCCCTCATGACCGTACTGCAGGTTCGCGTCTAGGGGCCTGCCCGGGGGAGAAACAGGCACTCAGGAGCTGAGGGAGCATCTGGTGGGCGCGGCGCTGTGTGTGTCCCGTCTTCTCTGGAGCAGCGACAGACATGACCTCATCCCTGATCTCTGGATCTGCCCTCCCTTCTCGCCTGGCTGTCCCCACCCCACCCCACCCCACCCCACGCTGCGTGGAGCCAGGGGGGCAGGGAGCACCTGGAAGGGCAGAGAGGGTGGCCCAGGGGTGTTCGTGGGAAAAAGTAGAATCTGTCCAGGCCCCTCCCCAAAGCCCCAGAATAAGGGGTCCCTGCCTGTCAGGGATGCTAGGTGGCCACTCGGGGCTGGGCTTGCTGTGCGGTGGTGCCTCGGGCCCCAGGACGGGTTGGCCCCACTCCCCCAGCCCTGCGTGCTGACCTTTGTGTCTAGCTTAGCGGCGCCTCTCTGTGGTTTTTGACCCCGTGTCTAGAGCCTTCTTGGGACAAGGACTCACTTATTTCAGGTTCTCAGAAGCCCTTCTGTGGGAATGTTCTTTTATAGAATAGCTGCTCAGTAAGCGAGAAGTTAAATGCAATAAAATGAATTCAGATTTCGTGGTGTGGGGCTAACAGGGCAGAACTTTGACCTTCCCTGAGACCCAGGAAGTGGAGTCCAGGCCAAGGCCTCATCCACACCAGGTCCTACGATCCACAACTGTGACCAGCAGATGCGGCGTGAGCCACAAGTGCCCACAGACGGCCACGAGGATGCCAGGGCACTTGTCTCCAGCCACCCTCTGGCTCTGCCGTGCGCTGGCGGGCTCCCTGTGGGCACCGAGGGTGCCACAGCACAGGATGGAGGGGGGAGATCTCTGAAACGGAGCACATCCCTGGTGCTGTGGTGGTGTCCGCTTACTCGGCTTATCGGGGCCTGCCTTCCTTTCCCAGGGGCTATTCCCAGTACACCCAACTCGTCCTCGAGACTGAAAACGAGGCTCTGGAAACCACAGGGGGAGGGAGGGAGGGAGGGAGGGAGAGGAACTCCGGGAGCCAGCGGCCGCTGCAAGTCCCGGATCTCCAAACCGGAAGGCTGGGCTTTCCTGTTTAGACATCACGTATGGCAGGAGGAAGTCAAGACCAAAGGAACAATAATAATTACATAACCCCATGATATGTTAACATCACTAGTATCAAAAATGACTCTGTTTGTGGAAGGCCTGCCAAGCCCGACGGGACGCAGCGTGACTGTGGGCTGCCATGGTCAGACGGTGAGCAGTGGCGTTCGGGACGCTTGACCCAGGTCGGGGGGTGGCACCCCTGAGGGATGCCCCTGGATGCTGAGGGACCCTCCAGCATGGGGGAGAATGCAAAGCAGTGTGGAGCAGTGGAAGGAGTCCGAGCTTTGCTGTCTGCCCAGGTTCAAATCCCGCCCCAGCTCATGCTTGGACTAGTTACTCAGCTTCTCTCCCTTGCAGCTTCCTCAGCCCCTGGATGAAGACAGCACCCAACTCACAGGTGCATGGACCGCCTGCACGCCTGAGCGTTTGGGAGCTACCTTAGAAACACACGGGCTAAAGGCTCGAGCTTTAGTTCATCTTGTGAAGAGAACGGTTGGACCAAAAAGGGGCCAAGGGGCTCAGCTTCCAGTGGGAGAAGAGACCTCGTATGGGGGTGAGATGTCCCAGGCCTGATCAGTTGTCCTTGTGAGCTGATGGGTGGCACCAGCAAGACCTCCGTGCCCTTAGTCAATGCCAACAAGGCAGCCTCTGTGCTCACACAGCCCCTCAGTGGGTGCCCCATGCAACTCCCTCCACGTGTGTCGGTGGAGGGCTGAGTCCACACTAGACAACGTGCCTGGACATACGAAGGAAACCGGGAAAAGACAATGTGAATGTTTCCCAGGAAACCAACACTCCTGGGGAGAACAGTCTCCCAGTTCTTCCTTATCGACCGAGAGTGGGCCCTCCAACTGAGTTTAAATTCGTAGGGTACCGGAGGAAGCTCCTCTCCGACGCCGAAAGGCACTTCCAAGTGCGAGGCTTGCACGTGGAGATTTTGTGTGATCGCTGTGTCGCAGCTCTTTTAGGATGCTTCGCCTCCAACCGGGTTAATGGGAAGAACGGACAAAGGAACCGAGGCCCAGTCACAGGAAGAGCACGTCACAAGCTCACACAGATAATGTGCAAAATCCGAAAGCGACTCAATCTGTCCAATGGAATCAAGTTCTGCTCAAGTTCTGCAAATTGGTTCCGTGGGCTGTCTTGTCTTCTCCTCCAAGGCTTGTTTCGAGTCAACTGTGTCTGATATCTTCATGAGAGACCATTAAGTTATCAAGTTGTGTTCTCAAACCTAACACGGCTGGAGCAAAAAATAAATATACGTAAAAGCTAACAGTTGAGCTGTGAGTTTCAACATGCTGCTTATGAACTAAGAGCCTTTGTACTGGGCATGCACTTCCCGTTTGCCGGCTGCTGGTGGACACGCTGCATCCACACCCCGGCCCGTGTCCAGACATGTCACCCAGGCCCTGCACAGCCCATGACTGTGTTGTCATGCGCTGTCTTCTCAAGACCACAGAAAGCAAACGATCTGTTTCTAAAGAAAGAAGTGACCATGGAGAAGGGGTTATGGGCACTTGCCCCGCCTGTGGCTGAGGTCACCAGGTACTGTCCTCCCCCCAGGCTCAAGGTCCCCTCTGGTCACTCAGGGTCCTCTCCGCCCTCCCCCACACATACGCACACCCTCCCAGACCCAGCAAACCAACAGCTTCTTTCAACACACGAGCAGCCTCTCCTAAGCCAGGAAGTTTGCTCTCTGTCCGCTTCTATTTTGGGAGTTTGGACTCAGCCCTGGAATTTTACAAGCCTGGGAGGAATTGGCTGGGGCTCGGCACTTCGCTTTGCCCCTGCCTCCCCTCCTCACAACGCCCCTGTCCTCGGCATCCCCAGGACAGAGGCCCGATGTCCCAGGGGCAGCAGGCAGACTGCAGGAAAGCCAGCGCCCCCAGCAGGCAGACAGGAGGGATGCAGGAACAGGGACCACAGCCTGGTGGGGGGAAGCGGCCCCTTCCAGAGGACCCCTGTGCGGGGAGAGGCTAAACACTTTGTGTAGGCAAAGCATATGATCTGGACTAGAATATCTGAGAAGATTCCCTTAGCAGGCATTAGGGCCAAATAGACTAACTTTCTCAGAAAGCGGACTCCTGACTGTGAAGATAAACTGCATCTTGACGATTTGTTTATTACCTGGCTCCTGGCTAGCCTGTGGTTTTTGTCGATGCTGGGAATTTTGTCTTATTCGCTGTTCTATGGCCAGCACATAGGAAGAAAGGAAGGAGGGAGGGAGGGAGGGAGGGAGGGAGGAAGGAAGTAGCCTACCCCTTTGATGCTGCCCCATAGCTATATATATGCCCAGGGACACTGCAGACCAAGGGAAAGAATGGGGTGGCTCCGTGCGAATCAACCCGTCTACCAAAACTTTGGGGATAAAAGTCTAGCCTCTACTGACCGAAAACCCAAGGGCACCATCTTCACACTCTCACTTCAGTGCTTCAGATCCTAGCAAGGGAAGAATGGCTGCAACAGCAAAGACTCAGACGAGACATAAAGAAGAACTTCCAGTTACTCCCCTAACGCCGGCTGTGTGGCGACACACAGTCATCACTGCTGGGTCCCTGTGGCAACTTCAAAGATGTCTAACGGTGGACCCCCATTACAAGAGCCACGAGTCAAACTCGTAGAACCCAAGTATTTCCAGCAATCTCAGATTCAACATGACTTATGTTCTCCTTGGCCAGACTCAGAATTTTAGAGCTTAGAGCAGGGCTTCTCCTCAGCACCACTGGCTCTTGGAGTCACACATGCATTTGTAGTGGGGGCATCCTGTGTCCTGCAGCACCCCTTGGGGACCCGCCAAGCACAACTCATAATCAAAGCTTTTTCAAGCTCTTTCAGCCCTGGCCTGATGCCATCTAACATTCAAGTGCCCATCTCCTGGCTCTGCTTCTGAGCTGAAAGACTACCTCCTAACTGTCCCTCACCCCCTTCCCCCCAAGCAGCCTCGCTACAGGGAGAGAACTCAGCTGACCCTTCGGTGAGTGACGGTTTCATTCTGGTCGAGACATCGGCCCCTGTGAGTCTGGCTAATGGGAGTTTGCCTCGAGGGACAGACCCATGCTTGGGGGGGCAGATGGCAAAGTTTCCGGGCACATGAGGCTGGCAGCCAGACCGTGGGATTGTCAGGGTCATCGAGAGGAGGCCCCCGAGGGCCTTTCTTGAGCTCATCCCTCCTTGTCGCTTCATGCCTCCACAAGCTGACCCCAGGGGTGCCACACCTATGAGACAATGTGGAGCCACTCAGACTGCTGTGGGGCAGCCTCATGAGTGCGCGTGGACGGCCCCAGAGCACTCACGCTCCGAAGCCCTGGGCCTGCGTGGACAGACAGCATCCGGACTGTGCCCCGCGGGGGGTCAACAGGTGTGTTTTTTCCTGAGCAGAGCACTAATAAGTGCCCGACTCGGAGCTTTCAGAAAACCCAGAAGGTTAATTAGAAGGAGAACGTGCTTCCAAAGACTCGAAAACTGTGAGGACGAGACAATTAAGTTTATCGGCCTCCCTGTTTTGGTACTCAATAAAAGTGTTTTTAATTCAATTACTTCTAATTCTCTGTCTATCGACTCCAGAAAAAGGGAGTTTTGCAATAATTAACTTGTTGAAAAACAAATAAAATTTCAGCCAACACCTGAGCCCAAAACAGGTGAATCTGAGGAGGGCGGACAGTGCGTTTCTGCAGTGGCTGTGCTCAGAGCTGGCTCCTCCCCCACTCGAGTGCCGAGGGCCAAGGATGTCGATCCAGTGGCAACTGCGTCACAGTTTTCTCTCTGTTGCTCAAGGTCGGCTCAGTAAGTGACCGGTGTTGACTTCCGCTGGTGCTTGGACCTCAGTCAGATTCTCTGGGCATGAATGATTTTATAAATCTGCATCTATGGAGTTCTGTTTCCTATACAAAAATCTTCCATGCTTCTTCCAACATGTAGCGCTGTATTGCCCCTTCTCCGTCCCCTTGGAACTCCATCCTCCACAGGACAACATCTCAACCCAGGCCACACTCCCACCCGTGTCCCAGATCCCCCTCCACCGAGAGGCAAAGGCACCAGGAGAGGAAACAGGCTGGGAGCGTGGGGCCTTCCCGTCACCTGCAGGTGCTGCTTATTCCCACAGTGGAGTATTTAACAGTGTCAGAACTGAGCGACCTTTGTCCGCATGGTAAGAGCAAGGCGGAGGGATTCTTCCATCCACCACCTGTCCCCATTCTCACGTGTCCCCAAGAAGATGGCATGGACCAGAGGGTGCATCCCATCCTCCGTGAGGTCCGCCCCTTGCCCCAGGATCAGGACATTCCTAGCTGGACTCTACACCAGACAAGCAGGCACTGCTGGCCCTGCCCCAGCTGAGGGGCAGGTGCAGCATGGCTGACCTTTGCAGCCGACTCACCGAGCGGCAGGCTGGTGTGATGGCAGAAGATTCGAGAGTGAACTGCAGTCCATTGTCAGCCCTGAGGGTTCCAGCCTGGGGTGAAGGCCAGAGCCAGGGTGAGGGTGGGAACCAAGCCAGCCAGCTCTGAAGGAAGAGGTGGAGGCAGGGTCACGAGAGGGCGTGGGGGTCCCAGAGACCCTCCAGGCCATCTGGGGGCACTTCCTGGGAAGACAAGCAGGACGGGCACCAAACCAGGTCCTCCTGTGCCATCGCCCAGACCAGGAGCAGCCTGCGGTGAACCAAGCCTGGGAGAGGCTGTTTCGACAACCGTCCGCTGCCTGGAAAGCTGCCCCGCGTCTGCTTCCTTTCTGCTCATCTTCAAGCTGCCGCTGCCCGTGTTTCTTCTCCAACCATGTTACGAGCCTCTGAACAGCCGAGAACATGTTTTATTCATCTTAACGCCAGCCACTCGATAAACGTTTGTTGTGCCATAATAATTACAGTAATTACATTAATAAAAAAGAAAAAGACGGACCACCTCCCAAGCACCAGGCGCTGGGCGGGATCGCACTGCATTCTCCAACAGTCTGAGGCTGTAGATGTCAGCATCTCCAAAGATGAGAAAATTGGGCATCCAAGAGGTTAAGTAAGTGGCCAGTGTCCTCCAGGCGGTGAGTGGCAGAGCCCAGCTTTTAACCCAATGTGTTCCAGGGCTTACCTGGCAAAGGGATCACACTGCCAGCTCCGGGCACCAGGACAAGGAAGCAGGCTGTTGGGGAGGTAAGAGGGCAGTCAGAGAGAGGCAGGAATGCAGATGTCCTCCTGCTGCAGAAACATCCAGATGCTGCACTGAACACAGAGCCGATGGGCGTGCTCCCGTCCCAGGCCTTCCTGAACTGCCTGGGCTGGGCCACTCACCAGCCTCTTGGAAGCCACAGGTTGCCCTTTACCTTTACGAAGACCACTGCACACCTGGAAAGGCAGGGGACTGAGAGGCCCCAGGTCTTGCAGCGCCACTCACCCAGCCTTGTGAGAGGGGAGTTGGCCATCCCTGGGGAGCCCTCAAAAGGGAGAACCTCAGTTCCTGGGGACCCATTGTGGAAATAAGAGAATGACCTGCGTGCAAGGTGGGCCTCCAGCTTATTTTAATTCTGCACTCCCGGAATGTGAGCCAGGCACAGGGACAGAGAGCCCTGCAGCTCATGACAGCGCCCTGGGGTTAGCAGCCAGGGCCTGCCCGGGCCGCACACGTCCCGCATGATCCCTGAAAGTCCAGACCCTGTACGTGGGTTTCCATCCCCACATGACAGAGGAGGCAGCTGCACCACAAAGACCTTGCAAGGTCACGCAGCTCCTGTCTGGACCTCAGGTGCAGCTCACCCGTCACCCCGCACTCTTCTGGGACAAACCACAGAGGTGTGTGGACTCGGGGCTGGCACTAGAAAGGTCCCCTGAGGCTGTCCCACCCCCACCTGCACAGGAGTCCCCTGGGCATTGGACTCAGAGGCACCGCTGACCCCCCTCCCTTGCTTAAGTGCCTTCATCCTGCACAACCCCCACCCTACAAGCCAGCCCACACCCCTTTGGATGGCTGCACTAGAACAAGGCTGTCCTCCCTCACTCATTCGGGGCAGGGCTCCCCTGAGTCTGAGGTGACTGCCACTTTACAGCTCAGGCCAGACCACAAAGCTCTGCGGCAACAGGGGGACAGGCCCCAGTGACTGCCCCGCAGGCCCTGTTTACTCCTATGAGAGACACGCGCTGAGGGCAGGCACCCTGTGACGGATGTCTCACCCTGGAGGGGGCTCCTGGCCCAGCGCGCGGCCTTGGACCAGAAACTTCCCTCGAAGTCATGAAATCTTAGAGGAACACTCGCATGTGTACCCAAAAGGCACACGTTGAAGACTATGTCCCAAAACGCTGTTTGCACCAGGAGGAAACAGAAAAACTAGAAACCGGAAATGATCATGAGTACTAATAACGGTAATATTTCCACTGATAAGGAATAATTAAATCTTGGTGTGTCTACATCACGGACAGGGTGTGGCTGTAAGAAAGGATGAGGTGATTCCATTGTACTAAAGTACGATCTCTCGGGTGTAGTTTAAGCAACAAACAGTCTATTTCAGAATAAGAGTATCGCCCCATTTGCATGAACAGCTTTATAAAGTGGAATGCACGTTTCTGTGCACTGCGTGTGTGCATGGAAAAAGACCTGACCATAGTGTGGTCTCTGGGCAGAAGGGAAGATTGGTGGAGGTCAAAGGGGAACTTCGTCTTTCTGTGTCATACTGGACTGTTTCCAAGCACGAACACAATAAAAATAACTGACAAAGAATATCAGTGACCCAGGACCGGGGGAGATGCTTGGATCTGAGGTCAGCAGAGTACATGATGTTCGCCGTGCTCTGTCCCCGCCCCACTGCGTCACGTGGGGGTCAGGATCGGGGACCCCCCTCCCCACACTGGGTGGTCTAAGTGTAGAAGCCCCAGTGTGCACAGTGCTGGTACCAGCGGCCTTGGCCGTCACCAGAGCAGCCCATCAGCTCCAGGTGATACCCCTGCACCGTCCAGGAGGCAATGGCAGAGGCCACGAAGAATCCGGAAGAATGAGTCCTCCCGGTGTGTGTCTGGGGAAGGGCAGGTAAAAGAGCAGGTGCCTGAAGCAGGGGCAGGTGTGGACTATTTAGGGAACAGCAAAGCAGTCCACGTGGCCATCCGTGTGGGAAGACGTGGCCTGGCTCGGGGCAGGCACTTCCCCGCAGGGTGCATGGGCTGTGGTACTAAATTCTGCTCCTCATGCTTTGTGGGCCACGGGAGGCCACTGTGGGGTTTTTCGTGTCATCACTTACACTGGCCGTGTGAAGGGAAAATGACCCCCAAAGTGGGGAGGCTAGAGAGGAATTCCGGGGAGAGAGGCTGTTGCTGGTCCTTGGGTCCTAGCAGTGGGGGATGGTAAGAAGTGATTCCA
This sequence comes from Tonatia bakeri, assembly GCA_004024845.1. NCBI lineage: Eukaryota > Metazoa > Chordata > Mammalia > Chiroptera > Phyllostomidae > Tonatia > Tonatia bakeri. Next base: position 130,812 of record PVIA01002269.1, read on the forward strand.
TCAAAGAGACGTCGAAAGTACAGCCAACAGGCCATAGATAAGGTGGGCGACTCAGACGCACCCTCTGTTTAGTCTGGAATGGGGCAGAAGACGTACAAACAGGCTCGGCCTCTCGGTCCAGTGGTTGATTTTGTGAGTGCAAAGTCAGCCACTGTCCTCATGAATGGAGCTGATGGCGGTGCTTTGGAAAGACACCAATGAGGTGACGTCTGATTTTTATTAAGTCGCCTCAGCCAACTATTAAATCACAGCACAAACAAAGGCAGAGGTACTATCACAGAACAAATGGATTCACCCCTGGGTTCAGCCAAGGCCCACCAAGAAGCCTCCTTGCGGATTTGACGGCCAACATTACTGTGAAGGACCGCAGCCAAGAGATCCATGTCCCCAGCCTATAACTGGGGTTGAAGGGGCAGAGGAGTGTCCCTCTTCCTAGCGCTGCTGGACAGAACTCTGCTCTGAGACTCTCTGAGATGCTGAGGGTCACGGAAAACAAGACCCTGGCAATTTAAAATTTGGATCACAAAACTGAATTTCAGGCCAGAATTCCAGCACAGGCCCTGCCCCGCCCCGCCCACGTGGAGTCTCTGGACAGCCTGGGGGGCGGGGCCAGGACTGGGAAGTGGTTCAGGAGGTAGGATATTTGGGTTCTGGTCCTAGTTCTGCTTTGATTTAATGCTGTGACCCCGTTTTCCCAGTAGTAACAACACCTTCCCTTCCCTCCTTTGCTGTGAGACCAAGTCCCCAGCCACATCCAAGACACTAACGCAGTCTTTGGCAGGACCCCACAATGCTGATTCAATTGCTGTCTCGGTACAAAAAGACGGGATTGTGCAGGGTCCAAAGTTCTTCCTTTGCCTCGCACAGGAAAAGTGCTCTCATTGTCCGATCGTTATGGAGAAAAAGACAGCAATGCTCACGGTCACTGCTTCTACTTCACCTTGTTCTGCGAGGCCAGAGGAAGGTGAGAAAAGCAGTTGTCCAGGAGCAAGACTAACAGAAGGGATGTGAGACCGTATACATGCCACGATACTTTGTCCAGTCATCCACCTGTGGAACACGTAGGTCGCTCCCACATCTTGGCTATTGTAAATGATGCTGCAAGGAGCATGGGAGTGGAGGGGTTCGTTTTTCTCAAGACACTGGTTTCACTTCCTGTAGATATAATCCCAGAATTAGCACTGCTAGATGTTCTATTTTCTATTGTTGGAGGACCCTGCCCCGGTGGCTGTGCCAATTCACAGTCCCATCAGCAGCGCCCAAGGGTTCCCCTTTCAACACATCCTCACCAGCTTTTGTTATTTTGTTAGTTTGGGTCTTTTTTTAACCACCTTTCTCACTCATTCCCACCTTCGGGTGAGAGGCAATGTCTCATTGTGGCTTTGATTTGCATTTTCCTGATGATGAATGACGCTGAGCATCATTTTATGTTCCTCTTGGCCATCTGTCTGTCTTCTTCGGAAAAACGTCTGTTCAGATCTTCCACTCATTTTTTTGATTGAATTGTTTGGGGGGGGGGTTGTTATCGTTGCTGCTGTTTCTGTTATTGTTGTGGTTTTCCCTATTGAGTTGTATGAGTTCTTGATATACTTTGGATATGACTCCGTTATCAGACATATGACTTGCAAATATTTTCTCTCTCATTCACAGGTGACTTTTTATTCTGTTGACAGTTTGCTTTGCCACACAGAAAGTTTTCAGTTTGGCATAGTCCCTTATGTTCAGTTTTGTTTTTGTTGCTTTTTCTCTCTCATGCGAAAAATGCAACAGATACGGGAGGAAATACTTGAAGTCTGACCTTGAGCGGCTCACTTCTCTCTCAGTCTCTCTGGAAGACGAGGAGCTCAGATCAGTGATTTCCAAGTTCCTTTCAGTCCTGACATTCTGAGTCGGTGAGTCTACAAACCGACGTATTTCTTTTCTGTTCTTTTTATTGATTGATTTTAGAGAGAGAAAGAGGAAGGAAACAAGGGAGAGAGAGACATCAGTTTGTTCTTCCACTTACTTATGCATTCATCGGTTGATTGTTGTATGTGCCCTGACTGGGAATTGAACCTGCCACCTTAGCACATTGGGACGACACTCTAACCCTCTGAGTAACCCAGCCAGGGCCTCAAGCTGACATATTTGAATGTCTTGAAGGAGACCTGGCCTGGCTCTCTCGATCTCTGTCCTCTGTGGGGTCTGCCACACAAGGAAGGCGGCCCTTGCCCCTCAGGGCCCCTCAGAGCCTCCCAGCCACTGAGCCAAAGCCCACACCCATCAAGTGTCATACCTAGATGACAAATTTACAGCAGGGAACAGACACGTGTTTGTGGACACCAGCTGACGTGCTGACGGACATTGCAGGGGCCTTGGCTTGGGAGAAAGCCAGGCATACAGCACAGGGGGCCCCAGAGGGGGCCGGTGTGCAGAGTGCTCGGGAAAACACACGAGGACCAGTGTGCCCAGGCCTGCCGGGGGTGGGCGGTTAGATTGTGTAGAGAAACTAAATGGGGACTTTATTGGGCATTGGGCTTAGGGGCTATTTTTGTTTGGGCTCGAGTCATAAATTACTGCTACATGTGTGTGTTCCCAAAGAGAGAACCCAGGGAAAGTATTTCAGTTTTAGGAGATGGAATAAATCTCCTCTCGGTTTTCAAGGCCATCGGAGCTGTCCTCCCTCTCAGGTTCTGCTGTGCCCGTCCACCCTCTGTCTGTCCCTGGTGACACACTGGAGCAGGGAGACTGGAGATGGGGCCCCTCCCCAGGGCAGCGGGGAGGCCGGGGTGGGAGGGTGAGCTTCGGTTTGACATGGTTGTTCTCACCTAGCCCTGGTCCCTGCTCGGATCCTCAAAGCTAGAGGGAGGTGATCCTCTTTCCTTCTGTCACTCCTGCCGTCACAAAACCCGACAGCAGGTAACATGGGGTGGCCTTGAGCCCAGTGGCGTGAGGTGCACGTTGAAGTGGAAGAGTTTTATGAGGGACCAGCATCCCCAGCAGGTGGCTCCATCCTGTCCCCCGATGGAGACCCTCTGCAGGGACATCAGCCACTTCCCACATCAGGACCACTTCCTCTTTGGGACAAATGAGACCTGGAGATCTTGCCACCTTAGAAAACAGGTGGCAGATCCTGCCCTGACAGCTACACGTCAGAGGCCCTCTGAGGCTTTCTCCGGCCAGAGTCCCTCCCGTGGGGTAGAAAGGATGGGACCCGAGGGACATCCCCTGCCTGGAGCATGTGGCCCAAGTTATAGAACCTACATCTTGCTCAGTGGACCCAGGATCCCCAAATTCCCCTCCCCGTGACCCTGAGCTGATTCCGGCACCTGCATGGGACTCTCCCCCAGGTCTGCCTCTCGCAAGGGGTGGCCAAAAAGCAAGTTTCTGTGGGGGACGGAAACAGAACTAAGACCTGTGCCCTACCAGCCAGCTTGGGGGTGATGGACCTTGTCTCGGAGAGCAGGGCCGGTCCTATTTCCACTATAGCCACAGGGGTCCTTCCACTCAACGCTGGGCGTCAGAGAGCTCTCAACGTGCTCTGAATCCTTGCAGAGATACCAGGCTCCACGCCTGCCTTCAGGTGGAATTAACCCCCTGGCCTTCTCAAGCTTCATCAGAAGCCAGGGAGGCTCGCGTCAAAGCCCAGTAATAAACCATAGCCTTCTGGCTTAATAAACCGTGTGTGCACGTGGCCGTGGCCGTGTGGTGGGAGACAGGGGCACCCTGTGCACTCACCCAGGGTCCTGTGTTCACTCCTCCAGGCAAAAGACCAAAGGGTGTGAAGGGACAAAACGTCAGCATCCTGTATCCCCGCCCTACTTCATTAGGAGGCGTCTGTTAGGAAAATTGCTAAGAAAAATTAAAACACTCTTGTTATCACCATTGGGAAATAGTTGGCTAGTGGCATGTGGACTTTCTGAGGGTGAAAACTCAGGAGTCACCCTTCACGTCTCCTGGTCTCGCCACCCGCGTGCAACCCGTTTGCGGGGTGTCATCAGCCCTAGTCCAAGCCAGCAGCTCTCTCTTTGTCCCCTCGACAACCGAGTGTCCAAAGAGTGGCCACAGTGAGCTCTGAAATGGGTGAGTCAGGGCAGGTCACCCTTATGTGGGAAGCCCTCTGAGACCTGCCCGGCAATACTCAGAGTCAAACCCCAACTGCATCCGTGGCCCCTCCACCCTCGCTGCCTCCCTCCAACTTTGACCCCTGACCTCACTGCCCCACTGGCCCTTGCACATGACCCCCAGTGACATACTGGGCCTCTGTCTGCTCCTTGAGCCAAACATGTCTCAGGGCCTGGGCTCCTCTTGCCGGAACCTGACCCAGTTCCCTGGGGGGGACGGAGGGAAGGGGCCATGTCGGGGGGTGTGTGGAACAGTGGGGTACATGGACTCTCCCTGCCCTGAGCTCGAGTCACAGGGAAGTAACCATTGTGACCTGTTGAGGGGTCCCACAGAGAAGACAGGGGCCTAAAACCAGGGCTGAGGGCCCATGGAAGCTCAGAGTCCACGAACTCACCACTGGCACCGTGCTGTGGACCCTCGGAGACGGCCGTCAGGGTGTGCCAGGTGCCACCAGCAGGGGTGGGGGCCGGTGAGTGCAGATGGGTCCCGGGAGGGGTGCCTCCTTAAATTCTGCACCTTTGCACCCACTTGCCTCACCCTAATCTCAGTCCCGACAGGCAGAACAGGCTAGGCCTGAGAGGTCTTCCCCAGGGGCCCCGTGAGCCCCATTTTTTACCTGCCCACGCCGGACTCCCGCCTGGTGGCATGGCCAGACACTGACCTGGTTGTCCCTGTCAGATGTCCCCATGCCACCATCTCCAGTGGCTGATTTCCTCCAATGCTGAGGTCTCGTCATCTGGGTTCCTGTGTCCACCTGCCTGGTGGTTACTAAGCAACCTGTACGTCGCAGCTTCCTACCCATGCCCCCTCTCCCCTGTGTCCCCATGACCAGGCCTCAGAGCCGCTCCTGGGGCCTCTGCCAATGACCATGGGCACCAATGAGCTCTGTGAAGGCCACTAGCCATACAAAGGCCCTTCTGTGAGTGTCACAGGCCACACACAGGCCATGTCACACAGCAATGGCATCGACCCAGGAGAGCTGCCATCCTTTCCCAAATCTGGAAAAGGGTCTGCCTGGTTACAGAAATCCCACAAACAACTGCACACAGGCAGGCGGGGCCACAGGCTCAGAAGCTTCCAAATTTTGTTTGAAAGGAGAAACACACAGTTCAAAAGCCACAGGGCAAAACCTATAATTGCTCCTAAAAAAAAATAAATCACTCAGAGACAATGTTTCCAGTAGCAGGAGGTGAGCAAGTGGGAGCTTTGGGAAGATTCGGGCGTGAGACCAGAAAGGCTGGGAGCAGGCTCACAGGACCCTCCTCTGGGGTCCAGCGGAGGCTGCTCTGCCCCTCGGAGTGTGGTTCCAGCTCAGACGGAGGGGAAGTCACCATAGTCCATGTCCCCCGTCTGGCAGTGATGAGACACACACCCGCATGCTCAGCCCTCCTTCACACGGTCACCTCTCCACCCGCAGAGTCCCTCTCTGGACAAGACCTGTGAGACAAACACACATCTTGGTCCCTCTCAGAGGGGTTGGGGTGGGGGGGGCCCCCAGAGCTGGAATCCCCGCCCTTCCACCCTCTGTCCCAGAGGGGCCTTTCTCAGGGCCGTGGGACGAGGAAGGGGCACTGTCTTTCTGCCACCAGCCCTGACTGCCTTGGCATCCCAGCCCCGCCCCCTTTTCCTGCGGGACAAAAGAAGGACTGTCCCCGGACAGTGGAGCTGGGACCAGGCTGGACACAGGGAACCAGGACTCACCCCCTCCTCCCTCACCCCCCTCTGCCTCACCAGCTCTTTTTCTCTCCTTCCCTGCTGACCCGTCAGACTCACCTTCCCGCAGGACAGCGGCCTGCTGGGGGCCTGGACCCAGCAGCCAGGTGAAGTGCAGGCCTCCCAGCAAAATCTGGGTACCAGATAAGCAACAGATATTTGCCAGTACAAGTGTGGCCATATTTTATGTGCTGTGTGTGGGAGCCCTACCCATGGGGGCTGGGGAGGCTGCCAGTGGGGAGCCCAGGGCCCCCAGTCCCCGGGACCCTCTCAGCCAAGTGCCTGCTGGCAGGGGCAGTGGACCATGTATGTCCTCCAATGGCCCTCCCAAGGTGGCTCACCTTATTCATGGGGCTTTCCCAGAAGACCAGGTGGGCACGGGACGTGGGGGGACAATTGGGGAGGGGCCCTCGGGTGGGGCCAGGAGGGGTGCCCCTCAGGGGTTCACTATGGGGGAGAGGAAGGGGAAGTCAGAGGGGTTGCGAAGACAGACAAGCCCAGGTCCAAAGCCCAGCTCTGACCCTCATTGCCTCTGTCTTTAAGGAAATCGCTGAACCCCTCTGAGACCCCCATTTCCTCCTTTGGAGATGGAATCCCTGTGGCCTGGGTGAAGAGTTAAAAGGTCAAGGTGGCTGTAGACACTGGACAGAGACCAGCTCCCACCATGGACATTGCTGGCCCGTGATCTCGGCCTTGTGATGAACGAGGAACTGACAACAGCACTACGCCTCCTCTCGGGAGAGGCCACAAGAAGCGGTCCGTCCACTAGATAACCATCCTCGAGCCTGCCTTGGGGACAGAGCTGGCCAGGCGTGGGGAGACACCCGGATTCACCGTGACTGCCCCGGGGAGCCTGGGAGGTGTGGAAACCACTCGGTGCTTGCAGTGTGACAGGCGTCTGTCACTCTCCCCTGGGCAGGAGTGAGAGAGAGGACCGACCTCACCACCCATTTCCCCTGACCCCCAAGTGCTGGTCTGGTCACCAGAGGTGCCCAGAACCCCAAGAGCTCCTAGGAGCTCTGACCAGGCCCCAGTAGCCAGCCCTGGGTGCCGGGATAGCACCTGCTTGGGCGGCAACCACCCACTCGGGTCTCTGCCAGCCCGGAGGTGCCAGGAAGGTGACTCCACCGTCTGGGACCTTAGGGAGGATGAGGGGAGAGCACCCGTGCCTGGCGAACACCTCTATATGGGATGTCATTGCGGGGTCCTGGCTCCGCTCTGGTGTGGGGGGCTGGTTGTGCAGGGGAGAGATCGGGCCCGACTCCCCACCCTGCCTGCCATGTGAGAAGCCCAGGATTCCCCAGCGCTGAGGTTCCAGGCGCCCTTGGGTGTCTCCCCTGGGACCAGAGGTGGAAATTGCAACAGTGCAGAGGAGGGGCTGCACGCCCGCCTGCGGTCCTGAGTGGTTTCATCCATCTGTCATTGGGGCACGACGTCTCTAACAGCCCTGCCTGCTGGCCCTTTTTGGCAGAAACTGCTGTAATTTCCCGATATAGCATCTACTTTAAACATACACCAGCATTCTCCCTCAAAATTTTTAATTGTTATGTGCTTCAGAACGAAGGGAATCTTCCAGCCATGTGAACAAGTTCCCCAGAGGGAGAGCTGATAAACCAGCCGTCCATGCCATGAACTTGGATCCCAGAACGTCCACGTGGGGCCTGGGATGTGTTCGGCCAAGCGCTTTATCTGGGAGACCCGGGCACCTGCTGGAAAGTCACAGGCAGGCTGACACGCCGGAGGGCTGCTGGTAGGCTGCGTGGCTTGGGACTCGGGGGCACCTTCTGCCTTCACATCTGCTGAACCCCAAGCACATGCCTGGGCCCGTGTCCCACTCCCGGCTGCTCTCCCCTCCCTCCCACAGAGCCCCCCCCCACAAGCGCTGATCTTGACTTTCACTTTCTACAATAGAATGAGAGCAGTTCCTTCCAGGAAGGCGGGGCTCTGGGGGATGTGAGATTTAAAAATACAACTTTCCTCCCCTCCCCAGGGAGGAAGGAAATCCGAGGAAGCTGCAGGAAGGAAGGTGGTCAGCCTCTGCTGGCGACTCAGATTGTGACAACAGCTGTGCCCGACTCCCGGTGCCCTGGAGTCACCCACTGGGTCGGGGGGGTGGTATTCTGAACACCTGTCTTGGGGGCTCCTGCAGGGAGGAGCAGAGAGGCAGAGCTCCAGAGCGCCCACCCACTGTCCTGACCCACGGCCATACCTGCCCCCACACGGACTAAGGGACCACTGGCTCTCAGGCACTGCCAACCCGGGGGTGGACATTGGGGGGGTCTGCGGCTAGGAGGCTGCTGCATCGGAGCCCCCCTCTGCTGCTCCACACCAATCAGACAGAATGTCTCAGGGTGGAAAGGAGACTTCCCGACCAGCTCTGCCCAGAGTAACGAGCCCATCGTCCATGCCTCCGCTAGTCCAGGCCAGGTCCCGAGACATTCCCCACTGGGCGGTTTCTTTCTACTTCCCGTGTGCCTGCCACTGGCCCAGGGAAGAAGCAGCTACCGTGCCCTCCTCCCCGTGCCCTGGCTTCTCAGATCCCAAACCCACAACTGGGCCAATGCCGCCCCACCTGCTCCCATGCCCTTGACCTCACTTCAAGACCCAGCCCACGCCGGCCTCCGACCTGACCCTCCTCCACCCACAGAGCCCACTGAATGCATGGCTTTGGGGCTTTAACATTTTTGTGAAATGGGCCATGGAATCTGTCACTTGCTTCTGCTCTCTGCTTGTCTCTGGGTATGCAAGCTGGTGTCGTGTGTGTGAGCTGTGAAGGCCTGGAGGGTCCTGGCCTCTCTCAGCTCTCTGAATGGCGGACCCGTGGTGTTGCTGGAAGGGGTACGTGTGAGTGGATCAGTGCACGGGTGAGCTTGGGTGCCATTTCCTCTGGAAGGTTCTTCCTCTAGACCAGTGGCTCCCTTATTGGCCGCACGGTAGAATCACCCTGGGGTCTTTGGGACCCCCTGGTGCCCGGGCTACATCCTGACCAGTTACATCAGCATCTGCCAGGGAGGGACCCAGGCACCGGGACCTCTCCCAGGTTCGCAGGCAGGACTGAGAATCCACGCACCGACCAGAACAACCCTTCTCAACCGTCACCTTGCGTGCAAGTTGCATGGGGACCTCGTTCAAAGGAGGATTCTGATTCTGGAGACAGGAAATGGGGCCTGGGACCCGACCTCTCAGACAAGCGCATCTGCAGACTTCACTCTGAGTAACAAGGCCAATCGGCAGTTACAAAACAGCCACAGGGATGTAAAGAACAGCGCAATGGAATATAGCCAATAATATTGCAGGAACTACCTGTGGGGCCAGGCGGGTACCAGGCTAACCCGGGGGACCACTTTATGAGTTATGTAAATGTCCAACCCACTCTGTTGCAGACTGATATGACTCCGAACGTTGGCTGTAACTGCAAAATAAATAAATACATGACGTGTCTGTGACTCAGATGCATTGACTCACATTATTACCACATTTACAGAAGAACAGCGGGACATGAAGTTGTATTTGGAACTTTCTGGAACTACTCCAGGTTGGCCCTGTCCCATTTTTTGTAGCGTCGATTGCCTTCTGGCTGGACCCTGAGGGCAGGACTGCTGTCCCGCTCACCACTGGGCTACTAGTGATGGGGGCACAAGGGAGTGTTTCATTGTTGCACACGTGCGTGGGTGAGCAAATGCAGTGATCGAATGAGTGGAATGAATTTAAGGTGCTCAGATGCACAGTCCTTCAAACGCTCCCACCACAGACAGATAGCTCCCACAGGACAACCCAGACCCACCTGTCTGGTGCCTGGACCCCTGGCCACTTGGGGCCAGGAGCTGGGAGGCCGCCGAGACTCAGGGAGGCCCACGCTGCTGGCTGAAACACTCACTGGCTGTGGCTGCCCGGAGCTTCCTGGGCGAGGGTGGGCCAGGAGACGGGAGAGTGGGGGAGGCAGAAAGGGCAGGGCGGAGGGCTGGCCCAGGGGGAGAGAGACTGCTCAGGACAGCAACATCCGATCTGCCTCTCCTTTCTGCTAATCCTCAATCACAACAGTGTGAAATCTGAGCAAGTGTGAACGCCTGAGGCTCCAGCTGTTTTTCAGATCAAACGCCAGTCCCAGCCCGTCAGGGTGGGAGCCCCACTGAGGGTGTAGCTGAGCTGCTGTTACGGGACTGTGGCCCTCGCCCCTGCAGAAGGGGGAGGGACGGCCTGGGCTGAGGGCACACTCGTGGGGAGTCTGGCCTGGCCTCTGTAGCTGGGCCGCCACAGAGGCTCCGGGTCAGTGCCCATGGCCGGCTGTCTCTGTCCCCATTGCCCCCAGGGACCCCAAATGCTGACTGCCTGCTCTTGTGAGCTTCCTGGGGCCTCCGGGATGCATACCAGGCAGGCGGGGATGGATGGGAGCAGCTGCCTCCCTGGGAACCGGAGACCCTGGGGAGACAGCCAGTCCCACAACTGTGAGTCCAGACGCAGAGCCACAATGGGTGACAGGCTAGGTGCCCTGGGGGCAGCTCAGCGGCTGTGGTTGTGGACTCGGAGGAAGAGACAGCTCTTGGGCAAGTCTCCAGCACATCAGGCCCAATTGCTCTCCAGGAGGATGTGCTTGGGACCCTGCAGAACCTGGTGCTGTGAGAGCTGGGCCGCACGACTTGGGGTGGAACTGGCCCCTTGAGTAGGACCCCGGTGGGAGTCGGGGAGCCAGAGGCCAGGGGAACTGTCCATGTGGGAAACTGTCCCTGGGACTTCGAGGGCCTGGGTCAGCTGCCTGCTGGAGCTGCAGATATGGACGGAGGGTGGCGGGCACCGTCTTGGAGTGGCCCTGAGAGGCCATGTGCAACAGGAGCAGAGGAAGCAAGCTCACAGAGAGAAAGGAGGAGAAAGACAGAGAGACAAGCAAGCGGGAGAGAACATGTCCCCCCAGAGACTCAGGCAGGAGACGGGGGACGGGGGAGTGCCAGCAGTTTTCTGGGCTCCATCCCCTGGGGAAGCCTGTCCTGGGGTTCCTCTCACAAAAATCTTCCACTGGAAGGAAAATAGGCCGCGCCAGCTTCTGTTCCATGAAGCACGCCGTTCTGTAAGGTCCGGCTGCGGGTGCAGCCAGGGTCAGGGAGCAGGGCACTCGGGGCCTGGACCCTGGCCTCTCACTTCTCCCCTGGTGGGTCCTGAGACCCAAGGGGACACAGGCATCACAGACTGGCCTCGACTTTGGTCCTCACTCGAGCAGGGGGGCGCCTGGCTCTCATGAGGCCTGCGGGCCGCCCCCTCCCTCAGGAATCCCTGGTTTCCCCGACCCCCTGACCCCAGCACTGCTGGAGCCATCAGAGGAGCTCCTGAGAGAGGAGGCCTGCCGCCACCCCCTGCCCGGCCCCTTCCCGACATCAGGGAACAATTGCGCTCCTGCCCTGGAACAGCCCGATATCCAGTTTCCAGGAAAGGTGGACCACATCCCTTGAACCTGAAACACGCCAGGGGTAATAAGATCAGTCTGAGAACTCGGAGCAGGCTATAATTTATTGAGAAGAGCTTGGCAGACGCGCCAGCAGCCTCCGACAGTGTCCCTGGGACAGGGGCGGTGCTGGGATTACAGAGCCCTCTGTCACCTCGAAGTGATTCTCTCTCTGGCAGGGGAGGGGCCCAGAACAGGGACCGATGGTTGCCACACTTCACAAGTCCTGTTCCCATTGCCTGGGCCCAGACTGACCCCGTCCGTGCACTGCTTCTGAGATGCAGTAGCCACTTCTGGATCCTGGACCTCCTGACAGGTACGCGGGCTCTGTAGACCCTTGTCACCCCTGACCTTCCCTCGATGTCTTGTTACATGCCGGAGCCCAGCAGGTCCCCCGAAGCCTTCAGGACGCATCTGAGACTCCCCTGATCTACCGTGGTGGGCGCACACTCCCCAGCCTCCTAGTAGAAGCCCGAGTCAGGGCTGCTCCCAGCCCAGGACTCAGTTTACCTGCTGAGCACTGTCTTCAGGAAACCTCAAAAGTTCGGATTGCAAAGACGTCAAGGGACAAGTAGAGGTGGAGTGGACCGTGGGCGGTGGGTCTGCCATCGCAGTGAAGACGGGAAGTGAGGTAATTAATTTGCAGGCCCCAGTGTTGGGCACCCACTAATTCACCAGATGGGAGTGGAAGAGGGCAGAGGACTGAGGGTGCAGACAGGAACTCAGCATATTGGATTCTGCTGTGTGCCATCGAATCCCACCTATGGGGAGCACAGGTCCTCAGGTGGCCACTGTGTCCCCTTCAGCTCGGCCTTCCAGGGTCTCTGCAGGAGAGGGGCCAGTGACACAAGACGGTGTGCCTTGGAACCAGTCACCTCCACTTATGTCCCCACCCTCATGGGCAAGCTGTAGCTTCTGGAGGTCCCAGGTGGAGCAAGCCTGTGCTGTGTCCTCGAGGATGCCCCCCCAGTGCCCGGTGTACTGTGTGCAGGGTGTGCACCCCACATCCCAGACGGCCCAAGGAGGAAGTGGTGCCCTTCACCCCCACAGCCCTGAGCCAGATGCGTGAAGGCACCAGCCCTAGGTCGCACCGGAGAGGGGCGGGGCTGGATTTGTGTCCCTCTGCCAGGGCTCCCAGGACCTTGATTTCTCCGTGCTGCGACCCTGTCAGTCTGGCCCGGAGCGGGATTCGGGTCCTTCCCCCAGGCCTGGGAGTGTCCTGACCATCAGGTCACAGGACAAAGCCCGCCGTCTGGCCTTTCCTTGTGTGTCTGGAAAAGATGCTGAGCAGAGACTGTCTTCCCAATCAATGCCAGGATGTCCCTTCCTTCCAGCTAAAAAGAAGTACCTCATTCAGGAACTTGCAGCGCCGGGACAACCTCCTGTTTACGCCTCTCCACCTGCGCTGGCCCGCGGATCCGAGGGAGCGGTCCGTCCTCTCTCTGCCCCGAGTCTGCTTCCTGCCCACTCCAGGCAGCCACTTCCAAGCTGGACTTCTTCCCAGGGCTTGGGGGTGCACACCACAGGTCCTGCAGCTTGGGAGAAAGCAGGGGGCAGGGATCCAAAGACACATACCAGCAGGTAGGATGGTGGTGAGAAGGGGCCCAGGCCCACCTGCAATGGACAACGAACACCTTGCCCGTGGATCCTCTTAGATGCCCAGAAAGCCACTTTGCTTTCCACAGAAAACAGGCCCCTTCTCTCTGTCCTTGGCCACCTAGTCTCTGTACTGGATGGGAACCCAAACGGGACACTGACCAACCCCCACTGGCCACTCAGCCAGGTGACCCTAGGCAGACCTGTGTGCCACTAGATGGCACTCAGGGCTGGTCCCTCCTGGATGCAGCACAGGCCAACCTGCCAGGACCCCAGGTGGGCGCTGCCCAGGTGGGCTACCGACAGCCAGCCCCTTCCAGCCAGCCCAGGGCCTGTCCCCATGGCAAACTGAAGTCACCAGATTGTCACCACTCTCAGTCTTTGTTTTCTGAAGGCGTACGGAGACAGGTCACACGCTGTTGGCTTAAAAGACCTTCCTCGCCTCTCTCCCTCTGACCTTGTCCCCCAGAGCCTTGCCTGCCGAACTGGGTTTCCTACTTCACAGTAAAACTTTCCCACTCAACATGCAATCATGGGCCTCCTGGTCTTTATTCATTTTAGGTATTTTTAGAGAGAGGGGAAGGGAGGGAGAAGGAGAGTGTGGAAGCATCGATGCAAGAGAGAAACACTAATCAGTTGCCTCTCAAATGCACCCCAACAAGGGACCAAACCCGCAACCCAGGCATGTGCCCTGACCAGGAATCGAACCAGTGACCTTTTGCTTTGTGGGATGACACCCAGCCCACTCAGCCATGCAGGTCAGGGCTCATAGTCTTTATTTTTGCTTTAACAAAACCTTGCTCATAAGGAAAAATAATTCTACCTCTAACTCCAAAGATAATGGATCTAGAGCATTATTAACCCACAAGACTGGCCTCAAGTGGGCTCTGCGGGTTAAGCCCACTCTGGGCCCAGCACCAGTCAGCTGCCTGGCAGACAGACCCAGCTCTCCTAAACCGTCCTGGGCAGCTGTGAATCCATCTCAGGGTGTTTTTCTCCTTAAGATCGCCTCCTCTAGAATGTCCTTTGCATGTGGGGCCCCTGCATCCACCTCCCGTTATTAATGTGGGCAAAGAGCCTGGGACCAGCCCAACAGGCTGTGGGAACTCCAGCTGAACCTCCGTCTCGAGGGTGCTGCTCCCCAGCTCCGGCGTTAAAAGGTCGTCTTCACCTAAAGGAGCCAGAGGACTTTAAACGTGTCTCCTTGCCACCCTCCCTGGGTTCACAGCCTTCTTTTTCACGTGGGCAGGTGGCATGGGGAAGTCTCGGGGGAGCAAGCCATCACCCTTGCTGCTGGCACACCAACTGGGCCTTCTAATAGCTGTTCCCACTGTCAGCACTTGCTGCGGGGTGGATGCTTCAGTGGCTGTGAGGTCCAGTCAGTATTACTAGAATATCTAGACTACTTACACATTCATAGAAGAAGCAGCGTTTTCTGGGTAGAAGTTAGAATTCCGGGGGAAATCCTAAACGTGATTGGAATTCACTGGCCTTCAGGAAGACGGGGAGTTAGCAGAGAGACCAGCACACCTCACCTTCATTTCTCCGTTCCTTAAACGAAGCCGGATTGATGACAACACAGGAAACCTCTTCCACGGCCCTGGGCGATCGCTCTCACGCTGTGTAGACTGGGGTTCTGAACTGTAGAAGACAGAACCTGTTCTAGCTGGTTTTCAGCAGACAGGATTTATTCGGGGAGATTAGAAAACTCACTGAGATGTAACAAGGGCTGGAGGCATTTGTCCCAAGCTTACAGGAACAATTCCTGGCACCTCGCTGAAGAAATGGGCCTGGTAAGGGAGCCGCCACCATCTACAAACCAGAATCACCTGCATTTGCAACTAAATGCCTGTATCCAGGCTTGAGTCACCACTTTCAGCCCCTCTGATCTGTAGAACCTAAGTGAGGTGTCTGTATCCCTGGGGCAAGGGATGCTGGGAATCAGGGTTTTGGATGCTATAATTCGAAAGTGGATTTCACATCATGGGGGAGGTTTTCAAAATATAAAGAGGACAGTTAAAATTTGGGGGCGCCCATGAATGGCCCACAAACTCCTCTTTCCACTCATTGCTGGGCGAGACAGTGCTTCTGGGTTCAGATCTGCATTTTCTTGTTCTCCCTTCTTTCCAGAGCCCTTCCCCCACCTTCAGCCTTTCATCTCATGTGGGGAAGTCTGCAGAAAAAAATGTGTCCATTTTGTGGTGACTTGTAGGTTCTGTCTCACTCTTTTATGGTCTTCCTGCGTTAGGTATGAGAAACGTCACCAATGATCCTCGGCTGTAACAAATGGCCCCTCCATCTGGCTCCATTCTCTCGGGTCTGAACTCTGGCCTATGTAGGTGCCTCTGGTTACAGCTGTCCCCTCTGGGCACCCCTGCAACACCTAGACCGAACGTTCCAGTGGGTCCGGAAGCCTGCCGGACAGACCCCGGTTGAAAGCTAGCTCTGCCGCTGCGTAGCTATGTGACCTAATGAACGCTTCCTGATTTTTCTTCTCCCGAGCGTACACATCCATAAAATAGGGACAACGTTGCTGACTTCCTGATTGTTAAGGGACTAAATGGCTGGTAGACTGATAGTAAACACTCACAATTCCTCCCGCCCTTTCCTTCTGATTCCCACGTCTTGTACACACCTTGGTTACGGCATGTAGGCCAAACTGTGGCATTTGGATGTTTAATCATTTTTCTTATTTTAAAAAGATTTAAAGCAAATAAAGTTAAAATCACCTACACTCCAAGCACATGGAAAAAAGCATATGAGTAAGGGGAAATTACTCCTTCATTTGTAATTAGTCCCACATTTTATTTCAACACTTTTTTTTTCCATTTAATAATACACCACAGGAATCTTTTCAGCTCAGCTAATAAATATCTGCATTCTTTTTTTTAAGGGTGACACGAAGTATTCCAAAGCCTTATTTAACCAGGAGTCTATTGGTGGACATTAAACTTGTTTCCAATCCTTACCACGAACCTCCCCACACATATATTCTACACACTCATGCTGTCATTTCTAGAGGGAAGGTCCCTAAAAATGGCACTCTGTGTCACAGACTGGAAACATCCACAACTATTGTCAGAAACCAACTCTCCAAAGTGTCGTGTTGATTTTTACTCATCCAAACTGCCTCTTTCCCCACATTCTCCCCAACGCTGGACGCCATCGGTCTGAAATTCTGGCCAGTCTGGTGGGCTAAACAGGAAGCGATCTAGTGAAGAGATGGCCCATTCGCATGCCTCCATCGGCAGGGCGCCTGTTTATAGCATCGGACCATTTCTTTACCAGGTCTTCTTCTCTTTCAGCTTTGTGTAACAGAGACATTCATCATTTGTTATAGGCGCAGTAAAGTTGTTTTTTCTTCCAGGCAGTGGCTTGTTTTTTTGTGATGATTTGTTTTCCACTCTGGGCTCAGGGAAGGCAGGGTGTCTCCTTGTTTCGTTCAGTAAGGGGCTGGCGCAGGGCCAGCTCCCAGGGTCACCTGTGGTATACATGAGTGAACCTACACGGGATGGCAGGCAAACCAAAGGAAAGGCAGCACCTGTGTTAGTAAAAACTCTACGTCAGGGGATTTTTTAAATAAAATGTGTATTCTGGAGAGTGTCCATTGTGTCTGTTTTCTGAAATTTTCATTTTCATTTCAGGTCATTGCAATCAAAACCACTATGGAGCCTGGGTTTTGCTTTTCAATTCTGGCATTATGAAACCTGTAAGATGAGTATGAAACAGATATTATGTGGCAGGACTCATGTGTGTAAATAGCAAATAAAAACTAGAAAAATAAGTATTGACCTTGAATAAGAACTAAATAAAGATTAACAGGCTGATGAATTCTTCTATCATTAAGAGTAGCCACATAGCAGCCAAGATAATATCAAGAAATCATTAATCATTTTTAAAATTAATTAATTTATTTTTAGAGAGAGAGGAAGTGAAGGAGAAAGAGAGGGAGAGAAACATCGATGTGTGAGAAATACATCCATCAGTTGCCTTTCACAAACTCCCAACTTCGGACCTGGCCTGTAATCCAGCCATGTGCCCCGACTGGGCATCAAACCTGTGACCCTCCAGTTTGCAGACTGGAGCTTAATCCATCGAGCCACACAAGCCAGGGCTCATTAATCATTTTTTAAATGACTTAATCATGGTAGGTTTATATCATGGTTAAAAAAAAAACCCACAAAACTCTGGGCTCCTAGCTTGGCACATATCAATTGAATGATCAAGTTCAGTCCCTTAACCTCAATTTCATCATCTGTACACAGGGGGAAAGCTTCTGCCCAGACTACTTTAACTATCCATCCATCCATTTATCCATCCATCCATTTATCCATTGATCCATCCATGCATCCATGCATCCATTCATCCATCCATTCATTCAGTTACTCATTCACTCATTCTAAACATATTAGCCTACATCTTACAGTGTAGGTTGATTTAATTGAAAGAGGATGCATGTAAACGTGACTTGTAAATTATTAAAGAAACCTACTCTACAACCATACCTACTTTTGGACCACAGGAAAATGCAGCTCGTAAAAAACCCCATGGAATAGTTTTTATTATATTGAAACGCTTGCACAAAGGTTTCTGTGAAAACACATCTGGACACGCATGTCTGTGCTATGCAATGTATGTGGCGGCTGCAATAGAGGCAAACCCGCAGACAGCATCTGTGCGGTGCTGACTCGCCTGACCACGGCGGCCTGCTCTGTCTCTGCAGGCGGTGGTGCTGTGATGGGCAGAGACACGATGAGCGTGGTGATGGCTGGTGATATCTGCACTGCAGCCTCTCTGACACGTCTCGTGCTGTCTAACCCTTGCACCCCTGTGAGGTGGGCATCATTAACCTGAGTTTATAGACGAGGAGACTGAGGTCGTGGGAAGGGCTTTTTAACCTAGGTCTTTGTTTTTTTAAGTCCAAATCCCTTGTTTTTTTTTAAGGACTTGCTGCATGAGACTACCTGAATTGTAATTTGAACATTTTTTGTTATTTTAAAAAGTCTTAGTTGGGCAATTACTTGCTTTGCAAACCCCTTTTTCTGGGAGGGCACCCCTCTTGCATTTTCAGGGGAGGAGCCTTCTGGAAGGCAGGGGTCCTACAACTCAGAAGCCCTCCTCCGGGCCCTGAATGCAGTGACCTTTCAGTTAAGTGGCATCACTTTGGCGTGCCAAGGTGCTGAGGAGTGCCTGCTTTCTAGGACTTGGTCCCGTGAGGGAGACGGACAATCACTTGTAACACCCAGGCATGTGCTCTGATTGGGTGGGTGCTGATGGGGGACCTTGCTGTCGGAGCGACTCTGCTGAACAGGGTTGTGGAGTTCGAGCCCATGAGGTTACCTCTAGTCCCCGCCCAGGGTTGGCCCAAACTGCTTAGAAAGACAGATCAGACTGGCTGTCCCAAGAACCAGATAGACATCGACACACAGAGGTTATAAAACCTTCCTTCGGCCTTGGGAGGGGCTTGGATGAGTTCTCCCACCCCCGTGGGGCTGGTACAACAACAGCAAACCCACGGATGAGAAAAACCACAGTCCTTGTTTTCAGAGCGGCTCCTGTGCCTTTTTCTTTTCTGAAGGATTGAGAGGATTTAGAGGAAAGACTGAATTTGTCTCAGAGTTGGCTTTTCTAACCTCTGCTTACTCTTTGATGGTAACATGTAGGCATTTGCCAGAGTGCTGTAAAATGTGCCATGATTGGCTGGGAATTCACTCCTTAAAGGAAATTTTCTTTTATGTGCCAATCAGAGTCCAGGGACCTTTTCAGGGTAGGGTAAAAATTCAAGTTGGGCCCAGGCTGGTGAGGCTCAATTGGTTACAGCGTTGTCCTGTAGTCTGAAAGGTCGCAGGTTCAATTCCCCACCAGGGCACATGCTTAGGTGATGGGTTTGGCCCCCAGTTGGAGTGTATATGAAAGACAACCGATGTTTCTCTCCCACATCAATACCTTTCTTTCTTTCTTTCCTTCTTTCTTTCTTTCTTTCTTTCTTTCTCTTTCTTTCTTTCTTTCTTTCTTTCTTTCTTTCTTTCTTTCTTTCTTTTCTTTCTTTCTTTTCTTTCTTTCCTTCCTTCCTTCCTTCCTTCCTTCCTTCCTTCTCTCTCTCTTTCTTTCTTTTTCTTCTCTCTCTCTCTCTTTCTCTCTCCCCACTCTAAAATCAATAAGCATATCCTCAGGGAAGAATGAAACAAATGTTCTAAAAAAATCAAGTTGGGATCTGTGATAGAATTATTAAGCGTTCCGAGGTTACTTAGTGTACACCTGTTCCCATCTGATACACCCTACTGATAACATACACTCTCCAGAAAACTGAAGGTAGAGAGATCAAACTGTACAGAACAGACACGGGGGGACTCCACCCTGCGTGGGGGTGTTGCCAGAGGTTGCTTGTTTCCTAGAGCCTTTTCTCAGATCCCTGCTCGGAAAGAAATTCTGCTGGAGGGGAGATAAGCCCGTGGCTTTCCTGCACACCCCTGCTCTCCGAGGCCGCGTTGAATGAAGCACTTGACAGCTGCCGGAACGCAGACCACGGGAAGTCGCCCCGCAGACCAGAGAGCTCCCAACAACGTGGAATAATGGCCCTCCTGGGAGCCAAGAGCATCCAACAAAGATCACATTCAAGTCTGTTTAAAAATAGATGCTATTTTATTGTTCTCAGCAAGTATTTAAACATCTGGTAGAGATTTGCCGGGAGATACGCCTGCTGGACCTTTCTTTATCAGCGGGATTTGTAATGCTCACATGATGTCGCAAAAACAAAACAAAACCCCACACTGAAATAGTGTTTTGAACTCTAGAGGTCTGTTTTCTTAGGCAGGCGCACAGGCTCTTTGTAATCTCATTTAGATTATTGATTTACTCAGCGAATCCTTTCTCCTTTCAATAGTGGAAAGCTGAAGTCCAGTTCACCGAGCAGAAACGGTCCATTTGTGGGTAAAGGGTTCATCAAGTTTTCCTGTTTGTCACTTTGTCTCAAATTAAAACCAGCTCTTATAAGAATCTTACTGGGTAAAAAGAAAAGTAAAAAGAAAACACCTCCCGCTGAAAATAATCTGCCCTTCATTTTGTAGGAAGATGCAGTTGCATTGCAGAAAGGCATGTGAAGAAGTATGATTACGATTGTCAAAGTCTGGCTATTCCAGTTGATCTGAGGATACGCAGTGTAACTTGTGCCGCAGGGTCGGGAATGCCAGGGAGTCACTGATAATAAGCACAAAGGGAAGTAATATATCTCATTTGAGGTGTCAGGTAAGGACGGTGGCGGTGCAGACCGGCGTTTTAAATGTTGGCTCAAATCCCTGAGAGAAAGACATGTGTTCTACAGAGTTCCTCTTAACAACTTCAGCCAGTTATGTATCTTCTTCTTTTTTAAAAAAGATTTTATTTCTTTATTTTTAGAGAGGGGAAGAGAGGGACATAGAGAGGGAGAGAAACATCAATGTGTGTTGCCTCTTGAGTGCCTCCTACTGGGGACCTGGCTGGCAACCCAGGCTTGTGCCGACTGGGAATCGAACCAGCAACCCTTTGGTTCACAGGCCCGCACTCAGTCCACTGAGTTACACCAGCCAGATCTGACATATCTTCTTATTCAAAATTGAAAGTATGTGGTTCTCAAGGTTACCTGACAACAACAACAACAACAACAAATCCTTAAGGAATATCCATCCTAGGAAGAACCCCCTTTTGTACTCTGACTGCTGAATGCAGACTCTCATTGCTTATTCCATGCCACGTCCCTAAGACTCAGAACAGCGGTCTTGAACCCCAGTCCCAGGCAGGTCTTCATTCCTCAAGGCAACAAACACCCAGCAGACCGCACTGAGTTAGCAAACTGACCGGGTGGGCCTGTGAGTGGTCAAGTTCATGCTCTAACCGCTGGTATAGGGGGGTCGACGGGAACTGCATTGATCCTGGTTACTCAGCGAGTTCCTGTGTGTGTGCACCCCGGTTTCTAAGCTAATGAAAAGAGAAATTAACCCCTTGTCATAAAAATATCCAGAATTGGGTCCATTGAAACACTGTTGAGAGCTGAAGGTACAGGATTCTACTTGTCAACCACAGATATTCATAACTTACCCTTTTTTTCTATTTAATGCAAAGATATGAAAGCTGACTGTACAAAATCAAATATTAATGAAAGTGACTGTTTTAACAACAACAAAAAATCATAGCTTAGTTTAACAATTGGAGATAAATGAACTAAATGCCAGCAAACATTTTGGAAAGATCCACTCTGGTGTAATGGATATCTGAATGTGATAGTTGCTTCTGCACTTAAAAAAAAAAAAGACCCTTGTAATTTCAACAAATTTCTACTTTCACGGCTATGTCTGGATCTAATGAGAAACAATCCCAATCGAGTCTTTGAAATTTTTTTTAATGCAGGCTTAATTTTTTCTTCTAAAATGACCCTCCTCTTTAAAGAGAAGAGACACAGCTGTTTTCAAAGTCATTGTTTCCTCATATTTCATTCAGAAACGGTCCTAACTGCTGGTGGAAAGATGGTTTCCATGTGAACTGATGTGATCGGGAGCATTTCCTGATCTTCCGTAAGACTGCATTTGTACAACTACTCTTCACATTACCCGTTCCGAAAGTTTTAAAACTTCGCATATTAAGGCTGGAGCACCGGTTATTGCCATGAAATTTAATAGAGTAGCAGCTGAGCCTACCTTTAAAGAATATTGTTCTGGGGGATGTGTATTTCACAGCAGTTCCATGTAAGAAGTGCACAGGCGCAGAGGAAGCTGTTAGTTTATTTCAAACAACACAGCTCTTCTCTGTGAAAACTGTATGCTCTTGGCCTGTTCCACTTTCCAATCAGGTAGGGATTGGGAGAGCGACCTTCCAGGCAAGTCAGGAACGATCTTGGCCTCACAGACCCAAACCTCAGTGGTATGTCCTGGTGTAGAAACAGTCTGTGAATCGTGTCAGCGAGCAAATACCCTCCAAGCCACAAATACTTCACAGTGAAAGGGTTCCTTTATCATCTGAACTTTCGTCTGCTTTGCAGTTCTCTAGGACAACGAAGGAAATGTCTTTGTGAACCAGAACTAGAAATAGTGGCATTTTGTTGCCCAGGAATGAGGAATTAAGAAAAAATTTGCTTCTAGCCCCAGCTAACAAATTCTTCTAGAAGTTTCTGCACAGAAAAATATGAATAGTCAAAGTCCAAAGTCTAGGAGAAATCAGCACGAAAGTGTTCCTGCCACATTCAAGGTGGAGGGTAACCAGGGTCTCCATTTTCGCTTTCTAAATTAAGCTCACCTGGAAGTCCTTCTGGTGGGACTCTGTGAAGAAGTCTGTTTCTCCTGTCTCCCTGAGGCTCACTGCGTGTCCATGCCAGGGAAAAGAAAGTGCTTCATGTCACTAAGTTATCACTAGCCAACTTTATGTTTACACATTTCAGAAGAAAAGCAGAGAATCTAAAGCTGGGGATTTTGAGTCCAATTTTCAGGAGCCCCCTCCACTCCCCACTTTGTCAGGCTTAGCTAACACAATTAAGTGCAAGGGCCATGCGCCTCTGGCTCTGAAGTTCAGTGTAAGAAGCTCATGGTTTGAAGAGGCAGCTTGGCAGCGGTACGTGTGAGACAGACAGCGGGTTTACGCCCTTCTAAGCTGCCTGTAGGTTTCCATCTCGACCCGAACTAACAGGAATCCCGTTTCCCCGGGGCTGGTCCACTTCTCTGCGCTGGATGGGGCTCTGTTTTGAGTACCGAGGGTGGTCAGAAAGTTGCACAGCCTTACCTATCCAGAGACAGTAATTGCCTCATCGGCGTTTTAACAGCTTAAAACCCAGTCATGGGAAAACCCATTGAGTGAACTGGGGATTTCAGTGGGAGGACGTGATTGCTGTTTTCAAGCATCTTTCGGGACACCGTGTGGCAGAAAAATCAGAGATGCTCGTCTCCACTTCATGGAGCAGAATGAGGACCGAAGCGGCAGAAAAACCACAGGACAAGAGATCTGGGTGCAGACAAGGGAGCCCCATGGCCAGGGGGCAGTGGCTTAGAGTCAGTGAACCACGAGACCCCTTCCAACTCTTGAAAGCTTTTTTCAGGCCCTGAACAACGGGCAGATCTAATTTGGAAAACGATTCCTAGAAAATAATGAATGTAACTTTTGGAAAGAATGTGGCATTTGGAACTACTTCCACCAGTTTTTTTTTTTTTTTTTTCAGAGCACCAAAGTGGAGGCAGGATGCGGAGAAACAACCCCAGGAGGGGGCAGGAATGCACAGTATTAGGAGACGTCTTGTAAGGAGGACAATGTCCTCAAAAGTAGCCCCCAGAAAGCAGGCTCCACCAGCTCTGTCACTGGGGAGGGATCCAACACAGGATGCGCCGGGTCATTTAAGATGCCGCCTGAAGGCCGAGCACCTCCAGGCGTTACCTGCACAATAAAATCAGCCTGCACCTACTGAGACACCAGCACAGGAGAGAGTGGCCACCGGCACGCGTCGCCTTGGGGGCAGTGATGGAAGCCAGCCTTAGAGGACCAGCTGCCTGGAAGGGCTCGGACAGATGCACCTGGCCAGGGTCTGTCTTTGTCCATGTGTGGCTCATGCTAAGATGTGTGTGTAGCCCTGTTCCGGGTGATCACACCTCTTCCTTCGAGCTCATCCTTCCGTGGTACTGAAATAACTGTCGTCCAACACACGGTGAGGCCGGTGACTGCTGCGTTAACAGATGTAAGAACGGAAGAACTGTACATCTTGGCTAGTGTGGAAAAAGACATCAATTTAGCCATAAATGTGTCGCTGACTTCATGTAAAGTCTATTCATGCAGGCATGTGGGATGCACTATTAAAATGCTTGGTAACTAATTTTTAAATGAGGCTTCACCCAAAATTATAAATCTTAATGCTGTTGAGTTCCTGGATCCCAAAGGAAGTGGCTCTATTAAAATTCATATAATGTTGTACAATCCAGTGTCCTAATTACTGAAAATCAAATGCACCAGAATAAGAACATTAGGTAAATAGGAATACCAGGGAGAATGGAAACGTCTAGATAATTCAAACTCTGAATCTCTGACTCACCGCTAGGAGGGACAATTATTTTTCAAGTTGGGTGTAAAGGTAAAAAGAAAAAAACAACTGTACCTTTTGGAAAATATAAAACCCAAGAATCAGCCAACACTCATTATGTGTTTGAGCGTCCACATGGAATACCCCAGCATTCCCTGCTT
This sequence comes from Tonatia bakeri, assembly GCA_004024845.1. Classification (NCBI taxonomy): domain Eukaryota; kingdom Metazoa; phylum Chordata; class Mammalia; order Chiroptera; family Phyllostomidae; genus Tonatia; species Tonatia bakeri. The sequence continues at coordinate 154,846 of PVIA01002269.1, forward strand.
CTGAACCACGGGAAACCTTGTTGTTCTGCATATTTTTGGACTCCTTTTCTAAACTCCTGGACTTTACTTCCGTTTCAAAGGAACAATGGAGGCACTGGTTCTGAATTTAATACTATATTTATTAAAGTGTTTTTATCAACAGACTTTCACCAGAAAGTTCCGAGTGTGTTGATACAGCAGGCACGCTGGCTTCGAAGTTCGGCCCCCGGCAGTCCACAGAACTGCACCTCCCTCGCACAACTCTGCTCCGGCCTCGTGGGTTGTTTGGGCAGGACCCACAACCAGCCTCCCCCACGAAACGGCTCAATAGAAATTTTGGCTCCTTCTGATTTAAACGTTCTGAGTTCACGAGGACGTCGGTCTGTGACAAGCGTGGCCTGGGCCCCCTGTCGGCCCTGCCCGTCTGAGGCACTAAACTGGAGTCCCTGTCTGCATCCCCTCCAGGGGGCGCCACACTCCCGCTGTCTCTGTTTGCACTGTGTCCCCTTTGGTTATTCTCGGAGTCACAGCGCGCCCTCCGTAGAGACGCTGTGCTTCTGCAGACCGGGGAGGGCGGCTCTGCCGCCTTCGGGAGACGCTCTTCGCTGCTCTGCAGACCGGTCTGGCCCGTCTGGTCCGGGGCCAGCGCATGCTGCCCCGGGTGCAGGAAGAAGCTCCGCGGCGGAGCGTCCTGCATCCCAGACGCTTTCCCTCGGCCCTGGAGGCAGGGGCAGTGGTGGATGTGGGGGAGGGGAAGCAGGAAGCCCTCGGGGGCCGGCTGTGCCGCCTTCAGAGGGGCCACGCCATTCTGGACGTGCACAAAGCTGCACGGGTGGCACGCGCAGTCGCCCACCTGTTGGCAAGCGTGTGGGCCGTATTTCAAGTGTTTATAGGCGTGCGGGCAGCTATACCTCTGGTTCACAGAGTAGAGGTGCCGCACGGCGTGCTGTTCCAGAGAGGCACACGGGAAGGCGGAGCTCGGGTCGCTTCTGGTGCTTTTGTTGGGTTCGTGGTTGTAAGCTGGGTGCACGGGCGCCCCTGCGTGCCTCGCCTGGCTGGGGAGGAATTCAGCGCAGGTGTGGGCCTCTTCGTGAGCGGTCTTCTCCGAGGCAGGGCAGCTGTGGGCCGCCAGGGGCTCTAATTCATAGAACTCATGCTCCACGTCAGATTTCTGGCCCCTGGGATCTAAGTGGTAAGCGTTCAGGGTATGTGTTTTGCTTTGTCTCTTGTCGCCAGGACTTGTGGACAAGGTGTGGGAGAAGGCACTGCACTGGACTTTCTTAGGTAAAGGGATCTGGCCACAGGTCCCCTGCGGCCCAAGGCACCGGCACATGCACTGGAAGAAGAAGGTGGCGAAGGCCCAGCTGATGCACATAATCAGCATCATGAAGGTGCCCAGCTGGGTGTAGGCCAGGACGGTGGATGGCATCATCATGGCGCCGGCCACGAAGGTGGTCAGGGCGGCCATGGCGATGGCGGAGCCCATGCGGCTCAGGGAGAAGACCACCTTCCCTTCCCGGTCGGCGTCCGGGGCCAAGCGGTAAGCCACCCCATAGTGGACGGCGAAGTCCACGGACAGGCCGACCGCAACGGAAATGGTGACAGACTCCAAGACATTGAGCTCCCAGCCCAGCAGGACCAGGGACCCAACTGTAACAAATATCGTGCCGGCTATGGAAAGGATGGCGTACAGGCTTATGACGATGTTCCAAGTGGTCAGCAGCATGACGATGAAGGCCACGGCAACGGACAGCCCCATGGCGATGAGGGTGCCGTCCGAGAGGCTATCCTGCAGGTCGTAGAACTCCAGGTTGCTGACGAACCAGCCGTGGCTGAGGCCCTCGGGGGCGGAACTCAGCTCGCTGGAGATCCACGAGTCCACCTCTTTGTAGAACTGGTGCATCTTCTCGTAAGCCAGGGTGAAGAGGTAGGTGCTTTGGAACTCCAAGACTACCGCCCTGATGGTGTCGTTGATGTCGAACCTTGGCCCTGGGGTTTTGCTGTCCAGGTGGTATCCCGTGCTCCTCTCCAGCTCCATGATGGCCCTCTTGATGCACAGCTCAAAAATCTCCTGCTTGTAGGGGAAGCTCCAGCGGCTGCAGCACGGGTACAGGGCCGGCTCATCACAGTCCTGGTTTTCCATCCAGCGCTTAAAGGTCTCAATGAAGCAGCTGGTGAAGTCCTGTTCGTCGGTCTGGTGAAAGAATGTCTGGTTTCTCAGCTTTTGACAGAAGTGCAAAATCCAGACCTGGGAGGCGGGGCTCGCAATGTTGAAACTGCTATCTAAGGTCAGCTTCCCTTTACTCCTGGGATTCAGGGGGTTGCCGTTGTCCTCCGGGGACACGCCCCAGATCACCGTGATGGGCATGTGGAGCTCCTCTCCGTGGTGAACGCGTTCGAACATGAAGAGCTTCTTGTACTCGGCATCGTAGCGCTCGAAAGGGTGCGAGGGCCTGAAGACCTGGAACTCTGATAGCTCCAGGGAGGGCAGTTTCATTTTTGGGTTTATGCACACAATGTAGGCCCCGCCCACCGTCAGGGCGAGGAACCAGAACAGCCAAAGGTAGCGAAACTTGATGACGATGCAGGGCAGCACTTTTTCGAAGAAAATCCGAGATGCTTCTGAGATGGCGAAGAGGACCTTGTGGCACTTCTGGCAGGCCGCAGTCCAGCAGCTCTTGTTGTCGCAGATTTGCTGCTGGGGCTTCCTGAAGCACGTGAATATGTTGAGAAGGTACCGTTCGTGCAGCACGACCACAGCGGGGAGCCACGTGACCATCAGGACGTAATTCACCAGGATGGCGGTCCCCGCGTACACCCCGAAGCACCTGATGGCCGTGATGTTGCTGACGTAGTTCGCGTAGAAGGCAGCCGCGGTGGTGAAGCTGGTGACGAACATGGACAGGGCCGCGTGGTGCAAGGTGATGCTCACCGTTTCCGCCGTCAGGGCGTGAGGCCTGTCGAACTTGGTGTAGTTCCAAACATCGCACAGGACGAACGCATCGTCCGCCCCAATGCCGACCAAAATAATGAGCGCGGTGAGGTTCATGAAGGGGAAAAACTCAAAGTTAAATACTATGCGGTAGAGGAAGTAGGACACGATCAGGGAACTGATGATCGCGAACATCGTCATCAGCGTGATGAACATGGACTTGGTGTAGACGCACATGACGAGCAGGACGATCAGAATGGCTATGGCGGGATACACGGTATCCATCAGCAGGTAATCCTGGAACAGGCTGTGTTTGATGCCGAACTCGATCCCGGCGACGGTGGTGACGCCGTCGGACGAGTTCCAGTTCTCGAAGTTGTCCAGGTAAATGTCCATCATGCTCTCTCCCTTCTCCGTGGGAGAGAAGAGCATGCTGTACTTCAAAGACGGCGTGGCGTAGTCCCCCGTCTTCGGGGTCATGAAGTCTTTGTCCACCAGGTAATGGAGGATCTGGTACACGGCGTTGTACTTGGTACACTTCCGCGGCACGTGGGTGCACTTGAGCTGATCCTTCCTCCTGGCCGCCGTGTCCCAGCAGTCTGGCTCCAGGGTGCCGTTCTGGTAGTGCTTGGCACAGGTCCGGAGCAGCTTCAGGGTGTGGGACACGTCCCGCTCCACGATCTTCTGGCAGGACGACCGGTTGTTCAGGATGGCGATGTAGTTGCCGAGCGTCCAGCTGGGGCAGCAGGCAGCGGCTGAGGTCCTCTGGCAGAGGTCGCCAAACTGGGGGTGGGACCTGATCTGTGGAGAAAGAGGCGGAAGGGCTGGCGTTTAAAATGGGGGCACTCAGAGGGTGGCCACGAGGGACAGGGCGTTGTGGAAGATGGACAGCCACTCTTGGGAGTTAGCCGTGGCAGGGTACTCGCTAGGTTACTTGATTCTGAACAAGAAGGCACTGTTTGGAGATGACACGCCAGCGTGAAACACCTCCAGCCAGTGCTACTTCGGTTTGAAAACAGGAGACAGAATTAACGCCTCTTTTGTGAGCAGGCCTTTTTCTTTTTCTTTCTTTATTTTTTTAAATTCTTTATTTTATTGATTATGCTACTACAGTTGGCCCATTTTCCCCCTTCACTCCCCTCCACCCTGCCCATCCCCTCCCACCCTCATTCCCCCCTTTAGTTCATGTCCATGTGTCATAAGTTCTTTAGTGTCTACATGTCCCATACTATTCTTACCCTCCCCCTGTCTATTTTCTACCTACTGTCTGTGCTACTTATTCTCTATATCTTTTCCCCCTCCCTCCTCCTCCCACTTTCCTGTTGCTAACCCTCCATTTGATGACTTTTTTTTTACTGTTCATATTTTTAATCTTCTTTTTCTTAGGTAAGTCCCTTTAACATTTCATATAAGGGCTTGGTGATGATGAACTCCTTTAACTTGGCCTTGTCTGAGAAGCACTTTATCTGCCCTTCCATTCTAAATGAAAGCTTTGCTGGATAGAGCAATCTTGGATGTAGGTCCTTGCTTTTCAAGACTTGGAATACTTCTTTCCAGCCCCTTCTTGCCTGTAAGGTCTCTTTTGAGAAATCAGTTGACAGTCTGGTGGGAACTCCTTTGTAGGTTACTATCTCCTTGTCTCTTGCTGCTTCTAGGATTCTCTCCTTCATTTTTACCTTGGCTAATGTAATTATGATGTGCCTTGGCGTGTTCCTCCTTGGGTCCAACCTCTTTGGGACTTTCTGAGCTTCCTGGACTTCCTGGAAGTCTATTTCCCTTGCCAGATTGGGGAAGTTTTCCTTTAATATCTGTTTC